>JAOUQZ010000039.1:7054220-7070591 GCA_028564935.1 Neosilurus hyrtlii
GAGAGAGAGAGAGAGAGAGAGAGAGAGAGAGAGAGAGAGAGGGACAGAGAGAGACAGAGAGAGACAGAGAGACAGAGAGAGACAGAGAGAGAGAGAGAGAGAGAGACAGAGAGAGAGAGAGAGAGGGAGGGAGATATTACATATTGCATAATTACATATATACACCAATCAGCCGTACCATTAAAAACCTTATGTCCGCTGACAAGTGAAGTAAATAATATTCATTATCGTTTTACACTGGCACCTGCCTATGAGTGGAATGTCTAAGACAGAAAGTGAACAGTCAAAAAAGCTCAAAAAGTTGGTGTGTGTGATGCAGGAAAAATGAGCAAGCATAAGGACCCACATTGAAAAAACATCTGGGTCTGTACATCTCCAAAACAGCAGGTCTTATGGGGTACTCATGGTATGCAGTGGTAAGTACCAACCAAAGGTGGTCAACCAGTGTGCTGGCAAGCGTGTTGTGGGTATCCAAGACTCATTGATGCTTGGAGCTAAGGTTAGTACTACGTCTGGTCGGATTCCTCAGAAGAGCTACAAACTGCTGGAACTGTTAAAGCTGGCTATGATAGAAAGGTGTCAGAGTACACAGTGCATTACTAGCTGCTGTGTATAGGGCTGTCTAGCTACATATTAGTCAGGTGGTTTTAATGTTATGGCTGATTGGTATATAAGCAAACACCCACACACACCAATTTTAAGATTACTTTTCTTTTTCATGTCTCTATCTATCTATCTATTTATTTATTTATTTTTGCTATACATCACATATTAACTTCAATCAACAGGTTATCTGCTCATAGGATATCCCCTTATATTCAATTATAAGTTCTTTTTTCAACCAGTACACACAGGGCATCCAACTGCATTATGAGAGAACACAGCAAATTTGCCTAACTGCAACAACCGTGACAAAAACTATACAGTGTATCTTTGTGTCTGTGTGCACGGCTGTGGTGGACTGTCAGCTTTGTGTTCAGCACTGTGTGTGTGTGTGTGTGTGTGTGTGTGTGTGTGTGTGTGTGTGTGCGTGAGGATGTGTTTCACTAAGATATGGTGTCAAAACTGAGACGCATGCACCTGTTGCTTCTGAACCACCGCAGGTTGTATCTCTAAATCTACTCACTGCAGGTGGCTTTCCCACAAGACAGGAGTGAAGAAGGGCCAAGCGGTGGATGTGTGTTAATGTGTGGCTGATTCCACTGTGGCGGGGTCTTGCCCTTTTTTGTGTGCGTGACTTACAAGCATGGTGCACTCACTGAATAATTCTTTTAACTGTTGCATTTGATTTTTTTTTTCCCCCCAATGTAGCCGCATGCTATTTTCAGAACAAAGAGCAGTCAGTACATGCATGGCAAGGTCTTCAGTATAGCAGCGCATAAGTAAAAAGTGCAAAATTCTTGCACGTGGAGCTTCCATAAACCAAAGTTAGAGTCAAAACAGGTTCATTAAGTCCCCGACTGAGGTTTAGAGCCACACCAGCTCCGACTGTTACCTAGGCCACACAGGAGATGACACCTGTGCCTGAGTGTGTGTGGGTTTGATCAGGGGAAACACGCACACACACACACACACACACACACTCACATACACACACACACACACACACACACACATACATACTGTAGCTTTGAAGGACCTATACAAAGATATACAAAATAGGAAATTGAGTTTCTCTACAACATTAAGTTCCGTACAACAGGGATTAGTTTCAACAGTCCGCTTAACAGTCTAAAGACACTTGTCAGTGGGTCCATGCCAACCTGAGCGGGATGGTGTGTGTGTGTATTTATGTATATGTATGTATACTAGCAATACCCGCTTTTCTGGTTGAAAAAGTAAGAATAATATTGGAAAGCTTATAGCAATCCACTTAAACATACATCATGGAACACTTTGGGCAGGCTTGAACAGTGAGTGCGTTGTGTGCCGGATATGTCTTTAACAGCTGATGAACATTAATGATGGTCTTCACTGAGTGAAAAGAGTTAATTTGTTGTCAAATAAATGGTATAACATGGCGTGATAAATGAAATCTTATTGGCTTTTCTTGTCATCTATATAAAATGTGAATGGCCCCAGTTTTAGTTACCCATGTTCTTTCTTAGTGTGACTGTGTGATGGTCTTCTTCCATTTTTATTTACAGATATCTTATTCAACCACAGGAAAAGCCTAAAATATAGCTTATTCACCGATTTAGCTTATTCCACCTACTTCTGCTAGATGTCGGCATTGCCGTCATATACAAGACTTCTGTATAAGTGAGTGTTGGCTGAGAGGCAGTATGCATCGGAAATGTACAATCCACACACACATTGTGCTTCGGAGGGAAAAATACACAGCCCCGACAAAAAAAAAAAAAGTTGCACGCACGTATATGTTGTTGTTCCTCATTTAGCATTGCTTACTTGCAACATAACATTAATTTCCATCCAGTGTCGGGTTCATTTCTCACCGACGTCTTGAACTGATGAGGGAAAAACTAAACCACTCCATAAAGTCTTCTCCAGCACATCCCAAAACCTTTCAATAGGGTTAAGGTCAGGACTCTGGGGTGCCGATATACATGTGAAAATGATTCCTCATGCTCCCTGACCCATTCTTTTATTATTTAGGTACCAGCACCAGTCTGCCAATTCTGGGCCACTGAGCAAGGCCCGTAAGCTTTGATAGTTCTGTTATGTTAAAAACAAATGATAAATGTAAATCACTCTGGATAAGAGCGTCTGCCAAATGCCATAAATGTAAATGTTAGTGCCATTGTGTACCAGATATGGGGGTGAAACTTTGGACCAGTTCCTCTGATAATATTAAAATGTGTAACACCCTGAAACAGTGCAAAAAAACCAACAACCCGTAATCATGTAATATTGTGGAAAATGTGTTTAGTGTGAAGTTATTAATGTGTTCATTTTTGTGTGTATTTGACATGAATGGTTTATTAATTATTTGTGAGGTCAGAGATGTGGTAAATTCATATTTTCCCATTTGCTGGTTGTTGTACGGTAATAGGGATAAGCTTCACCTTCAGCCTACACCCTTTAAGGTTACCACTTGATTCTTTCATTATATCATATATAAACATATATATGTATTTCCTTTACCCTCCATCCCCCCCTGACATTTTAGCCCTGACCACTCAGAAACCCACACAACCCCTTCCCCACACCTTTATCCACACACTCAAGCACTCTGTTCATCCTCAGTGTGAGTAATATCCTGGGCAAGTCCTTCAGGAAACCATGGTTTAAAACCCATACGTCCACACTGCAGTACTTATTTAGGGCTAAAAGAGAAGCAATCAGTGAGAGCACTGTAAGTCATGCCTGCAAGTAACTTTTTTCAGTGCCAGTCTATGCGAATAAAAGTAGACAATGTGCAGTAACCTGTACAGCGAATTTATATTTATAGTCACTTTAAGATCAGTAAGAGAGTTTCCATTATGACAGAATGTTCCAGTATGAAAGATTACCTTAATGAGTTAAATATAGTTCGTTCACTGGTCTTCGCTAGGCCAGTATCTCATCTCATGAATGTCCAGTTGTGTTAAGAATTATACAAACAGACTCAGGGGATTAAACTCAACGTTAAAAAGGCATTTCTACAAAAATATTAACGTTTTCTATACTTCAAGCAAAATAATTTTAGTGTGTGCTAACTACGGTAACACAGGTATCACCACATCAGTAAAAATGTTCCTCCAGTATATCTAACGTTCCAATGTACGTGCATGTGTACAAAAGGTCGCTAACATTTTTCATTTTTACGCTCTCTTTCTGTCACTCTCTGGGGATACCATTTTTGGAGACAACCCTGCTACTCATCCACCCACGCACATGTGAAACACACACGCACGTACAAAGCCACATGTAAGGAGGAGACACAGCAGCAGCAGTGGGGAGGCCGAGAGTCCCCCCTCTGCACGGGATGCACTCTGTGGTGAGCACGTCACTGTTGTTTGTACTCTCTTGTTTTCTGCTCTTTCTGCCCCATGACCACATTAAATGCCTTTTATAGTATGTGCATCCTGTTTTTGATGTCAGCACTTGAAAGATATCAAAACAGAATCAAACCGAGTGCGCTCGCAAAGGCATCGTTTCGGCGGCGGCTGGTCCATGGGGCAGTTAATCTTAATAAGGTTCTCATTCACAACTCCATACATTCTGAAAAGAAACTGACAAATATACGCTTACGCCTCATTCATTTCATAACCTTTCTAGATGCTTTAACCCCATGGCTCAGCATTTGCCCCATTTAGCATCTAAGAATCGTACCTAGTGATCAAAATATGCACCGCAAGAAGCATTTATAGAGGCCCACAAAGGCAGGGTTCATGCTAACCCATAAGCAAAGATGGAGCAGAGGAAAGGACAAGGAATTATGGGTTTGCCAAATTGGGGTGATTAGAAAAAAAAACACAGCAGAGCCCAATTTACAGCATTTAAATTTAATCAAACCTGTAAAAATGTATATAGAACATCTTCTGTTGCGAGATAGAACGCAAATAATGAGAGAGGGGAAAGGAATTATAAAAGCGATCATGTCCACACGTCAAAAATATTTTTTAACACACAGACTACCTAAAGAAAGAAACTACCTAGTGTCTAAATGAGATGAGTAGAAATTTGTTGAAATGTCTTAACCCCAGTTAATGATACTACCTTAAACATAGCCGAACACGTCTAAACCCACTTTAAAATGATCTGATAAGCTGTATCACCTCAATTACATATTACAGGTTACTATAGAAATTCACTAGACAGTAGCCTGTTGCATAAATCAAGTGTTCATGACTTATCTGGACTTAATTTTGTCTGAGGCTGGCTATGTTATTATTAGTGTCGTCCTGCCCAACCAAAATGTATGGTTACGAGTTGCGGCTGGTTTGCTCATAATTACCCAGTAACCACCCCTTGTCTGGGATGATGGCATTATTATAGAAGCTGATTCATTCAGTTCTCACACACACAGTTTATGTCTTACCTGTGACTGTAGCGCACTGCTATGATGAGTCCCAGCTGTGGGTAAAAAAGTAGGAGTTCAGAGCCAGTACATCAAGCAGGGTAAAACTGAGCTATTTAAAGCAAGCAAGCGTGTGAGAAAAGTAGAAAACGCTAATAGCGACTCGGCTTGACAATGAGAGTTTTCTTATAACTTCACAAAAAATTTGACCGAGGAGTTGGTTAACTGCGGCGGACAACATCCTCCAAGAACGAATGATTCTCCATATCACACTAAAGCTATAATCCTATAATTGTTTTATTATTTATTCATAATATTTTAAAAGTAGACAGTCATGTCACTATGTTGCTAGTTAGCTAGCTAGAGAGCATCAGTGCGCTCTGCGAGGTTTGCATGCTCTACAGCTAGCACTATTTCCAATTCGTTCTTGACACGAAAAGCAACAAAATATGGAATTAAAGTATTTGATGATAAGAATCTATTTTTTATTTTCAGCTCTTCGGGGGTATAGAGTTTATAGAGAAATGTTTCAAATCATAAGTGTCAATTCTTTACCAAAATTTGTTTTGCGGTGTAAGCTGCTTTACGATAATGTCAACTATAGAAAGTGCTATACAAATAAAACTAATTAGATTCATTTCCAAGAATCAGGGTTTGTTGGCCAAACATTACTTTATTAGCTTTCACTAAGCAAAACATCAAACATGAAGGGAGACACAGATTATTCTACAGTTAAACAGATAATGAAACTAACAAGACATGTGATGCAGATGAACACAATCAGCTAGCGGAATGCTGTGAAAAGAAAACTCACCGCTAACCTTTCCTGCTTTCGCTCCAGACCATAGTCATGACACGCTGGAGAGAATTTTTTATTTTTTTATTTTCCCTCCAGGGCTGAAGTTGATTAAAGGAGCCATGCTACTCCTCGAACACCAGCCTTCGACATCTATCTATATCTATCAGGAGGTCAGCTTTAAGGCAGTGCCTAAGTTATATAAAATACTGGCTCATGCCCACTGTGTAATAATCATTCTGAGGGCAACGAAGCAATAATTCAGTTATTCCATGGCAATGATGCAACATCATTTGTTGGCTTTCCACCAATCACAAATGAGAAAATCTCTTGAATGAATAATTATGTCCTTTGCATTGTTGTACATGTGGTAGATTGTGATTATAGTATTAATAAAATGGGGGGAGGGGGTGTTTATAATAGTTTTTTTTCCCCTTTTATTTTACACAAACTATTAGGTCTGAATTATATACTATATAGAATTTTAGCACATCTTAGAGTACCGGGATCTTCGGTGAGGTAAAACTGTAACTGTAAAAAACTGTAAAAATCTTCTTGTGCGTTTTCTTGTAACTGTGGTCCTTTTGTCCAATAATACTGAATTATATTGCATCTTTAAAAAATACTGCATTTTCAGATGTTCCAAAACTTTTGACCAGAAGTGTCATTATGGTAATATTTCCTTCCACAAAGTAATAGTAAACAATAGAAACTGCAAAGTCTACTAACGAACGCCCATTGGGACAAGGATCATGCAGATCCATGCTCAAGGGAGGAGAAGAGGACAATTAATTACAGGGTTGCCACATTGGGTGAGTTTAGAATTCTCTGTGGATTTGATTTTACAGGAAGAAGTTGTATTTAAATCTTACCTTACTAATGAACTTCGGACAAGTGTAAGAAGTGCAGACGGAAGGCGCAGACAGTGTCTCTATGATGAACCGAATAATTTTTTTTGCTTGATATATTGCAAAGAGTGGGAGACGGAAAGGGAAAATTATGTAGTTTATGATTATGGATTATGGAACTAACTTTTCTCAACAGATAATCGCTATCCAAATAGAAGATACATACTACACTAAGGAGTACAAAAACAGTGTAAGAATATATTAATCCCTCCAGGCAGAGTGCACTGGTAAAGTTTTAGGAAATCTTATATAATGGTTTTATGATGTGAGCTGACTGTTTAACTGTCAATGTTTGGGGTTATAACACTAACGTTTGTCACAGCGCATCAGTTATAAATGTTAACAGATTTATAGTCTGGTTTATTTTCCTTTATTTGGATAATTATTACCCTGGTTCACATGAAAATATGACCCAGAGAAATATAATAGTACCCTGATAAACTTCGGCATTTAGAAGGGAAAAACAAAGCAGGGCAGGGAGTATAACATAGTGTTTGCCTCAGAATAAAAAATAAAAACAGTGCCAAAACAATGTCAAATCTTTAGTTTCAGATCACCCTCTTGTGGCTAGTAAGAGACTAGCACTACACAATTAGATTCAGGAATGAGTTGAATTCTAACCTTCATGGCCGCCATAGCCTGCACAGTGAGAGCCAAACGGGTTGGGGTGAGAGCAGCGAGCATGGCATTGAAGCGACTGCCTTTACTCCGAATGGGAGAAGAGTACTGCCCATCAGCTGACACTGATCCAAACCTGTGGGAGATGTTAACAGTTTATTTGGATGACCAGAGACAAAACTAATTCATTCATCCATTTTCTAAGCCGCTTAATTCTAATTAGGGTCGCGAGGAGGCTGGCGCCCATCTCAGCCGACTCTGGGTGAAGGCAGGGTATAGTCTAGACAGCTCGCCAGGCCACCGCAGGGACAACACTCACACAACCATTCACACTCACACCTGGAACAGCCAATTAGCCTACTGTGCATGTTTTTGGACTGTGGGAGAAAACCGGAGTACTCGGAGGAAACGCACGCAAGGATGGGGAGAACAGACAAACTCCACACAGAAACACCCGAGCCACGAGAATCGAAACCAAGCTTTCTTGCTGTGAGGTGGATTTCATTTGCCAACAGCTTAATTCTAGCTAAATACTAGGGTCATGGGGAGGCTTGAGCTCTGCTTGCCAGTCCATCACAACACGTCCACACACACAATCATTCACACGCACACACAGTCATATGCATATCATATGCGTAGGTTCAAAGTACGCTAGATATTATATTCAACTTACAAATTATTTACCTGCAACTTATCCTGCCAGCGTATGTGTAACATATGAGCCGTACACAAGAATACGTCAAATATTTTGTGCATGCACCAATTTTTTCGACGACCGTACCTAATTATGACTTATACCAGCGTGCTGTAAACTTACTCATAACTTATTCGACCTACACCAGAGTATCCGCCAAATTTCTCATCCTTAGGCTAAATCGTCAATGTGTGACGGGCTTTAGGGATGTTATGATAACAGAAACTAGATGAAGTCACATTTTAAAAAACTGTTTAGTGCAAGATTTTAAATCTTTACCATTATACCTTTATTAATTTGCTAATTATACCATTATACCCATACCTTTATACCTCCCCATTTCAGTGTGGTCATTGTTGCCACTTACTTCCAACATTTTGAGCAAAAAACGCCTTGGTTGACAACATTATGAAAATTCTCAATGAAACAGACCCCCATGTAAGGATCTATGACTTTCTAATAAACAGGAAACAGTTTGGTATGTTCAGCTGGGCCCCTACACATCATCACCTACACCTCAGTACTAGTGAAGGAGCATACCAACAACTGCAGTTTATTCTACTTGGCTCTACAATCCTCCTGAAGATAATTTCAGTGCACAATAAGACAATGACTACATACAACTGTTGTCATTTCAAATGAAATGAAAGCCTTCTCAATTCTCCCGTTACACTGAAAATACGTATATTTTCATAATCAGTTGGTTTTCACTTAGATTTTCAAAGTTGCATTTTGCTTAAATCCCTGCCATAGTTAGCATTAGCCTATGTGAAGAGGCCATCATTTGTAGTTGGTTACTCTCTTACAAGTACGCAAAATCGCGAGAGGATCTAGGAACGTCAGTTCCAGTAAGGCAAGATAATGGCAAAAATGACATTATACAGATATTAAATTATGCCCTTCGATGTTTGGTGAAATGTCCAGGGTGTACCCTGCCTTCGCCCAGAGTTGGCTGAGATATAGACTCCAGCCTCCCTGCAACCCAGTAAGATTAAACAGATACAATCAAGTGAACTTCTGAATTAATATTTACACAAACATTTACACAAAACACTACATCACTTTTACATACATCAGACAGTCATCTGCTCATATATGGGAATGCAAGGTAGATAGCTCAATACATTTAAATGCACCACACTATTGCGTTTACAGATTCTTCTACGAGTCACATCCGGCTTCTCACAGTACAGTGGCGCCTCCTTGTGTAAGGATTTAATACTCTTTTTCTTCCCCCCACAAAGAAAATTTTAATTGCGAAAGACATTAAATATATACAAGCTTTTCTATATGTTGGGTTTAATTCCCCTTTAATGCTAGAAAACTATGGTTCTGCAGTAATTTCCAGCCTAACAAAGGTCTTCTCATTCTTGAGGAGCGTCATCATTCATCTTAATACCACTTAGTTAAAAGGAAAATGACAAATCCAACTAAATACTACTGTAAAACAAGTGCAATCTGTGTACATGACCAGTCAGCAAGGCCCAACTCTCTAATGACAATAATGAACATTTTCAGTGCACACATGATGCTCATAAACGATTTTGCTCAACAGGACAAAATTTAAAAAAAAAAACTTTCAAATCAGGGGCTGTACAAAATATTTTTTACTTTATTGTGATTATATATTCAGATATTGCACCAGAATGGCACACGATCTATAATCCTGTCCATTCCAGACTTATTTATTGGTTGGGGTTGATATCAGGGATCTGCTCAGGCTATTTGAGATATTCTTCATCAAAATTGTAAAACCATGTCTTCATGCACCTTGTTTCGTGCACAAGGCTATTGCCATGGACAAGGTTTGGGCCAGTGAAGAAATTTTTAGAAACTTTGGGGTTTCCAGTAGCTCTGATGGTCAAGTGTCCACATACTTTTGGATATATTGTGTATTCTATGTACTCCATGAGAAACAGAGTGAAAATACTCACTTGTGTAGGAGGTTTTCCCGTGGTATCCTGACCTGATCAAATATTAAGATACCGTTGTCAACTCCATGTAGACCTTAATAAGAAAAACACACACAAGAAGAAAAACTTTTTCTTAGCTTTCTCAAAGAAATGTTACTGCTTCTTTTTAATACTGTATCACATTGGCTCCCGAGTGACGCAACAGCAAGGTGAACCGCTGTCATCCTGGAGATCACGAGTTCAAGTCCGGGATGATGCACAGCCATCTCTAGCCTAGAGTCCATGGTAGCTAGTTGGTCAAGCTCTCAAGGAAGCAGGGACGGCATATGCTCACTTCCCTGTCACTCAAGCGATCATTAGCCAATCATCTGAGCTCATGCATACAAAGGGGTGGAAAGCATTTTCCTCTGAAATGTGTTACTCTGCCCCTGAATATGTATGCCCAGCAGTTTGAACACATGAGGGCAGTTGGCATCACATGTCTCAAAGAAAGCACATGTCTTCCCTCATTGGTGATGGTCACATGACAGGAAGGCATACCTGAGGGTAGGAACTGGCAACAACTAAGTTCATTTATTCATTAATTAATTTGCCAAACCGCCTTCTTTTTCTAGGGTAACAGGAAAGCTGGAACCTATCCCAGTCAACTCTGGTCGAAGACAGGGTACACCCTGAACAGCTCACCAATCCATCACAGGGCCAACACACACAACCATTCTTACTCACACTCACCTTTAGGGCCAATTTGGAACAGCCAATTGCATAATGTGCAGGTCTCTGGACTGTGGGAGACAACCAGGGTAACCACAGCAAACCCACTCCAAATAAATTAGGGGAGATGAATTGGGAGGGAAAGATTACGTAACCTAAAAAGAAATTCCCACCTTCTTTATGTTCCATATCGATTGCAGTCACTCCTAGACACATGACCCCATTCTGGTCTCGTATTGGCACAATGAAACAGTGAGGACCTGAGAGAAAATCATGAATGCTGTTTAAAATATGTTTCATGTATATTAATGGTAAGCAATCATATAAAATTTTGTTACAGCATATGATAAGAGCTACCCCCAAGAATCCACAGATTCTGAAGACCAAGAATTAAATCTTAGCTGTTAAAACATTCAGAAAGCTTAATAAATATATATCCATAATATGAAATGTCCCTTGTTGGTCATACATACCATGGCACTCTCCACTGATCATGAGCTGTGCAAAAACAACAGCGTAGTTTCCTTTCATTGCATTTCCAATGTACATCTTCTGTGCATTTTCACAGGGTGTGTGGATAACAAACTCCTGTTCACTCATCAAGACAAAGGGGAAACAGTCAGTGATGATGAAGTCAAACTTAATTATCTTCAGCAATGTAACAGCAATCCTGCTGTTTATTACGCACTTGAATACTCAATTCTGATTGGTCGATTATAGCGTTCAGCGATGACAGATTATTGAGAACTCCTGATGAAACCTTCTGTTTCCATTTTTGACTTTTATCAGGAATGACAAAAAATTGAATGAAAGTACAAATAGTGATCATACAGTGACATTCTTTTTTTTAGTGAAGGCAGAGAGTTTTCTTAATTTACTTCTATGCATAATAATTCTGATCAGAAATGCAGGTTTCATCCGGAGGCCGACGATAAGAGACTGTTAGTTTGGGAGGTGACATTAAAATAATTATCAAATTAATCAAATATTTTTTGGTGTTTTATATATTATATAATCATTATTATAATAAATTCATAAAATATATAAAATATTTTAAAATAAATTAAATATTTTATAGTGAAAAGCTATCCTTGCAATTGTATTTCGATGCCACTGTAGAGAAACTGCTTGCATAAACAGCCGTCCAAAGCCGTTTTCACAATTTCCAAGTGTATCTTTATGGTGTCCATTCGGGAGCCATCATTAGCATAATCGAATGGTTTCTAAGATGAGAATTGCGACCAGAAGTAGGACATAAGGATGGATCACCCAGGCTAGCGGGCTGAGAGTCAGAAAAGAGAGATTCCTGGGGTTCTGATACATAGCTGTGGGTTATTTCTCAAATCGCTGTTCATTATAAAGAATAACCAACGTTGCTCTTTTGAATATGAATATATTCACATAATGCTAAGGATTGACGGTTTGATGGTACGTGTAGTGGTTAACACGTCCGCCTCACAGGCCTATGTTCAAGTTCTGTTTAGAGATCTGTGTGAATGTTCTCCCTGTGCTTGTGTGGGTTTTCTCCAGGTACTCAGATTTCCTCCCATGGTCAAAGACATGCACATTAGGCTAAGAGGCTTACACCTAGGTAGGTGTGAGTGTGAATGGTTGTTATGAGTCCTGCAATGGACTAGAGCAGCTGTTCAGGGTGTATAACACCTTTGCCCAGAGTTGGCTGAGATAGCTTCCCAGTGACCCTAACAGCAAAAAGTGGCTCGACAAATAAATGAATGAACGATGAATGAGTTCTCACATATTAATGTTTTGTTTATCTATTGCTATCCAGGTGTATGCACTTGGATAAGTCACTCTGGATACGGGCATCTGCTAAATGTAATAAATGTAAATGCAAGTTTACGGCAAAATTTCTTGCATATTTTCAACCCTCTTTCTAGGACAAATATAAACACATATCAGTCCAAAACGTCAGCGAACACATGGTTAACTTTGCCCTACATTAAAGTGTAGTTGAGGGAGAGTTTATCAACTCCTGAGAGATGTTACCTGTGTTGACGGGTCATAATGAGCCTCAGTGAGTATGCCCCGCACATTGCTCCCATGACCTCTTTCTGTCATCGCAAACATCCCAGTGAACGCCAACTCCTACAAGTAAAAATAAACAGAGAGGGAAAAAAAACCCCAGGAATATTAGAAATGAAAAGACAGCAGTATATGTGACATAATCACTCAGGATTTCTGTATCAGCTACCCGTAGGAACCAAAAGCGATTAATATTAATGAGTTAAACGAATAACTAATTTTCCCAAAGGCTAACATTTTATTTAAAGAGAACAACCAAACAAACTGTGAAAAAACTCCTCTTGGAAAGGACCCTATTGTACCCAGAATACTCTGATCTCACATTTAGCCAGTAAGTGTCCTTAAATATCAGAAACAAAATGTTCTTCTTAACCCCTGTGATAGGATATTATATAAGCCATAACATATTAAAATGAGCACATAAACACAAACCTATAGTTTGCCTTACAGCTGGGATTTATATCAAGATATATATATATAATTTTTTCTTATTATATTCTTATTTAATCTGTAAATGAATCGCATCTTGCACCCAGCAGCATTTTCAGAACGACTGTTATAAAAAATTTATCAACACTTTCTAACCAATCAAATTCAAGCACTGAGTAGAGCCGTGGTGTAAGAAGAAACACAATATAGCCATTGAAAGATTACCACAAGCGAACAGTCTTTATTGTTACAGTGCTTTGTGAATAGGAATTACAAGTCAATGGTAGTACAGGACATGGAAATTGTCATATGATTTGGAAAAATACGTGCATCATGGAAAATGAACTTTTTTCTCATCAATAATAATGAGCCACTAGTAGAATGTCAGCTGAGTGAAGGATACCCAGGTTGGCTATCAGCTAGGAAATATTTGCAATAAATAAAGTTTGCAACCAGCACGTCTGCCATTATTATCCACCAGAAATTTACATCCCACCTGTTTTCCATACATATTGGACACCACTAACTGGTTCTTCCCCCTTTTAGTATTCAGGGCACATGATGTGAGGTAAATTGATGCTATTGGCCGAAAATAGGAGGGTTTCCTCCAGGTACTCCAGTTTTCTCTCACAGTCCAAAAACATGCACATAATTTTTTTTTTATTATTTCAAACAAACCTGTGTGACCAATGTAGGAATTATAGCATATATATGTGCTTTCCTCTTTTCTGTAAGAGATCAATCGTGTTTGGAAAATTGACTCAGCAATTTCATGGCCAGGTGTGTTATTCTTTAAATATTTCACTTTCTAGAAATATAAAATGGAAAAAAAGGTCTAAACTAGAAAACTAGAAAAAGGTTCTAAACTAGAGAACTTTCTAAACTAGAAAAAAGGTCCAGATTTGATTTGAATAGTAGTCTTTGCATTTGGACCCTTTCAGTTTTAATTTTCTATATAATTTTAATTTCATGTCACTGCAATTATAATGTTGAAATGCAAAGCATTAGGTGTTTTTCGGTACATTCCTTACAACAAAGAGGGAAAAAAATCATTAGGAAACAATTCTTTTCTACAAAAACATGTGCACTGTTATTGGCACCCCTATATTTAACACTTAGTGCCCCATTGCCGACCATTCGACTTTGCAAAAGCTCTCCAGACCATCCAGAGTCCTGTGTCACCTCATGTCCACTATCATCTTCAGATTACCAAACAGGATTTTAATGAGCTTCAGGTCATGGCAGAAGCTTTATTTTGTGGTCAGCTAACCATTTTTGTGTTAATTTGGCTACAAATCACTGCTCTACTCCTAGACCCAGTGATGGCTCAGTTTTTGTTTCCTGGCAGAAACAACCAGATTGTAATTTAAAATATATTCGTCCATGGCGCTATGTACTGTAAGGTTTCCAGAACTTTTTGGAAAAAAAACGTCCCACAGCATTGCAGAACCTCCACCATATTTTTTTTCCAGGCGCTTCTCGTAGTTAACTGACAGAAATGTTTTTTTTTCTGGTATACCTTCGTGATGATCTAGAGGTTGTGTCTGATCATGGATTTGGAGACTTGGTAACCTTAACATTTTACTTAAAAATAAAAATTCCTTCAGAATTTCCTCCTCAGATGGTAAATGGAGGAGGGGGGGTGTGGGGGGATTAAACATGGGTCCTCTTCCAGGGAGATTTTTAACAGTTCCAGATGATGTCCGCTTTTTATTATTGCCCCAGCAGTACAAATGAGCATTTTCATGCAAGTATCTTTTTTAAAAAACATTCTCTGACTTACAGTATGAAGTTCAACTTACTTCACCCTCATTTGCTTTGTGTGTTTTCTTATCTTTTTCATGCTGACAAATGACGCAGGGAATTTGGCCTCTGTTTCTCCTCATATTTGTTCCCCATTTAATCAGGAAGTCATGGATTACAACTTGAAAATTTCTACATACTGCAATCAATTAAAAATGTTCTCTAATCTAAATAGGAAACATATTTCAGTTACATTAATTTATCGCAAATCCCAGGGGTGTCAATCATTGCCCAGGTGGTTTTGGTTAAAATAATTCTTCCTTGATGAGGGATTTGTTTCTCTGGATAAATTTGTTTCAAATTTTTCAGTACAAGATGAAGCTACGAGACCAAAAAGTGGATTTTCTCTATCCCGTACAACTGATCTTTACAAGGAGTGCCCCTGTCTCTGTGACAGAGTCTACAATCAAGAGAATACTCACCAGAAAAAATACTGACGGTTTAACAATTCCACACAGAAACCCTCAGCACAACAATCATCCATAAATTTTAAACCAATAAGGGTTTATATAAATAATTTGGGTCCATCTTAAAGTGCTATGTTACATAATTGCTGGGGTTTAAAGTCATGTGCAAAGTGCCAACACAGAAAACAATGAAAAGATGGACAGCCTAAAATATCGAAATAAATATCGAAATCAAAACACTTGACTTATGTCTCAATCCAGGTACCACCTCAATTTTTCTTCCAGAGACGCACACCTGCCATTAATGGCAACCTAAGTTGAACTAGTACAAGAGTTCAAATTGTGCAAGCTCTTTATGTCCTCCTAAGACCCAAAACCTAATGTGTCTTCTCCTTTCTCCACACCGCTTCTGTCCCTTACCACCTGATAACTATTGACCTCGATTAATGTATTCAAACAGGAAGTTGTTTGGCATATGAGTAATACCCAGTAGCCCTCATGAGGATCTTACAAGGACATACACACAATGTAGTTGGGAGAAAATATGATGTGAGGACAGTTGGGTCTCGAGAGGATATATAAGATAAACTACAGGCTCTTTAAATAAACAAGATATTCTTTTATTCACATGGTTCCATGGAAATAAAAGTGTTGCCATCCTGAAAGAAAAGGGATCTGACCATGCTTAGCTTCTGAGATCAGAAGATATCGACCTCAGCACGGTGAATGATCACTGATCTAGTGGAAAACCATGCTACGTATTACAAAAGCACTTTAGAACAAACCCTTACAAACTGCATCATGGTACCTGAAGCTTTAAAATATTGCTTTAAGATGAGAGTCTATCTAAGCGACTCTGATTTAACTATGTCATTCATGTTATTCCTAATTAGGGTCGCGGGGAGGCTGGTGCCCATCTCAGCCGACTCTGGGCGAGGGCAGGCCATCGCAGGGCCATCAGTCACACAACCATTCACACCTAGGGGTGAAGGCAAGGTATAGTCTAGACAGCTCGCCAGGCCACCGCAGGGACAACACTCACACAACCATTCACACTCACACCTGGAACAGCCAATTAGCCTACTG
>JAOUQZ010000039.1:7070691-7088089 GCA_028564935.1 Neosilurus hyrtlii
CGAGCTGTCCAGGGTGTACCCTGCCCAAGCTCAGAGTCGGCTGAGATGGGCACCAGCCTCCCCGCGACCCTAATTAGAAATAAGCGGTTCAGAAAATGAATGAATGAATGAATGTTTTCCATCTCACCCTTGCTATGGCTCACCTTCAGATGTCCATAGAAAAGGTGAAGACGTGTTAGTGCCTCAAAGAGCCCCTGTTTTTTTTGTTTGTTTTTTTTGTTTTTTTGGGTTAAAAATTAATACATTTGTGTTTAGTAGTAAAAAAGATAGAAGGAACACAGTGAAATCTCATGGGCACTGAACAGTCCTTCATGTTACTACTAGTCTTTCATGCTAGTGAGAACACAGTCATCCCAAAACCACGTTTCAAAGGAGCTTTGTGTCACTTGGGTATATCTCAGTTTCAATGATGATAGGACGGCTCTTTCATGAGGGCCCGGAACAAAACA
Source organism: Neosilurus hyrtlii (assembly GCA_028564935.1). Classification (NCBI taxonomy): domain Eukaryota; kingdom Metazoa; phylum Chordata; class Actinopteri; order Siluriformes; family Plotosidae; genus Neosilurus; species Neosilurus hyrtlii. Next base: position 7,071,141 of record JAOUQZ010000039.1, read on the forward strand.
TCAGCTCATTAAAGTAGCGTACAAGATGGACCTCATATACCATACTGGAAATCTGGCCTCATCATTTCAACACAATATAGGTACCTCAAAGCTGTAGTCATGTTTTGAAACTGTAATAATTATGGTCAGGCGAGCTGTTCAGGGTGTACCCTGCTGTCGTCCAGTGTCGGCTGAGATAGGCTCCAGTCGCCTCGCAACCCTAGTAGTAGCATTTCGGCAAATAAGTGTCAGCAGCGGTCTAGTGTTTTGCACATTTATCTCACTGTAAGAAGGTCCTGGGTTCAAGTCCTTCTGTATGTAGATTTCTGTGCTTGTGTGGGTTTATTCCAGGTACTCTGGTTTCCTCCCACAGTCCAAAGACATGCATATTAGGCTAATTCGCTGTTCCAAATTGCCCCTAAGTGTGAGTGTATGCTTTTGTGTGTGTGTGAGTGTTGCCCTGCAGTGAACTGGAGCTGTTTAGCTGCTACCCCACCTGAGATAGGCTCCAGCCCCCCTGTGAATGTTTTTGTGTGTGTGCGTGTGGGGGTTGGCCCTGTTTACGGTGCACCCCGCTTTTGGTTAGTCGGCTGAGATGGGCTTGTTTGTCATAATGTGTAGCTTTGAGTTATATGAATGAGATTGGCTAACATTTTATGCTGTCAACTAGCTTGTAAATACAGCAACTTACAGACTGTCATCTGTTCCCATCCCCAGACATTTCCTTAAGTGTTCGCTTTTGGTTCTCGCGAGCTTTGAAATTCTATTTCTAGCCACTATCTTATTTTAGAAAAAAGTTTTTTCTTTGTTTTTTTTTTAATTTCTTGTCTCATCTCCTTTTGTGGAGGACCAGTAAGGGAGTTGTGGACATGTGTATAAAGTATCTGGAGGAGAGAGGTCAAGTTGTTTTTCCAAAACTGAATATAGCTCTGGTTGTCCTCGGGATCTAGCTTGTTAGTGATGTAAGAAAGGTAGTGCCTGGTGAGAGTGAGGAATGTGTGTGCTTCATGTCCTTGAGGGCTTTAAATCATCTCCTACACCTGAAACCTTGAGCCTTGATAAGAGTCAGTCAAGGGCATCAAAAAAATCAATGACACGCGTAAATGAGCACAACATGCAATGATTTTTATTGGAGAAATTTACCAGACAGCATTTTAACTGCACATAACCTTGGAACTCATTCCCTTGTGGCAGCTATATTGCCTTTACTGTATACAGTCCGGTCCCAGAGCCCACATACAAAATTACCAGTATATATAATAGTTCTGAGGACAGGTCTGCCAGTATAAATGGAAGAAGTATATTAATTGTGTAACAACATTTGAGGCAGCACGGTGACGTAGCGGTTGGCATGACCACCTCACAGCAAAAAGATGCTGGGTTCAAGTCCCGTGCTCGGGGAGGGTGTTTCTGTATGGAGCTTGAATGTTCTCCCCGTGACTGCGTAGGTGTATTCCAGGTACTCCGATTTCCCCCGGCAATCCAAAGACATGCACATTAGGCTAATTGTCGTGTCATGTCATGTCATTTTCTTTACCACTTAATCCTAATTAGGGTCACAGGGAGGCTGGCGCCCATCTCAGCCGATTCCAGGCGAGGGCAGAGTACACCCTGGACAGCTCGCCAGGATTAGGCTAATTGGCTATTCCAAATTGCTCCTTTTTTATTTTTTATAGTCATGTTATGCAGTTATGCAGTATCTGTTGTTTGGTTTATATGTATCTGGTGTTGGCTGATAAACAAATCTCATAGGAATGTTCATATCAAATAATATATAAACATCCACAGTACTATCGTTGTTAGCGAGACTGAAGACCTTGTCGGATTTACTCTTATCAGTTTGAATGACTCGGAGTTCTTAGGGCTAGTTTAGAATACATTGTGTGAAAAGAAGTTGTTAAAACTGTTTCGTTCATTTTACAGTGCTGTACAAACAATTGCACATAGATCCGGGGTGTCAAACTCATTTTCACTAAAGGGCACATCACTGAATTTCTAGGACATTAATAATGAACATCAGTTAAGTAAGGGCAACCATGAAATCTGCATGGCAAAATGAATTGTTACGGCAGTTGTCCTTTTTTCCTTTATTTACTTTTCATTTCTAACATCTGACAACAGCAGGCTAGCTTGACTAGCTTAGTATGACTGTTTACCTGAAATAGGCTGCCGCTACCTAGTGGGAGGATGATAAATTAGGTTTCATGGTAACAGTTGATCTAAAGAATGTACAATAATCATATTCTTCGAAGGCTCTCACAGGCCAGAACAGAAATATAATTTGTTGAAATGTTTAATATACACAGTTACAACAAATTTCCAATCCAACATTTAAAAATGTGGAATATTTTAAATCAAATATGAGCTCATCAGTTTTGGTGGTAATAATATAATTCAAGTTACTCAAGCTACTTTCTTCTGTGCCAGAACTTTGTCCTGCTTGACTACACACTAAGATAATTTTGACCATTTCCCATATTGTGAGTAGAACTCGCCAATCTTTCTTAAAATTGCTAAATTAATAGTCAAAACATTGGCCAAGTTAAACACCATTTGGCTTTGTCTACCATTTGTCTAACATCTGATCATGGTATGATTAAATAAACCATTGGGATGCTTGCTGGGTGAAATATCAAGTCTCAAGAGTGTCGATGTATCAACGATTTCAAGGCTGTGGAGACGATACAGTGACTCAGGCAGCACCAATGATTGATCACTTGCTCCCAGACTATGCGTCACCATCCCACAACAGGACCACCCATGCAAGCGTCTCCATCCAGCTACAGTAACTGATGCTCAGACCAGTGTTTACCACCAGAACAGAATCAGCATGTCCACAATCAGTTACGGGAATCAGGTTTACACTAACCAAAACACAATCTGAATTGTGTACTGGGCAAGAACACACCTTGGCTGGAATTCTCCCAGATGGAACAGGGTCATGTTTTTTATGATGAATCACATTTAACATTTCGAGTGTTGCTGATGGTAGAGTTTGAGTTTTTGGTTCGGCATGGGGAGCGTTATGCAGATGCTAAATTTCAGAAGAACTAGGATGGACCAATTGTCATGGTTTGGACTGCAATCAGCGGCAGACACTACAGACACACACATACAAAAACTTTCATTCATTCATTCATTTATTCATTCATTCATTTGCTGAACCACTTAATCCAAATTAGGGTTGCGGGGAGGCTTGTGCCCATCTCAGCCGACTCTGGGCGAGGGCAAAGTACACCCTGGACAGCTTGCTAGGCTGCGCAGGGCAGAAACATACTGATGGCAATCCAATGTGCTACTCTATATTACTCTTTATTAGTTTATTTGCTTTATGTCCTGAAAACTGTCTGTTGGACTTGAAATCATTTGGTTTACAAGTAAATCTTAAACTTATTTTGGTATTTGCATGCCCTAGAATAAATATGAATGGTGCATTCTTAGTATGAGTCGGTATAGATATTTCCTTAGTTATTTCTTTCCTTCAATCAATCATTAAACAGCTCATAGTGAGCACTATGTGCACATTGTTGAAGTATTATTGTAAAATACGTACATAGACACCAGGCTTGCTGCAGACAAGGACAAAATGTGAAAAGTAAATTAACGATGTTGGCATAATGGATATGTTTTATTCATTAATGCGTAATCCTATTAAGGCTGGAGATTATCTTAACCGACTCTAGGTCAAGGCGGGGTACACCCTGTACAGCTCCCCAGTTCACTGTATGGCCGACACACTCACCCAACCTTTCACACTCGCACTCACAACTAGAGGCAATTTGGAACAGCCAACTCTGCATGTCTTTGTAGTGCGGGAGGAAACCGGAGTGCCTGGAGGGAACCAATGCAACACAGGGTAAACCATGCAAACTCTACACAAAAACACTGTAGCAGAGCCTGGAGCTTGAACCCAGGGCCTTCTTGCTATGATGCTGACGTGCTAACCACTACACCACCATGCTGCCTTTTAGCTGCATCAGTTCGCCAGTCACAGAATATCTTCACTGGTGTGGTTGTTTATATTTTGCCTTTATTGTTCTCTTGTAAGTAAAACCATTTTAATAATATATGTAATTTTATTTCAGTGTTCTGCATTATATCCACTTAAGGACGATTCCCAGTTTCGGCTTCGATGGACTACGAGGTGTCAAAAGAATGTGAGTATCTTCATATTATTATTATAGTATTCATCACCTACTCAAACTGCACTGGATGTCTGCAACACATATCCGTATACTTCCAGATTTTTGGAACTTTGATTAAGTATTTAAATATGAATGCCTTTGTAACTGCAGTTAAAAAAAATGTCAGCTACTTAACGAAGGCTGTGAGGTTTATTTTTTGGAGGTTGCCAGATGTTTTTTGAGTAGACGTGTCATTTATAATGTATTTTGCTGGTGTCTAAATCAATCTTGGCGAAGGTGGGGTACACCTTGGACAGCCCGGACATGCATCAAACTGGATTGCCCAGAGGAAACCCATAGAAGCACGGGGAGAGCATGCAAACTCCACACAGAATCGACCGAGCCCGGGAAATCCTTCCTGTAAGGTGGATGCGCTAAAAAACGCCCCCAAAAAATTCTGTGGACGTACACTAGTACACTTTTATGAAGCTGCTTTGTGAAATTGTCCATTGTTAGAAGCACTATAAAATTTAAATCACTTGAAGAGAGAGGTTCAGTAAGGTTAAGACCTAGCGGGAGGCTTGGGATACTGTGGACCAGAATCTGGAATATGGTCAACAAAAGCCATGAGACTTAAAGCATCAGTAAAATGACATAAAATATATAATTTTATAATTTTAAATTTTTTATCCTTTGTACTATCTCTTTTGTAGAGAAATTGCTCAAAGTGACACACTGGAAACCATAGAGACCCAGGCCTTTAACAACCTCCTCAACCTTTCAGAGATGTAAGTGTTAAAGCCCAGAGATACAGTAACACAGCTTCCTATTATCATAAAAAAAAACTGTACAAACTGATTATTATCCAAGCATGAGATCTGCAAAGAGAAATCTCAGCCCAAGGTCTTTAAGTACAGACCAAGCACTAGTGACCTAGAGCTGCGATTTCTCTGTACAGACCGAGCAAACGAGGTTAATAAAATGGCAGCCTTATTCAATTCACTTCAGGCGCTGATACTCTTCAGTTATGTCTATGAGGGCTTTGTACGTGTCATGATGTTACTTCTGATTCCCCTGCGAGTTCGTGGAGAGCAATTCGTGGGCGCAATCAGGAAGTATATTTAGGGTATCTCCTTACCTCACCTTCAGCCACAGTTTTCCTTGTTGTGTTCTAGTTTTCACTATGTACCCTGGTCTTGGTGTTTACTTTGTGGTCATTTGTACTTTGCTAGCTGGCTACATGCTATGATTACATGTTTCAATTTGTGTTTCGTTTCCTGTATCTCTTGGGTTGCCACTCCAATAAACTACTCATCTAGCATATGCATGTTGTCTCCACATAGCGATGGCACAAGCTACAAGGGTAGTTTTAGATTGTTTCCTATACTGTGAGAGCTGCTAAAGATCATAGCATTCAATTAGTTATGTGATACAATTAGTCAGTTAATTAGATTGCGCATACTGTCATTGCGGTATAATAAAATCCTACATAATGTCATACTATGAATAACAAAAGGAAATATGATTCGAACATAATTTATGATTTGATATTGATAATATGCTCAAACTTTTGGTAATTGTCAGCATTTTTAATGCTGTCTACTCTCAGCATGTGTTCTTTAAGACAGTAATGCTTAAACATTATTATCTTTTGATATACTTATAGTTTTATAGTTTGACAAATACTGTGTTGTTCGTGTTTCTTAATTAAATGGATTTCTGGACTGTCATCTATGATTGATTCACAGATCAATCCAAAACACACGGAGCCTGGTCCATATCCACAAGGGAGCCTTCAACAATCTACCCAAGCTGAGATACCTGTGAGTCCTGTCTTTTTCCATATAACCAAAGTCTGCAGCTTACCTGCTGTCACCTATTCTGAGCAATGTCTATGTAAAATGATAATAGACGAAGGTGCAAGCAAAAAGGGAAATTGTGGTAATTAATTAAAAGAAAAAAACATTTGTTGAAAGTTGATCTCATTGAAATCTTTAGACATTTTCACATTTAGATGTTTTAACAATTTTATGGGCAGTTATTCAAAATTGTCACACACAAATTTACAAAAGTCGTCACCCCTTGCATTTTTTTTATTTTGTTGCCTTACAAATCTACAGGGATTTTTCTTGAATTTTATATAATGGATCTACACAAAATAGTCTAAACTGCTGGGTACAATTAAAAAAAATTTAAAAGGGAAAAAATGAAAAGTGGTGCATGCATATGTGCTCATCCCTTCTGTGATGAAGCCCCAATATAAGATCTAGTGCTAACAGTTACCTTCAAAAATCCACTTGTGTCCAATCAAAGTGGCACACAATCTCAGTATTTATACACCTGTTCTGAAAGGCCCCAGAGTCTGCAACACCACTAATCAAGATGCACCACCATGCAACAAATAGACAAAAACTTTCCTCTGAAGAAGCTAGAAAGCTCCACAGCTGAGACTCGTATCTGTCCATAGAACCACACTAAACTGTACCATCAACAAAGGTGGGTTTTACAAAATAGTGGCCAGAAAGAATTAAAAAGTATGTTTAGGGTTTACAAAATGGCATGTGGAAGATTCTCTAATGTGGTTCAACAAAATATTAGAGCATGCAACCTTTTACCTTTTATTAAAAATATGGATTAAGCCTTGTGTACCAACTGAAATGTTGTTTAGTTTAATTACTTTACTTTAAATACTAAGAGGTTTAAATTAAGCAAAATATTATAATGAAGTAATATATTACTGATTGTTTATCATTTCCACAGGAGCATCTCCAACACCGGGATAGCTGTGTTTCCTGACTTGACATCCATTGCTTCTCTTGAAGCTGATTTCATACTGTGAGTTCTACAAGTGGCTTATTTGCTTCACCTCTTAATCCTATAGGGGTCATCGGGAGGTTTGAGTCTATCGCAGCCGACACTGTGTGAATGCGTCCTACACTCTAAACAGCTTGCCAGACCATTGTAGGGCCAACATACACACACAAACATCAAATTAGCCAAATGTGAATTTCTTTGATCTGTGGGAGGAAACCAGAGTACCAGGAGAAAACCCACACATGCACAAGTAGAACATGCAAATTTCAACCCAGGACACACCTGCTGTGAGCATAATAATTATACTGTGAAATAAGGGAAGTGAATGTTGGTGTTCACCATGACTATACTAAACTATATTTGTCTAGCCGTAACAAATGAAACAAATCCTGTGTGTTACGTGTTTAAAATGGGCAATAAAAAATTAGCTGATGGTTCTAGTCTAGTATTAGTAAAAACAATCAAAATGAGATAGATAGAGAGAGAGAGAGAACCCAGATCATTCCGCTCTATATTTTATTGTCTACAGTTTTTCAATGTTATGGATGATCAAATAGACAAAAGTACAAACTTCCAGGATAGTAAGCCTACTGTTTTAAATGAGATTACTGTCTCTCTGTTTTATTATTTTAGAGATATCTGTGACAACCTCCACTTGCAATCAGTCCCACCAAATGCTTTTATTGGAATGACTACCGAAGACACAACAATGTAAGTTATCTTATGCTATCCTGTCATTAACTCCACTAAATGATCCATGATCATACATTGTCAGTTTGTACTGTAGGCACTTAGAGGTTTGTTTGCATGTATTTGATATAGACATATTTGTTATAGCAGTATTGGACTTTCAACTGTTCTTTTTCTGGGGAAAACGGATAAATATGCAGTATGCACTAGTACGCTGAAATCAACAATACAGTCAGCATTAAAATTATATATATATATATATATATATATATATATATATATATATTAAAAAATTTGAATTTTTTAATATATAATTATATAATTATATGTATATAAACTTATATATTATATATTTATAAGTTTATATATATATATATATAATTATCAATTTATATAAATTTATAAATATATATATATATATATTTGTTTGTTTTATATATATATATATATATATATATATATATATTTTTTTTTTTTTTATAACACAAAATATATAAATTTTAACTTGTCAAGGTGAAGGCCTCATGCCCTCCTGTTAGTGATCAGGGTTGGACACAGCTAGTAGCTTCCCAGTGCCATCATGAAAAAGGCTTTGTTTGACAAGTTACTGGGAGATGTAGCCAACCCAGGGAACACTAAAGCACGGGCCAACCATGAGCTACAATCTCCTGGAACACCAGTATCTCTGGCTACATTTTACTGAGTACATTTACATCACTCTAGACCGACTGGCTGAGCTCCAAGAACAGAACCCCTGCTTTAAAATTAACACCCTCAAGCTAGAGTACAATGTAACGCCATGGTATCAACTGTTAAGCATGATTAAACAAAATGGATGGAATAGTGAAGAAGATGGAGTACCTCGGAATTCTTTGTTAGGACCTCAAACCACCAGTTAGATTGCAGAAATTTGGTGTTCCAACAGGATAATTGCATCAAACACATCTCAGCTGTTTGTGGAATAAGTAAATCAAGGTAGCATCAAGCTTTTGGAATATTCTTCTCAAAGCCCTGACGTCAACACTATTGAAAACCTGTGGGTTCAATAGCCAAGTCCATGCCAGAAAAACCCAAAATGTAATTGACCCTGACTAATTCTGCCAAGGTGGCATAGTGGTTAGCACATCCTCCTCACAAGAAGAAGGTCCTGGGTTGTGTGTCGGACCTGGCAAGCTGTAAATGGTGTGCCCTGCCTTTGCCCAGAGTCGGCTCCAACCTCTCCTCAGCCCTAGTAGGATTAAACGGTTTCGCAAATAGATGTAAGATTGAGTAAATAATTTTGCCAAGAAGAGTGGTATTATATCCAACTTGAAATCTGCAGGAAACTTGTTGAAGCCTGCTGATGTGCTGTGTTATCTGGCAGCAAAACATTAGTCGTTGATCCTTTAGGTCCTGTGGGTTGTGAGGTAGGGTTTCTACGGATTGGACTTGTTTCTCCAGAACATCTTACAGTGCATCCTGGTGCCACCTGTTTAATGCACATGCACGGAATCTTCCATAAGACGTCAAAGAAAACATGATTTGTCAGATCAGGGCACCTTCTTCCATTGCTCCATGATACCGTTCTGATGCTCCATGATCCGTTATGATGCTTACCTGCTCACTGTAGTCATTTTATCATAGTTCTTACACCTTTCCCCCATAGCCAGTATTAACACTTTGATGGGCTAGCACCAGATGGGCTAGCCTTCACTCCTCAGTGAGCACTGGGGGCCCATGACCCTGCTGGCAGTACACCAGCTGTCCTTCCTTGAACCTCTTTTGATAGGTATTAATGACTTCATACTGACAACACCCCACAAGACTTGCCATTTTGGAAATGCTCGGACTCAGTCGTCTAACCCTAATTTTGGCAGTTGTCGAAATTACTCAGATTTATATGCTTGCCTATTTTTCCTGCATCCAACATAACAACTTTAAGAACTGACTGTTTAAATGTTGCGTAATATATCCCACCTTTTGACAGGTGCCACTATAATCTCATGGAATATTCTCCAACACGAGACCTTGAGATGCATGATTGTTTTAGTATGTACTACTGTTTTAGTAGGCACCTCAGTAAAAAAAAAACACTAAAATGAGATTTTTATAGTTTATATTTTCATATTTTAACCATGACTGTGATTATATTATGAGTGATATGTAGTGTTAAGTATGCTCATCCAGAGTTAGTACATACTACATGGACACACGAGAAATCCGTCTCTATAAAGGAGTGTTCACACATTAATGCCATTTTATTAGAAACTACAATAAAAATACAAGAAAAACAAGATATTAATAGTTTATAATTGCATATTTTAACCGTGACAGAGACTGTTCAGGTGAGTTCAGACTAATTATGTCCATATGTGCTGTGGAGATAACAGACGTGCATTGACATACAACACAAACACAGAAAAAATCCGCCTTGTAAATCAAAGTTTTAATAGTGCAGCCTCATACGCATGGGGCCCAACTTCAATGGGTGTCCCATGTCCATCAGTCCGCCCATCCCTGTGTGCCAAACCTGTGGCTGGCGATGCTGATTGGTGCCCTGAAAAATACAAAGTTTTCATATCACATTCACACTTTATTTAGTGTAGAGATATTGTTCTACACTTACCATTAAACTTATGTTTAAAGGTTTTTTGGAGGAGGGTCTCAGACTGTAAAGTTGCATGCTGGGACATTTGAGAACTGATCGTGTTTTGATGGCTGTGATGATGTAATCAGTCCTTTGTGTTCATTATCACCCCAATAATTATCACACACACACACACACACACACACACACACACACACACACACGCTTTGTGTTAAAATGGAACATGAACTTGCTAAACGGACAATTCAACTACCAAGACAGGGCATACAAATGAACATGGAAATAACATTTCCTTCTACCACTTCAGAATGAATTCGGGTATTGCAGGAGAGACATATTAATTTATTTCTAATAGCTGTGCTATTCTTATAACACCAGCCTTGCATACCTATCAATAGACATATCTGTCGGGAGCTTCATTTTTCCATTTTAAAGTGTGATAATGATGACGCTGATGCCCAATGCTATTCTCCAATCATATGTCCATATTTTATTGGTAATGTTTTACTTTCCTAGGAATCTGTATAACAATGGCATCAGGGAAATACACAGACATGCCTTCAATGGGACAAAAATAGATAAACTGTAAGTACAGGCCCACTTCTGCATATTTGCATTTCTTTCCCCTATGAATCTTAGCAAATTCGCATTCAAATAATTTTCTGTTTGTTTCACAGAACCTTGAAGAACAACCGAAGGCTGCAAATAATTCACAAAGATGCTTTTATGGGAGCTTCTGGCCCTGCTGTATTGTAAGTTGTTAGGGGGTGACTACACTAGAGGTGCCATAGAAAGGCGACTGTTTCAAATGGCAATTCGCTGCTGTCTCATTTCATGCTCAAAATGTTCTCAAATTTGTCTCGCCTCATTCGTAGCATCGCATTTTGGTTGCGTGGTTTGCAAACTTGGTTGAAATTTCCGTGAATGTCGCAAAACGAGGCTCTGAAGCGAAGTAGTCTCAAACTCTTGTCAAACAATCCACACAGTTTGTGATAAGGTTGTTGGTCCGCTCGCAAATTCTTAGTTTTTCGTTCACAAGGAAAAACGACAAGTTGTAGACTTCCACGACAAAAGTTTGAGAAAAGTGTGACACTTGCTGTTATCCACCATATTCCGTGTATTTTAGCATGATTTGTGTTTTATTCACATTTTGTTTGCGCTAATAACACAGGAATAAAAAGTAACGGTTTGAGAACAAAATGCGAATGAAACCCGAGTGATTTACGAGAACAAATCCACAAACCAATTGCAAACAAACATCCAAATTTGCTCAAAAAAATTTGCGGCAGTTGCACTTCTACTAAAATTACCATTTATTAAATGAGTTCATGAAAACAAACAATCTGGCACAGAATGTTACGGCGATACTATGTTACGGCGAATGTTACGGCAGATAGACCCAAATACAGGACAGAGACGAGAAGATCAGGATAAAGTGCCAACAAGGATCCTTTATTATAACACGGATAACGTGGAACATGAACACTATGGAATAACGGCTGGATCGCGGTGCGTATACTGAGATACGTCCTCTCTCTAAGACGACACAAGCTCTCTCCGTGAAGACGCAAACGCTCATTCAATGACGGCCCAAGACGATCTGGTAAGCGGCCCCCTTTTATCCTCCGGTGGGGATGAGGAACAGGTGAGCTAATCAGGCCGGAGCCTGTAATCAGAAACACACGGGAGAGGAGAGAGCAGATCAAACAGAATAGCCATGACTAAAGCCTTCGGCGGGACCTCACACAGAATCCAAAAATAATAATAAAGCCTGATGTAAGAAATATGCTATGGATTTTTGCATGCTGTATTTTTTCAGAGGTTGATTGCTATTTCATTTTAGAGATGTGTCCTCCACTGCTCTGGAGACATTACCATCTCATGGCCTGCAGTCTCTGTGGATACTAGTGGCTCGTTCAGCGTTTCTGCTAAAGCGACTGCCTCCTCTCAACAGTTTGGAAAGCTTAAGAGAAGCTCATCTCACCTATCCGAGCCACTGCTGCGCACTACTCAATTGGGATACACACAGGTTCCTGCTGTTTTTTGTTCTCATGCTTGGGTCAACATTAGTAAATCTTAAACATTAGTAAATGTTGGACTTATTTCCAATTTTTTTTGAAAGAAATCAATTACACTGTATCATTTTTCAAGCTCCAAGTCAGGTGTATTAGAAGTGCTGGAAAACCTTTAGAACATAATTGTAGTTATAGGTTTAATTTCAGTAAAGAATCAGTAATATCAGTAATATTAATGCTTCTTGGTGTTATTTGTTATTACGTGTTTTTTTTTCAACAGGGAGTCTCCATCATCTGCACAAAGAAATGGATCTTCATACTGTGAACCCCAGAGTCTGTTAGACAAGTAAGGTTTATTGCTAATTCTATAGAATTCTAGCATTATATTTCTGGAAGATATTAAATAGTCTGAGCACAGCAAGAAGGTCCTGGGTTCAAGTGACGGAATCAGCGAGAGCAGTTCTATGTGGAGTCTGCTTGTTCTCCCCCTTGCTTGCGTGAGTTTCCTCAGGTACTCGGGTTTCCTCCCACAAGGCGGAGACATGCAGCTTAGGGTAATTGCCTGTTACAAATTGTCCCCAGTTATGAATGTGAATAGTTGTATGTGTGTGTTGGACCCTGCAATGGATTGGCGAGCTGTCCAGGGTGTACCCATAACCCTAGTAGGATTAAGCAGTTCAGCAATTGGATGGATGGATGGATAAAATAGTTTGCCATGTTGGATAACTCACAGGAATCTTTACAAAAATCGTAATTACGTTTTGCATGCAGTCAGGATCTTATAAACTGATGTTTGACTCCAACTTGATCATTTTTACTCAATACGCTTATACAATTTATCTAACTTTTATTTGCTGTTTTCCCCCCCCCCTCTTTATGGCTGTATATTTAGGGGCTCCAACAAAGATGGTTTTTACTCTGACACCCCGGATCCATTGTCTGAAGCCAGCTTTGGCAACATGGACTTTGAGTACCTAGACTTTTGTCAAATCCGACCAGCCCTCCAGTGCAGCCCAGAGGCAGACGCTTTCAACCCCTGTGAAGATATTGCTGGGTTTGGATTCCTCCGTGTGGCCATCTGGTTCATCAACATCCTGGCTATTGCTGGCAACCTGACAGTACTTCTTGTGTTATTCGCCAGCCGATGCAAACTCACTGTTCCACGCTTCCTCATGTGTCACCTGGCCTTTGCTGACTTCTGCATTGGAGTGTACCTTCTAATGATTGCCATTGTGGACCTGAGGACGCGCGGCTACTACAGCCAACATGCCATTGAATGGCAGACAGGAGTAGGTTGCAACATTGCAGGCTTTTTATCTGTCTTCGGCGGAGAACTGTCTATCTACACACTGTCTACGATCACCATAGAACGTTGGTACACAATCACCCACGCTATGCAGCTAGAACGCCGGCTAGCTCTGCCCCAAGCTGCTGCCATAATGGCTGTTGGTTGGCTGCTCTGCCTGGGCATGGCACTACTTCCGATTGCGGGCATAAGTAGTTACAGCAAAGTCAGCATGTGTCTGCCCATGGACATTGAAACTCCTGTGGCACAGGCTTATGTCATTCTTCTGCTGCTTTTCAATGTGGGTGCTTTTCTGGTGATTTGTGGTTGCTATATCCGAATCTACGTGGTTGTGCGCCACCCTGAAGTGCCTGGCCGTGCTGCCGATGCCAAAATTGCGAAGCGCATGGCCGTGCTTATTTTCACAGACTTTCTTTGCATGGCGCCAATCTCTTTCTTTGCCATCTCAGCTGCCTTTAAGGTGCCCCTAATCACAGTCACCAACTCCAAGATCCTGCTGGTGCTCTTCTATCCTATCAACTCCTGTGCCAATCCTTTCCTCTACGCCATCTTCACCAAAGCTTTCAGGAAAGACACTTGCATTCTGCTAAGCTCTATGGGCTGCTGTGAAAGCAAAGCTAACATGTACCGCATGAAAACCTGCTGCTCAGAAAACACCGCAAAAATGATGCATTGCTCGGTGGGCAAGGGCCCTCACACTGCCATGTGGTTGTCTACCTTTCCACACCAGAAGTGCCAGCTGCAGATAGAGGGGTTACAGAAAGACAGCTGTGGCGAACATTTCACATAGCACATTCTACCTGCTCGTCTTACAGCTCTCATCTTTTTTCATCACTGTGCAGTATTGGATGGTGTGTTATGTTACCCATGTCCCTTCAGAGTATTTGAAAATCTGATTCTCACTCAGGTAAGGGAAGGGAGTTAACAGAGGGATTTGTGCAGGACTTATTTTTTCTCATATGAAGTTTTTTGCCTGAAAAATAATGATTTGTCTCATGAGAAACATCATTGTGATTCTGAGCTCATTCATACCCTTGAGAGGGGAGTTGACAATAGCCTGATAGACAAGGGAAAGGACTGACAGAACCCAACCGCATGGATTAGGGCTATAGAAAAAAAAAAAAGATTCGTCCTCATGGCACATTACAGTTTGTGCTTATCATTGTTCCTTTTTCATTGTACTTTTTTTCTGATCTTCATTGCCTAGTTCTCAGATATACAGTACTGTGCAAAATTCTTAGGCACCATATATTTAGTACAAGTTTTCTCACTCGCTCATTTGCCAAACCGCTTACTCCTACTAGTGTAACCAGGAAGGCTGGAGCCTATCTCAGCCAACACTGGGCAAAGGCAGGGATCACCCCGAACAACTCGCCAAGCCATCACTTGGCCAATACACACACAACCCATTCACTCTGTACAATTTGTAAACGTACAAACGTGACTGTAGACAAGTCTGTTGTTGTCACGTTTGTTGTTATGGGGGATGCATGGTAGCAGAGTGGTTGCTGGGTTAGCGCCTCATAGCCAGCAAGGGCGTTTCTATCTCAGAGTTCTTCTTTATATTCTCCCCATATTGATGTGGGTATTCTCCAGGTACTCCAGTTTCCTCCAACAGTCCAAACACATGCACATTAGGCTAATTTGCTGTTCCAAATTCCCGCTATGGGTGAATGTGTACGGTTGTGTGTATGTGTGACACCCTGCGACAGACTGGCGAGCTGTTAAGAGCATATCCTGCCTTTTGCCTTGTGTCTGCTGTTTCCCTGTAACCCTAAACCCTAAAAGTGATACCAATAATAAATGAATGAATTATGTTGGTGGTTTTTACTGTGAATTCGCCTACATCCCAAGGATCTCATCTTATCTCCGACAGAACAACATAGCCTACATCGGTCGTTAAAAAAGGTCAGAGTGCAATGACTGTGTGTTCCGTCGTTAACCTTGTTTTATGAACATAATATAGCATGTCAGACAGCCTTACTATTCCAACATGGTAGGTGTAAGATTGATAGTTTTGAGGAGAAATTGCGACATACCGCGGACGCCAAACGAACTACAGATTCTGGAATGAATGGACAGTCGTCTTTCGGATACTCTTCTGAAAAATCAAGCCTGGTCTGACCAGTTAGCAAAGTACAGGTCTAAATAAATTACTTGTCTAAATTAATAAATGGACGGTTAAGATTTCCTTGCCTTGCTGATGTGTTATTTTGTTGTAAATGTGAATGTAGCATTAGTAGCATTTGCAAATGGCAAAAAGATCCACCAGCTTGATCATCTTGGCCTTACTTTCTGATTAGCTGGACTAAGATGGAGTTGGTTGTTATAAGTAAGTGAACTTTTTTAAAATGTCACATACATGTATGAGTACTTAGTATTTATCTGGGACCAGTGTATAATTCATTTCCATAAAAGGTCTTTTTTTTAATGCAATAAAAACCAAAAACTGTGATTTGCTAATTCACGTCAACCATTAGCATCCATTCAAAAGTGCAAAGAAAATATTCCTAAATCATTTAATTGTGTTCTGTACTGTAAGATTTTAATAGTAGACAGTTCTAGATTGGCCACACTGTTGCAGCTCATGCAATATGAGGCCAGGCGTTGTCCTTTTGAAATGAATCCAAAATCAAGGCCCGTTTTCCTCGCGTACAAGCTGAAACATGGACTCGTCTGTCCACAGCACACAGGTCCAGTGTCTTTCAGTGCATGTCAGATTAGCTTGGGCCCAGAGAACTCAATAGCATTTCTGCCTAGACTTGATGTATGTTTTCCTTCTTGCGTAATACAGTTTCTGGTGAAGTATTTCCATGCCAAAGTGACTTTAACCTCTTGAGACCCCAATGTCCTCCTATGAGGACTTCATATTTTTTCCCAACAATATTGTATGTATGTTCTGATAAGATCCCCATATGAGAGCCATTGGCTATTACTCTTTTCCCAAACTTCTTCTTGTTTGAAAGCATTGATCAAGTTCAGTAGTTATTGGGTGGTGAGGGATAGAAGCAGTGTAAAGAATTGAGAAGACACACAACATTAATTTTTGGGTCACAGGTGGATATTTTTTCACAGAAGCATGGGTTTCTCAGGAAATGCTGCCTAAGGGGTTCAAAGGTCATAAACATCCAACATTGGTTTTCGACCCTTTTACGCCCTGGGATTCCTTGAATCCTTTTATACACTCTAAATGTTGGCAGGCCTAAATTCTCCATAATTCCATGTCCAGAAATGTTACTTTTAAACTTTGAGCCATTAGCTATTTTTGCAGGAAAAGACTGAGCCTAGAGCGGCACGGTGGTGTAGTGGTTAGCACGTCCGCCTCACAGCAAGAAGGTCCTGGGTTTGATTCCCAGTTCAGGCGTTTCTGTGTGGAGTTTGCATGTTCTCCCTGTGCTTGCGTGGGTTTCCTCCGGGTACTCCGGTTTCCTCCC
>JAOUQZ010000039.1:7088969-7122944 GCA_028564935.1 Neosilurus hyrtlii
TTTTCACCAAAATAATTATAGAGAAGTAATTTTTTACTTCTTTTTATTAGAAGCCCCTTTAGACAAAAGTGCTGGTGTATAACCTTCACTGCACACTGCTGTATATCTGTCATGTCATTTTCTGAACCGCTTAATCCTTATTAGGGTCGCAGGACTGCTGTTTATCTGATATATCAATCGTCACACCTTTATTCATTTTTTATTTAGGAGAAATAGGCTGTAATTTTATTTTGTATGCAGTGCTTAACAATTTTATTAGACCATCTGTCACAATTGGGAGGATTGCACATTTTTTTGGTTGTAGAATCATGTATATCAGGAAGACAGCAATCCTAAGTATCTATATAAATGAAGTAGGGATTAGTTAAGCAAGTAACAGCAATCTGGAACAGTGGGAAGGATGAGCTGGCCAAGGTCCCAGATTTGAATCTACTTGAATAAATATGGAATTATTATGGGATGTATTAACAATATAAGATTGATCACATAAAGATTTCTTCCAAAGACAGTCTTAAGGAACAGCTGCAAATTATTTGGAATACACGTGCTCCAGAAACTGTGGAAAAACAATGCTATCAAGAACTCGCGCTGTAATACAATCCAAGCAAAATACTCAACTCGGAATGAGTACTTTGTGTTTTACATTTAAGTGATTTGTTATATTAGGGTGGCTTGGTGGTGTAGTGGTTAGCACATCCACCTCACTGCAAAGAAGGTCCTGGGTTCGAGTCCCGGGCTTGGTGAGGGCTTTTCTATGTGGAGTTTGCATGTTCTCTCCATGGTTTTTTGGGTTTACTCTGAGTAATCCGGTTTCTTCCCACTGTTCAAAGACATGCACATTAGATTAATTGGCTGCTTCAAATTGTCCCTAGGCATGAGTGCGAGTATGAATGGTTGTGTGGTGTGTTGGCCCTGAAATGGAGTGTGAATGTAAATAATTTGAAACTTTAATGTGAAAGACTTTTCAAAACGATTTGTGTTTCTTTCAGTTATGACCGGTGCTGTAATAAATGTTTTAAGCATATGTGTTGCGTGTGTGTGTGTGTGTGTGTGTGTGTGTGTGTGTGTGTGTGTGTGTGTGTGTGTGTGTTTGGTCCAGCTTCATCACACAATATAAAAATAAGGTTAGAATGTTTTTGGTGTGTAATTCATAGGGTTTTTTAATGAAGGATTCGATTTTCCTCTTTATAAATATTTTATTTCAAGTAAAGCTGTATTTTTTGTATGTATTTAGTATGTATGTAAAAAGGGCAGTGGTGGCTTAGTGGTTAAGGTGATGGGGTTACTGATCCGAAGTTCAGCGGTTCAATCACCATTGTTGGGTCCTTGATCAAGGCCCTTAACCCTCAATTACTCAGTTGTATAAAAATGGTAATTATAAGTCGCTCTGGTTAAGAGCGTCTGGTAAATGATAAAAAAAATAACTTTAGTATTTATATATAACTTTAGTTAATAACTAAAAGAAGTTTGCATATTCTGCCTTACATGGGTTTTCTCCAGATACTCTGGTTTCCTCCCAAATTCCAGAGCATGAGACGTGAGAATTTGGTCAGCTGGCTACTCTAAATTCTTCATAGGTGTGAATGGGACTGTGAATGGCTGTTTATAGCTGTATTAACTCCTGCAACAGACTTCTAGTGCCAACCTCCCCAGGATGTACCCCACCTTGCCCGAAGTCAGTATGGATTGAATCCAGTTTCCCCTACGACACTCATATATAAACAGTACAGACAATGGAAGGGGACACTGGAGGATAGATATTCATTCACATTTTAATGCTTAGCGATCTAAACGAAAATTGTGGGGGAATCAGAACTTCTTGAAAAGTTTATCCACCGAGTGCATATTAATCGTTCTTCCTGTAGTCAAGTAATAGATGTCAGTTCACTTGTGCTTGAATTAAGAGCTTCCACTCAATACAGTATGCTTCCTCTGATAACAGAGGACAGTTTCCTTTGGCCGAATTCATGTACTGCTTGACGGTTACAGGCTGAAAAGTTTTTTTTTTGTTTGGTTGTTTTTTTAAGCTAGTACAGACAAATACCAGTCAGGATAAATGTTAGGAAAGAATTGCACAGTGAGAGTGACAGTGGTGTCTCATATAAGATACTTTTACATTTTCAAACGATGTCAAGGGAGAGTTTGTGAGAAAAGTAAATTTATTAAAAGCTGGGTTTGAATAACTGCTCTGAATTTGACATTATGGAATATGTTACTATGTAATATTCTCCTCCAGCTGCTAGCCATTGTTGAGTTACATTTACTTTTATGTTTGGCATCTTTTAGATGGTAGTTTTGGACCCTTGGTGGTCCCTGGCCGAGCACCCAGTGTGCACTTGTCTCAGGAGGAGATCCGGAGGCTACGCTTCAAGCCTACTGTGGGCACCATCCAGTGTTCGGCAGGTTCTCATATCACATTCAACTGCTCGATTGACCTCAAAGATATGGGACAGGACCTGAGTATCCTGTGGTTCAAAGATGGAAGAGAGATAATGGACGGCACGCAGACTTCTGTATACAGTCATGGAGCAGTAATTCTTCTCTCTGTTATCAGGTTAGAAAAGCTCATTTGTAAAAAAAAAAATTCAAAGAAATTGAATGACTACTTCTTACCATATTTGGTCTAATAATATGTCAGGTGGTGGTGGTGGTGTTCACAAATGTCAAAGTTCAGAGTGTTTTGTTAAAATGTTTAGCACTATTTTTAGAACCTTGTTGGTTTCTGTCTCCATAAATCAGCACAAAAACAACAACAAAAAAAAAGATTGTGCTTGAAAATAGAATTATAATTTAAAAATAAACATTGGTAGTTCTTTAATGTTGAGCCTAGTTAAGCTGTGTAGAACGTGCTGTGCTGTTGATATGACTTTCTAAAGGATCCCAATTTCTCCCAGTATTAGCAACATTGAGCGATCTGATTCTGGGGAGTACCAGTGCAGACTGAGTGTCAGTAACAAAGTGATTGAGTCAAATCCCATCATTGTTGAGGTTGAGGGTAAGCTCACTTTTTTTTTTTTTTATTGTCTGGTTCATGACTTTGTGAAATTTATGAACGAAGGCTCACGGTGACCGCTTTCCTCAACACAGGTTTACCAACCTTTATTAAACAGCCAAGCGATGTAAATGTAACAAGGAACAGTGCTTTCACTTTGACCTGTGAGGCTGTGGGTCCCCCGAATCCTGTTACCATTATGTGGCTTCTCAATGGCCAGAAATTAAACCACACCAGTCTGTCTCCGAGCAACATAACTATCGAACAAGGTAAGAATTTTCTTGTCTATCCCAATATTTGCTCTTGCTTATTTTGTTAACTGAGCAACCGGGATTACTTTTGGTTTGTTTAAGATTTGGCATTAGTATACCGACTATTATGAGCTCATATGTACATAATATAAGTAATATATAGTAAATATATATTAATAAGTTTATACTAGTCTCTTTCCAAACTGGCCTAAGTATTTGTGAAACGTTTTGCATATTTATCCCCTGAAGGATGTCCCATATCCGTCCTGTGTCCATGTGTGCCTAGCACTGAAAATCCAATAAGATTGCTTTGATGCTGATTGATTATGTATCGTTAACTTCCTTGATGATGGGCAACAAAAAAAAACAAAAACAAATTTATTATTAATAACAAAGCTGAAGCCTAAAAAGTGGCTCACACACCACTGCTCAGACTTGCACAGAATTAACAAAAACACAATTTAACTCTGGTAGGCAGACAGACTTGCAGCTAAAAGCTGAAATTAGAAGCTCAACAGAACATTAAGTCAATATATGTCATTATAATGAAAGAAATGGTGTTAAAAAGCAATCCCAGGCTCGGACATAATTAAATAGAGAGATATGAGCTCTGATTTTAGGCATTGTCTAAATCTATATATGAAGCATTTGCAAAGCATCATGAGATCTCGCTATTATGGCTATTACGCCATTCATATTCCACCATGTACCAGACTAATTAAAAAAACAGGAAATGTGTGAAATTCTCAAGTATTCAAAGGGAAATTAGGTGATATAACTAAATTCCTCAGGGGTCAGAAAAATGCAGGAAAAGCGATGAGTCATATCTGACTAACCGCCATCAGAATCTTAAAACAGTAAAATAGCAGCATGGCTGTCAGTATTTAAAAGGTGTTTTCTCTCTATATCTGTCTAACCCTACTAAAGTCTTCTAAACCCAAACAAATTCCTTCCTTTCTATTTTGTTAAAGCCACCACTTTGCCAATTGCACGTGGTTTTAAAAAAGCTTGGTAATCATAACAATTCCTGAACACAGTGTTTTTTAATCACATGACAGCATGGCATAGACTCCAGTAGCAGTGTAGGGGATTTAAAGCCATTTCCACAAAGCTAGTGCTGTAGGAAACCACTCAGGTCCTGGTGAAATTTGCGGCAAGTCCGTAAGTAGGACCTTTAAAGACGTCACTGTGAGCCAGTCTGTTGGATTCTGTGTAGGCACTAAGCACCAGTGGAATCTGATACAGGCGGTGAAAGGCTGTGTTGTAAACAAAGACTTTTCTAGCCACTGAACAGGCTGCAAGTCAGCAATAAGCTGTTTGTTGTCCTTTTCTTGGCTGCACTGTAGTCACTGCAGTAATTCGTTAGTATTAGTGATTATATTTTATACATACATTGGAACCGTGTCCACAACGAATGATCTGATCTTTTACTCAAGACACTAAATAACAGACTCTCCATTGTTACTTCATTCACACTGTTAACTTTCTGCTTAAGCTGGTTTATCTCCATCTTCACAGAAACCACTAATCTAGAAAACAATAAAGGCTGGAATGTTGTGAAAGCAGGACCAAAAAAGTTAAAGGTCACTTTTTTTTTTTTTTTGTTTTGTTCCGTGTGCGCTGTGCGACGAGGGGATGATGGAAAACAGGGGAGGGGACAGGGAGTGTGTGGAGTCGGGCAACGAGAGAGCACAAGAGAAAGCGATTAGCCTCACAAAAGAGCTCTTTGAGGCCCTGCCTGCGGACATGTGTGAGAGGGGTGAGGAGTGAGTGAGGCAATACGCAGGCTACGCTCACAGAAATGTAAACATGGAGTGTAATTTTGATTTCCTTAGGGCACTGTATTACTTTTACTGAAGACCCACATGTCTCCATTCAACTTTTTAGAGAGATAATTGGATCTTTAAAGTGGTTTTGCCTGAGACTGGTTTGATAAACCAGTTTTTATTGGAAATATCTTTTATACTTAATAGAAATGGGCCATTTAATTGGTATATATATATATATTATATAGACATTTTATGCAGGGCAAATATCTATTCAATTATGTCGTATTATCGGACTCTTATGTAACACACACAGACAGAGAGAGAGAGAGAGAGAGTGTGTGTGTTTTTTTTGTGAGTATAACACGAGATTGTTTTTCCTATTAAATAGTGCTTAACAGGCACTTTTCATTCTATGAGAAAAACATTGTTGTTTTCACCGACCAATACACTTTTCCATATTCATGTCTGAGTACAGGAAGACCACGTTATTTATCTCTTCCACAATGCAACACAAAGATACAATATTTTCAAGGTTTGTTTCTTTAAACAACCAGATTTCCCACAATCTTCCATACACACTGAATATAGCTAATATAATCTACAGTCAGCCAACCAAAATGTGACCTGGATCAGATTTCCTCTGTAATTTTCATATGTGTAAAGTCACTTGAAGAGCTTGTTGCAATGCAGAAACACCAAACCCTGTAATTACAGATCTTCAGATACAGCATAGCTCTGGGCTCTCTTTGCTGACTTTTTTTTTTTTTTCCACCAGAAATAGCCCTCTCGCTTTATTTTCGAATGCCATTGCTCCACTGCTTATCCAGTTTTTTAAACACCACCACCATGAATGATGTGGAAAGGGTGAACAGGCAGCATATCTTGATTATATCTTTAGTACATTTTGACTGAAGGTTTAATAGCTGAATGAATGCTGCCATTATGCTTGTTTGTCTGCTGAACCAGCTTGCTCAACAATTTGCTGAAATAATATTTATTTACAAACCAGTGAAATGGTCACTGGGAATTTCCTTGGCCTTGCCAGACTGTTAACATCAGTGCCAGAGCAAGTTCCACTTTCCTTTGAATGAAAGATGTTTTTATTGTGTTCAATCTGCCGCATCTTTTTAATTTTCGACATGTGTCCAACCACTATTTATGTATTTATCAAATAAGTGATAATTCATAACATATTGCTAATATCTGATATGCACTTTACAAGCACCTGGAAAAGGAATTCTCTGATATTATTCCCATTATCAGGCATTTTATTTATCATTTCTGACACCAGTGGTGCACCAAAGTCTGTGATTCCTAATCCAGAAAATTTACAGATATTCAGGAAGGTGCTTCCCCTCCTCCCCCTGAAACAGTGAATAAGAGTATGCATGCTGAATGCCCTGTTTGGCTTCCTCCTCTCATTTACGGTTTTCCGCTCTCTATGCCTACTCTGCTCTGATTGGTCACCTTTCAACAACTGCAAGCTCCACTCTGCGTGCGTTGGGAGGTAGACCAGGATGGGTTGAGATACTGCTGTGCATGGGGGCAGTGGAGGAAGGCCAGGAACTGCTTGTGTTTATGGCCAGCTCAGATAGCTAAGATTGAAAACCTGTACATACCTTACATTTTGACACTCCAGTAACAACATTTATGGGCCAGAGAAGTGGAAAAATTCATCTCTTGCACGCATTTCATCTGAACTCTGCTAAAAATGAAGGTACTACTCCGTCATGGTCTGAAATAATATTCTAAATCCAGTGGCTTGGTCATTAAATGTAGCCAAGAACCACTAACTCTTTGAAGCTGACAGAATTCATGTGGTGCCATGAATATGCTCAGACCAGCATTTACATATATATAGATGTTGCTCTGAACTTTGTGAGCAACTAAGGGTAACAAACCTGAGATGCCCCATAGGCCATGCGCAGAATATCCATAGCTGAGATTAGTCTAAAATGGATGTGGTTGATATTCTGACCTATGTAAACAATCAAACAAACAGCTTCCTGTTAATTACAAGCAAGAGATTTATAGTAGACCTATTGTGACTGCTTTTCTGAGGAAGCATGGCAAAAAGGTGGCAAATACAGACAAAAGGGTTATTATGGTTGTGCTGTCACTGGATTTGGCAGACTTGTGTGCCATGGATGGGGATGGGGTTGGGGTTGTGTCGACAGTGAAGAAGGGACTTTGGAAGCCTGGTACTGTGTTTCATGGTTAGACTGAAAGTTTCATGACCTGTGAGTGGTTTAGTTTGCCTTCTAGAAAAAAAAAAACAGTACAGAAGTGATATGAGGCCATGGTAATGGTTAATAAGGTTTGTGCAGCATACATATGTACATGTGAAAGAGGATCTTGAAATTTTTTTTTTCTTTAGCGTACACATTTTACCCTTTCCCACAAACACCCCACCAAGTTTCACTTTTTGTAATTAGCTAATATTCTTGTTTTATATTATAATAAGGGAATATTGTCTTTGATAACATGGTATGTATATATTACAGTTATATCCAAATATTCACCAATTCTTATGATATCATTTCTCATGTCTATAGGTGTGGACTCGCCCACTCGATACAGCTGTGAGGCTCACAATGCCAAAGGTGTCACTGTTTCCAGAGAGGCTCATGTCAACATTAAAGGTAGACCAACAGGAAGGGAAAATGCTTGTAATCGAACAAAATTCCCACTGTGGAGTTAAAAATGTAAGAAGTCTCATGTCATTGCTCACCGTTTGTCCTGTATGTTAATTTCAGGTTTTCCAGCCAAGGTCTTGAACATTACCGTGGTGAAACAGGAAGCAAACAAACTTGGCTTAATGTGGATTCCTGGTCATGATGGCTTTTCTTCACTCAGTACCTGCTATATCACAGTAAATAATTCAGTTTAATATAAACTGTGATAGAGTGTCGACTTAAATAACAAAGGAAACAAACACCAGTAGTGTTTCCTTTTGTTATTTAGTTTGGTTAAACCTAAATCCAAATGATCTTATGCAATCAGAGTTAAATGAAAACATAATATGAATGTATTTTCGATCATTTCTATGACGTTTTGCATTCTGTTCTAGGTGAGAGAGTTGGGCCGAGAGTTGGGAAGCCCTACCGGAGTGCACAGTGTGTCCGTCCCTCCATTTTCATATGAGATCACTGACCTGAAAGCCATGACCTGGTATAACATGAGCGTGTCCTGCACTAATGAGATCGGCCCCTCGCCACCCAGCTCCTGGGTCCAAAACAAAACCACAGAAGGAGGTGTGTGTTTATGTTCAAATTCAACAAGTCTGTCACTTGAGATAGGATTTAATAGGGCAGACCAATATATTAGTGTCGTAATATGCTAGCATAGAGTGTCTAGCCATATTCTACATATATTCAGCACCACATATGATCGTTATATCATAGACTGTCATAGTCCGCATTAAGAAGCATTCACGCAGGAAGTGAGCAGTGAAATGTTTTGCCAAACCCTTTCTGTAGAAAAACCGCAAACACGAGTTTACTTTTTCTGCTCACATGGAAGATAAGGTTTTATTGCCCTGCTTGGGTCGCTGTTCTATACTTGCTGTTCGATAATAATAATGATAATAGTAAGCTATATATGATGAGAATTTGAGCTTAAATAAACTAAAATAATATAAGGTAATGATGATAAAAGCTCTCATGGACCTGCTGTGGGGAACTAGTGATGCTACTCACAGTTTCACTCGTAAAGATTTTTACGTTAATTTTTATTTTTGACGTGGGACGAGGGACTTGCATGGGCAACGAGAGCTGAGCGGTTAAGCGATTCACTTCTCTCACCCGGCTATTCCACGTGTCGCTCGTCGCTCATCGCCTTTTTTGTGTGGATGCGTCATTAGAGTCGTCACACTGTAACTGGTTTAGCCTTGAGATTCTTTGTGAAGTTGGCTATTCAGTAACCATAGGAAATATTGACGAGTTTATATTTACAAATTTTGTTGCACTTTAGTGGCTACATTGATGTGTGTTGTCCAGTTTAGCAGTCATCACTGACTGAAAACAGAAGCTTTTTTTTAACTTGTCTATTTAAAAGGCTGATGCCACCTGTTCTGTATATACAACAAAAACACAGAGCAATAATTCAGTAAATTCAAAAAGATTTTCGATAAAATAATCTTATTCAGTAAGTTTCAATATGACTTAATCAATTAGAATATTTAAACTAGGACTTCATCAGTTGTAACTTTGATCCATCACACTATCAGTAATCATTTTTGTTCTGGAAAAAACCTTTTAGGAGTAGGAGTGGTGTTGGAGGGGAAATAGGACTTTCCTTTAGGGCGTGTGTTCACATTATGCTTCCTGTGTATTCCTAAAGGAATGACGCTGAGATATTTTGAGCACTTCGAGACTGTTCTCTCATTTGCAATCACATACTAATGGACACAGAAATGATTAGAAGATGACTCTAGAAATGTAGTTATTTACATTCCTACTGGTCAGCTTCGTGTTCCATGTTAGAACTTGTTTTCGGTGTAGCATGAAAAGCATGAAAAAGTAAAGAATGTATTCTGTGTTTTCAGTCCCTTCAGCAGCACCTCAGAATGTGTCTGTCCATGTAAATGATACCATGATGCTGGTACGATGGGGAGCTCCTCCTACCGACAAGATAAATGGAATCCTACAAGGATATGATGTCCTAGTTCATGATGGGCAGTCTGTCCATAAAGTAAGTGAGTGAAGTTTCAGGGAGAAAATAATGCTCTGTCCTTTTAATAAGACCAACTAGGACTGTTGAAGGTATAAATATCTTGTACCTTCTTCAAAACATATGAAGGCAACTGTATCTTTTAGAACTGCTACTCTTGCTGCATCACAGGGCAGTGTAACAGCTATGTTTGCCTCTGTGGCTCTCAGCCAAGAATGGTCAGGGCATAGAAAATGCACTTGTTTCTGCTTTGCACTGATTTAATCAAGCAGCTGCTGTAAACTGCTGGGAAAACATTGGCACGTCACTGATATCCAAACCCATTGAGAGTCTATTTTAAGTGTTAAAAAAAAAACATGAATAAGATCCAATACATGGAAAAATTTATAAGCCATCTTTTGAATGTTATCATGACAGGTCTACAGACATTTTTATATATTAAAGACAGCACCTTTAAAACGTCAACGCTTTGATTTTATCACTTTAATATGTGTCACAGAATTATTTAAGGACTACCGGGATTAGTTTCTTGACTGTGGAAAAACTTTTTTTTATGGCTGATGGCATCTATGGATAATTGGCTGTCTGGGTGGAGAAGATGACAGTACTATCTCCCCTGTGTCATTGCATCAGCAGCACTTTGAAAAGATGGGATGGCTTCTTGTGTTTCAGAGGAAGCATGAGTTCGCCCTCACCCTCTCTGTTGCCGTGAGATGGAAAAACTTAGCTGATGAGAGCGAATTCTTTATGTCTACAAGCTGAAACAAAACATCTTTCAGATCTAGTGGGCCTGTGAGCCTTTTCTTATGTTTTATGTGTGTATTTTACTTATGTCACTTTGATGCTTAGACTATTGCTGCCTGGAGTTATTGAGACATGTTGAGCTATTAGTTATGCAATTAGTTAAACACATGTGTATACAGTGGTGTGAAAAAGTGTTTGCCCCTTCCTGATTTCTTTTTTTTTTTTGCATGTCTGTCACACTTAAATGTTTCAGATCATCAAACAAATTTAAACGTTAGTCAAAAGCAACACAAGTGAACGCAAAATGCAGTTTTTAAATGAAGGTTTTTATTGTTAAGGGAGAAAAAAATCCAAAACCTACATGGCCGTGTGGAAAAAGTGATTGCCCCCTAAACTTAATGCTAAGGCCACCCTTAGCAGCAACAACCATGTAGGTTGGTATTGTTTTTCCCCCTTGATAATTTAAATTTAAAATTTAAGGTTAATTTAAAAACTGCATTTTGTGTTTACTTGTGTTGTCTTTGACTAATATTCAAATTTGTTTGATGATCTGAAACATTTAAGTGTGATAAACATGGAAAAAAAAGAAATCAGGAGGGGCAAACACTTTTTCACACCAGTGTGTGTGTCTATATATATATATGTGTGTGTGTGTGTGTGTGTGTGTGTGTGTGTGTGTGTGTGTGTGTGTGTGTGTGTGTGTGTGTGAGAATGTTGGAGGATATGGGTTATGGATCTGCCCTGGGGTTTCCTCCCAGTCGGACATGCCCAGAACACCTCTAATGGGAGGCGACCAGGTAGCGTCATAATCAGATGCCCGAACCACCTCAGTGGAGTCCTTTTCGATCATAACTAGCTAATACAGAGTAAAACTACATATACTTCATTTTGTATTTATTCTTTTCAGCATCTGCTCTACATCCTTATGTTCTACACATTTTCTCATCAGAGGCATCATATATATATATATAAATTTTTTTTTTTTTTTTATTGTTTTGCTGAAAATATTCAGAGTGACACATGTTCTTATCAAGCATCCCAGACCGGTCCCCTGTGTACAGTATATATGTTAAGATCAATAAAGTATATTGTGTCTTCCTTTTGCAAGGGAAAAGGACGGTGTGAAAATATGTTGTCTCTGGGCATGAATCATTATGGACTGAATGGAATTTCATTGTGAAAGTGAAAAGCGAGCTGTGCAGTTCTTTTCTCTAGAAATGATTCACCAATATGACTATTCTACAACCCCAATTCCTGGAAGTGTGTAGCTGCACCTGATTAACCTCTAACACCTGTTACTTGGCTTTAATTCAGCTGCTGCGTCATGTGCATATCGAAAGACAAGATGTTGTACAATTATTGCATTAGCTGCTGTGCTGAAATACTTTTGGGACAGAAGGAACAGATGTAACTGTGAAACGCTGAGCTGGCTTTCTGTCACATGCACGTCTGTTTTTCCAATGCTGTTTGAGGAATCGTCTTTCTTCCTCTTTCCTTCACTTTGTGTTTCTGCATGACTCATCTTGTAACTCGTGTGTACTCAGATTTCACAGCAGGTGACTTTTTAACCCTCAAAAAAATTTTTTTAGTTTCTCTATTGAATTCCTTTTATTGTATTGCTGATGCATGTGTTAAATTAGTTTTGTTATGAATATATGCCAGGAATTCAAGTCCATGTGATGGGCTTGTGTGTGTTTGTATGTGATTTCCTCAAAGGAGAGTTTTAAAAATTGCCCCATGCATGAGTATGAATGGTTGTGTGTTTGCCCTGCAATGGTCTGGCGAGCTGTTTAAGATTTACCCCACCTGCGTCCAGTGATGGCTGAAATAGGGTCCAGCCTCCCTGCGACCCTGGAAGGGTTTAGAAAATGAGTGAGTGAGTAAAACATCCTCAGAGAATCTAACTTTGAGCTCTTATTTGTGTCTCAGATTCGCAGTATGTCCACAGAAGCAGCAGTGGTCATGCAGAAGTTTAATACTACATACACTGTGGAAGTGTCGGCTTGCACACAGGCTGGCTGTGGAGTTCGGAGCTCACGTTATAGGTTCTTTGTCCCAGAGAATGGTAACAACCTTGATTAATTACATTACTAATGACTCAGGGCAATGATACAGTAATGTACTAACTTATTTTATTATTTTAGAAACTAGCTGAATTTTTATTATTATTAAAATACCCCACCATGATATATATTTATTTTATTATTTTTTTTATACTCACCTTAAAGACTATTCCTATTTTACAAGAAAGAACAGAAAGAAATTATGTACCAATTTTCGTTACCATTCTGTGTAAACTCTAGAGGCTGTTGTGTGTGAAGTCCTAGAAGATCCGAAATATTTACATCATCCCACTTTGCACTAACAAACACCGTTAAAGTCACAGATATCCCAATTCTTCCCTATTCGGATGTTATATGCATGTATACAGTCATGTTTCTCTTAGATAACATAAGACAAATTAGAGGGCAAGGAACAAAACAAAGCATTAGAGAGTGTAATCATAAGGTAAAACGGTTAGTGCAAAAGACACAATGAATTGTGATGAGTAGTGAAAGTACATAGTGCATACATGAAACATCCTCCTAATTTTCCTTATTTCTAGAAGTACACTATAAATATATTTAAAATCTAATGTAACGATTCTAGATATATCTTTGAGCAGTGCACTTAAAGTTATATTGATTTAACTAAACAGATTTCATGAAAAATCTTGACCCTAACCCTGGGTTTACACTGGGGCACGATGTCCACAATCTCCACGATTTGAGAGAATCGTGACCTTTTTATACCCAGATCGTGTTCTAAGTGCGCTCATAAATTGTTGAGCTTCGCGCTTCTTTCAATCGGGGCGTCGATCCCCAGTGTAAACCCAAGGTAAGCAATTAGCTTAGCATGGAGTCACCTTTTTGTTGATGTTGTTCTTGTTGTTGTTTTGTTTGTTTGTTTAAATAATGACATAGCTACTAATGGCATATTTTTGTAATTAATTAAATTAAATGATGCAACATACAGTTCACCTCAGACTGTCATGATGTCTCATGCATACACACACACACTGAGAGAGAGATGTTGGAGGTATTGCACAAATACAGCCAGAAGAAAAATTTTCTTGATACCGTTCCCCTTTGAGCAGAGAGCAGAGATTGAAGGATCCAACAGTTGCAGCTTAAATTGCCAAGCTTCTGAACAGTAACCCACAGCCTCTAACCTTTGAACCAGTCTGTGTTGAATAAGCAAATTTGTTCCGTTTTATTTGTTTGGATTCCTGTGCTTTAAACTGTATGAGCCCTGAATACACAGCTAAAATGTGTGTCAATTTTTATTTATTTTTTTGCAGATATGCTCTCCCCATCTTCCAGTCCAGACACACATGGTTCAGACTCGGTATACATTGTGTTTGGAGTGGTTTGTGGCATCTGTCTTGTGCTCTTTTTGCTGTTTGTAGTTATTTGCATGCGTGGCCACATATTAGAGTCTCGACTACGGTGAGTTTGGATGCACATTCTTGTCTTTCATCCTCCCTTATTTGAAAAAAAAAAAAAAAAAAAAAAACACAGGTTAAAAAAGTCATGTGCTGCACGTTTCTGAAACCTCCCCAACAGCTTTGATTTTAGTGAGGATACTGGATTGTTTGCTTGTTTGTTAGGTACTGTAATCCTAACCGTAGCCATTCAGTACCCTTTTACCTTCAGTAAATTTTGAATATTTTGAAATTTTATAAGATTAAAAAGGACCATGTTATGAAAGACCAAAATAACTTTCAGAGTCACTTGCATTATTATGACCTAAAATGGCAAAATGCTTTCAAAAGCCCTCATAAACATGGCGCAGAGTGGAAGTGCTGAGAAAATCGCAGCTGGGGAGGAACGTTTTTTTTCTTGTAAAAGCTCTGTGGTAAAGCCGACTGGATTCATGCTGAGGATCTCAATATCCCCAAATGTGTGCCATAAATAATTCTCTAGCACCTGCTGTGGCATCTTAAACTCAAACCAGATTCTTACATGAATGTCTTATTCGCATATTTGATTGATTTAAAACCTGATTAATTATGCTTTCCACCCCCCACCCCACTCAACCCCATGTCATTACTGTCTGAGTCTCATGCCTGTGTTTGTCTCCCCCTACAGGAAGTTGCTTGGAATTGAAGACAGTCTTTCACCCGTCATCGAGTGCATACCTGAGAGGTCCTACAATCGATCAGCAATCGAAATGACACGTAGGTCCAACAGTATCATATACGTGTTTGCTTATCTGCTTTTTAGAAGTATAATTGTTCTGGGCATCTAACTACACCGTAATTACCCGCTCAGAAGTCTAACAGAGTTCGACATGCCCAAGAGAGTGAGTTTCATTAGACACACTAATGTTTAGTATAAAGGTTTATTTTAAATGATGTTTATTATAGTTATAGCAGACTTGTTAGACACTCCCAGATAAAGATATAATCATACACGTACAGAATGAAACTAAATTTTTCTCTTTTGATGTTCATCCAGACATACAGTGCAGTGATTTTTTTTTCCACCTTGTTTTGTTTGTGAAATCTATGTAAATTTTAACCTCAGTTTGCTTTGTGCATCTAGTCACAAACTTCGGTGTCACTGAAGAACTCCAGACCAAACTCCAGGATGTGATGATTTTAAGAAACCTGCTTACTGTTGGTAAAGTTCTTGGAGAAGGTGAGAATCAAAGATGGTGTTGATTTAAAACGGAATATTTAGTTTTTAGGGTTGGGGTTGTGGGCGCTGGCCTGGTGCTTAGCATGTTGGATTCTGGACTCAAGTTAGGGCCCAGCAAGGGTGTTTCTGTATGGAGTTCGCAAGGTTTCCTCCGGGTACGCTGGTTTCTTCCCACAGTCCAAAGACATGTACATAAGTCTAACTGGCTGTTCCAAGTGTGTGTGTTGGGGCTGCAATCTACTGGCAAGCTGTTCAAGGTGTACCCCGCCTTCACCCAATGTCAGCTGACAGAGGCTCCAGCCTTCCTGTGACCCTTGATGAATTTATCAGTTTGGCAAATGTATGAATGGATACTGGGAACATGTTATTTGTTTAGATGTTGCATGGCGTAAAGGTGTAACTCTTTTAAAGCTGTATCCCTGACCTGTTTCTTTTTCTCAGGGGAGTTTGGTTCTGTAATGGAGGGCCACTTAAATTTGCCTGATGGAACAAGAGAAAAAGTCGCTGTGAAGACAATGAAACGTAAGTGCTGTTTGACGCTGATCTGGCACTGGAACCATATTCAATCGTTCTGGTTACTGTATGTGAGCAAGCTTCTATGCATTTTCTCAGTTTTGGTTTTTATCTATCTCCCAAACACATGCCAGTAAGTGGATTGGCTAAGATAAATTAGTGTCGTTGTGAATGAGTTTGTGTGTTAAGGTGTGTGCATGGTGCTTTGATATGCATTCCTGCCCCACCGCTTGTATATTCCCCAGATCAGCTCCGGATCCGTCACCACCATGATAATGAGGAAGTGAGGGGGTAGTTTAGTCACAATTATTTAAAATATATATATATTCTTCCCCAATAATACCATTATGGTAAAGTAATCAAAGAACTAAGGTTTGCCACTCCCCAGGTTTAAAAAACAATACAAAGGGCCTTTGGAGTAATTTTGTTTTATTATTACATTTTAATTTAAGTCTTAATTGTTTTAAATATTGCCCAACAATATTTACATTGTCACCCCACTGAAAATCTATAGTGCACAGAGGCTTTATACTTTCCAGCAGTGAGTGCTGTGCATCATATGATTCTTTAAACGCATTAATATAGTCCGTTAATCAGCTGCTTACCTGCGTGTGCCAATCACATGTGCTTCCACACTGTTCGCTGAGCCTCCTGGGACGGCTGTAGTTCTTCTTCCTTATAAACCCCGAAGTTTTGAGAACGAGGCACTTACATTGAAGAAAGATTAAGGCTCAGCTGCCCCTAAAGTGGAGGAAGGAAGGAGGAGACACATTAAAAGAACAGTCACATTACTTGTATTGGTAATGCAGTATGTTTAGTTCTATGTACAAATAGGAACAACATTTCTTTGAAAAGGATATGAATGAATGAACGAATAAGTGTTTTGTAATTTTTCATTAGGATGCACCTAATGTAGTTTAACCAAAGATATGATTGTTTTCCAGTGGATAATTTCTCTCAGCGAGAGATAGAAGAGTTTCTGAATGAGGCTGCCTGCATGAAGGACTTTAACCACCCTAATGTCATTCGGCTACTAGGTAAGATGCCTAGATTTTAGTTGTTTTATGTCATCTGGAGAACTTCATCCCAGGACCCAGTACGCAAAAATGATGAACAAAAAATAGCTACTACATCGCATGCTTCTCACGGGGTTGTTCTGTGATCAGTATCAGTATTTACATCCCTATTGCTTTAATAGCACTGTTATGATATCTACATAGAATGGCCTAGCATTAAAACTACTTCTCATTGGAATTTAAAAAGAAAATTGGTCAAAGGAAGGACAGCCATTGTGCTTTGGAAGATTGCGAAGAAAAAGCCATTGCTCTTTAAATAAAACATCAACAGTTTGCTAAAAAAAATGACTTGGACAAGCCAGAACACCATTCAGCATTCTCCTGGGCATTGTCATGGACGAACATACTCTTTTCAGCTTTCTTTTTTTTAATCCATTTATGCAGGTGTATGTTTAGATGTGGGTCAAGGCCATTTCCCCAGGCCGATGGTCATCCTCCCCTTCATGAAGTATGGAGACCTGCATAGCTTCCTTCTTAGATCCAGGTTCGGAGACAGTCCATTGGTAAGTAGTTTGTTTTTAATAACGGTATTATAAACAAATACGCTTTTATTTAAATGCTAATAAACGAATGATTAATGAACGAGCTAAAAAATATTCTGTATGGCTCCTACCTAGAGTTATACTCTTACTTAGTGTGAAGTTTAAAGGGTAATCAAGGCACCAAGTTCTGCGTTATAATAATTGTTGGAAGAATAGCAAGGTAAAGTTACACAGTTATGTGCATGTGTGTGATATGATTTGCACACTGTTTCTGTTGTAGTATCTCCCACCACAAACTCTTCTGA
Organism: Neosilurus hyrtlii; assembly: GCA_028564935.1. NCBI lineage: Eukaryota > Metazoa > Chordata > Actinopteri > Siluriformes > Plotosidae > Neosilurus > Neosilurus hyrtlii. The sequence continues at coordinate 7,106,455 of JAOUQZ010000039.1, forward strand.
AGTTTATGATTGACATTGCTTCAGGAATGGAATATCTCAGTAGCAGAAATTTCCTACATAGAGACCTTGCAGCACGGAATTGCATGTAAGTCAAATTTGGTTTGTTTGTGTTTCTTTACAAATGGTTGTATGTTTTATAGCTCAAGTTGCAGCAGTCTGGATTTTTTTTTTTCAGGACAGTAGATATAAAAAATATCAACACAGAAAAATAAATTCTGAACTTTTTGCACATTTAAGGTAATCCATGACCTATACAATTTTACTGAAACACAAACTGAAATTTTTGAAGGAGGGGGAAAAAAATGGTTGCATAAATATGCACATCCGTGAACGAATACATTATTCAAGTACCTTTTGATTTTATGACATTAAATTTTTGGGTAGGAGTCTTTCAGCATGGTACGTTTTGCCTTTTTTAATCTTTGCCCATTCTTCCTTGCAAAAGTGCTCCAAACCTGTCAGATTGACTGGTAATTGGAACCGTTCATAATTTCCTCCACCTTCTCTAAAGCCCAAGTGGAACCCAGCTGAAGAAAAACAACCCCAAACCATGATGCTAGCACCATTTTTTTTTTTAATCTGTCATTAAAAAAATTTACTAACAATAGACTTTATATAGAATTAAACAGCAGATCATGTCAAGAAATGAAAGCCATCACAGGTGTAGCATTTTTTAGCACTCACCCTCCCTATTAGTTTCAGTGACAAAACAGCCTGTATTCATTACAGTACCAGCTTACTTTAATTTTCTGCCTTTATATGTTTACTAGGCTACGAGATGACATGACGGTGTGTGTGGCAGACTTTGGCCTCTCAAAGAAGATTTACAGTGGAGATTATTACAGACAGGGTAGGATAGCCAGGATGCCTGTGAAGTGGATTGCTGTGGAGAGTTTGGCAGACCGAGTCTTCACTGTGAAGAGTGATGTGGTAAGAAGAAGCTGCACATTGATTTCACTTTGAGCCGACGCGTCGGAATGGATACTAATCATAATCCTTTTTGTGTTCAGTGGGCGTTTGGTGTAACCATGTGGGAGATAGCTACCCGAGGCATGACTCCGTACCCTGGTGTCCAGAACCATGAGATTTATGACTACCTCTTGGAAGGCAACAGGTTAAAGCAGCCGAATGACTGCTTGGATGAACTGTGAGTGTTTTAGTCTGTCTTTTATACACAAAGTAATCTTCGTGATTTCATTCCTGCGTTGTATTTATATGTGTGTTGCCATTGCATATATAATTTATGTTAAGATTGAGAACTGTTACCTCTCACTACAATATACAGTAATCAGGGCTTTTTAAAAATATATATTTCAGGTATAGCATCATGCTAAGCTGCTGGTGTGCTGACCCTGTGAACCGGCCTGATTTTAAAAAGGTGAAGGAGATGTTGGAGATACTGTTACAGAAGCTTTCCGACAGCAGGGACATCATTTACATCAACACCACTGTCTCTGAGGAGGAAGAGGAGGAACAGCTGGCGCAGGTGCCCTTAGATGGCCCAGTCCTCACCTCCTCACCATCCTGCAGCCGCCAGACCACGGAAACATCCGTAGTGACCGTCGACGTTCACGAGAGGTCGGCTGGGGATGACGATGACCGTTATGTTATTGTTGTCCCATCGGAGGTTCCTGGTGCAGTGGGACAGAGCAACACGGCAGACACGCCGCTTCTAGCTGCGGAAAATTTGGACCAGGACACTGTTGGCTCCTCGGGGGATGTAACGGAACTACATCAAGTCTCTAATGACATGACACATTTACTGTAGATTAAAAATTGCTTTATTAAAAGGCCGCCTTTAGTTTTGTCAGTAAAGGACCACTTTTCTGTTGTGATGCCTCTATAAACATCTACTAACTTAAAAAAAAAATTTAATCTATTTCTGATTTAACTCAATTATGTGTGTACCACTGTAAATATATATATATATATATATGTGTGTGTTTTTATTAGTTTTTTTCCATGTAGATATTGTCACGACACTTTAAAGAAATTTGTGTCTAGATCAAGGTGAGGTTCCCAGTAAATCTCCTAGCCATCGTTCTGTATTCTGCACAGAATTTTATCGTCAACCAGATATTTAAGCATTTAAATCATTCACTGCAACTTTCAACTCAAAAACAATGCAGGTTTGTTCAGGGTTTTTTTTTGTTGTTGTTGTTTGTTTGTTTTTTACAGGGCCTATGTACATAAAAATGAAATGTGTATATTCTTGTGATTGTAAATATAATGTACTTAAATAATGCAGAGATTTTATTACCCCAGATGTGTGTATTACTCTGTGTAACAGGTATTTCTGAAATTAATTTCAAATATAAATATTTTGCTCATGATTTAAATGTTTTGTTTGCTTTTTATGTTTGTTTTGTTAAATATGTTGTTTATATTTATAATCAGAAATATCTATACCGACACCTTCAGTGTCAACTAAAGCGTACAGGGATGAGTGCAATGAGTGGGGGGGGGTGTTTGTGTGTGTTCACCAACACAGGATACGAATCACAAGTGCAAAAGCGAAAGTATCAGAATGAATTGTTCATTGATAATGTCGTAATGGCAAGCATTAGTTCGCGATGTAGTGAAAAGGGCGAGAGCTGAATGAAAACACATGGCAATCTGGGATAGGAAGCTTTCCAGGACTCATATTTCCAAAATTGGCTGTGGTTAAAGAAAAGTGTCCAAATTCAAGACTAAAACGGGAAAAGTATGATAGACACAAATTTCCTCCACTTTTTTGGGTCACGTGCTCAGAATCGTACAGTTTTTCTTACAATAGTCTTATGATTGTCCAATATTACTGATCAATACATGAAGTTCAGTGTTCTGATTCCTGATCTTTGTGCTTTTTGTGTGAGTTTAGGCTCTGTTACTCTCTTTCTTCTTCATGGCAACCTCCTGCAAGGACAAAGAAAGTTCCATGCATAAATAACCTTGCTGTAATCACACACAGGTGAGATTTATCAGGCTATATATTCCACCCGCCTCCTATCTGCAACCAATGCTGTATCCCATGACTGACTTTAAAACATGGCCTCCTCTATGTTTTCACATCTATCACAGACTTTTTCCACACCATTCAGTAATAAATCATACGACACACTAATTAAGGCCCCAAAAGAAGGAGCCAAGACCCTATACTGTTAGTCCCGGGAACTTCCCTTCAGATAGGAGGAGAAAAGGGTTTGTGTTTTTTTCGATATAACACTCTAGTAATAGGATATTTTTACTTTATCATTACTCTACACCCATAATATTCTGTTTAGAAAACATTTTAAGGTGTGAAAATCCTGTAATATTAAAGAAACTTTGGGATACTTTTAATATTGTCCCTATTTTCCCATCTATTTATTTCTTAGTAATTCGAACTACACAGTTAACACCCTTACCCTGGACCTGAACCCAGGTGTGTGTTTACGGTGGCGGAAGGTTAACACTGTGGCACTTCCTCAAACACAGTGGAACCAAAGTCGAACAAAAGTCACCATAAGTTTAATAAATACTTCCTAAAGTGCATGTCAGGGTGTTTGTAGCACTAAGCTAGGATTTTCCCCCTTAACAATGTCAGCTAGCTGGCTAACGCTAGCTAGCCTTGGATATCCACCTGTACATCAGCTTTATTACTTTATTAACACAAAGTAGTTCAGCAATTGAGTGAGTAAAGCTGCTGCCAACTAGTGGATGAATGATGAATTACAATTTCATGGTAATGGTTGATGCAAATATACGATAATTCTTTGAAAGCTCTCGCAGGCCACAAAATATGAGTTGGTGGGCTGGATTTGGGTTTGACGCCTGTGAACTATGTCGTTTAATGAATAATCATGAAACGTCTTGTCTTTTATTGAAATGACCTTGCAGCAAATAACAGTACAAAAAAAGGCCCATAAATAAAGAATCTTTATTTATATTTAAAGTTCACTCTAATAAATGAGAAAATGGACGTACAGGACAAAATGAAACTTATTTAAAAAAAGAAAAATCTATTTTTCCACAGCAAGGTGAAAAACAGATCGGATGAAGATCCAAAATCCTCAAGTACACTCTCAAGGAAAAAGTGGTAGAAAAAAACAATATATTGCACAGAACCTGTCTAACCATCATGAAAAAAATAAAGATTTATGTTTGACAGGAACAAGCTGATCACACAAGTAAGCAACAGTGAATTCTAACAAACTAAAATCCTAACAGTTGTCCTGTGGGTACATAACTGTGCTTTGCTCCGAAAAGGAATGATATTCAACAGGAAATAGTCAAAAATATGTGATTCTACAAGAGCAGTTATTCTCAGAATTCACTCAGCTATCCATTCGTAGTGTTTCTAAGGTTTGGGATAAAAAATAAACAGGAAAAACAAGGAAAAATATTGTAAAAGGCAAAAATCATATTGCTCTTTAATCCGAGATTCTTGTTTTGCTTCCTGCTGAAGTAATCCAGCTGAGTTTAGTAGTTAACAGCTGGTCTTTTGAGAAAGAAACAGTACGTTTACACACAACACAGAATATTCTGCCCCCACACTGGACCCGCCATGAAACATAAATAACGAGAAAAATATATTAGTCATGTCCTTATTAAATTAACTATGATTTGAATAAAAAGAGCCTCCAACCCTCCCAACATTCTTAACCCAAGCCATCAGTGAGAAATAAATCTGCTTGGTTGTGTGACTTGTCTGTTAAACTTCTGGCGGAAGTAGGAATCTTCACATTAGATATAAAGGCATGAATACAGAAAGGACCGTTGCTAGGTGAGCCAGGATTCCCCTGGGACCAGAAGCATAACTCTCTTCTCTTCAGATACACCATCAAACACTTCACGGTTCTCCGTCGCTCATCTGGTTTTAATCCTTTTGTCACTGGAAAGGACTTAGTACCGGTAGTGACAGCAGCCCTGGCCAAGCCTCTGGTCTCAGATGGAGGCCATTCATCTGTACTTTCACTGCATTTTAGACATCTCGTATTTTGTAGTCATTATTTCCTGTGAAGGGGGGGGGCATATTGAACAGCGTGGTCATTTTCTCTATTCAAAAAAAGTATTTAATTCCTAAAAATATCGTTCTCAAGTTTGATTTAACAAACCTCATCCGAGTCGAGAAGAACGGGTAGAGCACTGAAAGGCAAGAAACAGTTATGTAAGAGGGCAGCTCCGAATATACTCTAGAGTGTACGTGTACAGTGTTCATGAAAACACACAGGCAAAAATATATTTTGTACATATAATTATGTATATGTTTATACACTCATCCCTCGCTGGAAAGCTGGAGCCTATCTCAGCCGACACTGTGCGAAGGCGGGGTACACCCTGAATAGCTCGCCAGACCTCAGGGCAACACACACAACCATTCACAGTCACACTTACACCTAAGGGCAATTTGAAACAGCCAATTAGCCTAATATGCATGTCTTTGGACTGTGGGAGGAAACTGGAATACCTGGAGGAAAAGAGCAAATTCCACACAAAAACCCCAGAGGGACTTCAGCCATGGACCTTCTTGCTGTGAAGCAGATGTGCTAACCACTACACCACCGTGCCCCGTGGTAATTAGCATGAGGTTAAAAAAAAAAAAAAAAAAAACACCCTAATGACCTATTCGACTTGGATACTTGAAAGGAAACATGACCCCAACAAGAAAGTTGCCAGTTGAAACAATGGGGGAAAAAATCCTTCAAGATGAAAATCCAACATGAAATGTGGCAAAAGATTTCTCTTTACTTTTCTATTACTTCTTGATACTTGAAGTGCTACTGATCCAAAGGTTGTGGGTTCGAATCCCAGTCTTACCAATCTGCCACTGAGCAAAGCCCTTAACCCTCACCTGTTCAGGTGCATAAATTAGCTAAAGAATGTAACTCGCTGTGGAAAGGGATGGCTTCCAAATACCGTAAACATAAATTCATTATTAAGCACTTTCGTGGCACCTATTTGCAATAGACAGTGCAAAACAAAACAGAAAGGTTTCCATATAACGAGCCTAAATATGAATAAAACAGCATTTATTTCCATCAGTAAGATACTTACACATCTGTTAAAGATGAAGGAATATTGTCTTCCACCCACTTCAAATCTTCATCCTGAGAAAAAGAAAACAAATTCCCTGTGAATCTGTGTATTGCCTCTTCTTTCCCATGTTGACGAATGACTATGCTGGTGACCTTATGCCACAATCACACCATGTGGCACAGCTTAAGATTTCACAAACACTTACAAAGTACACTATACAGGGGTAATTACTTAATTTCTTGTAATTAATGCAATTTTTATTACATTTTATGTAAAATCTATAAAATCAAGTTTATTTCTGAGATCACAGATTTCAATCCATATTTCTCATGGGTGCCAATACTTCCACAGCTGATACTGACCACACTAGCAGGAGGAGGTTTTGTTGTTCCATTAGTCTCAGTCTTAGCAGCCCTCAGTTTTATGCCATCAGCTAGAAATACAGTAAAACACTGAGTTCACACAGCGTAGAGAAAATCCTGTCGCTCCTGTATGTTTATAAACAGATTATGGCTCACCAATATTTGCAGACACCAAGAACTCTTCAATCTCTTCATCATCCGAGTCATCGATTAAAGGTGTGAACGCGTATCTATAGCATCGAAACAAAGAGTCAATTATAAATGAATCAGATAAAATTTCTTTCAGATATATTGAAAATGAAATTAGTTTCCCGATGAAAAAAGGACAAATGAACTTGGACCGCATAAACTGTACACACGTGAGTACATGTGTGTTAACATTGACAGTAGGACGTCTGTGTATAAATGAGACTCAATGTGCGATGTCTCTGTAGGTGAAATCTTGCCTTTGGTTATTTGCGGACGGTCTCCAGAGAAACATGATGACAAGCAGAATGACAGAGAACAGAAACCTCCAGAAGGCATCATCTACCCAGAGCTCCATCCAATCCTGCTCAGAACATGACGACAGGTAAAACACATCACACATACTGCACCTCTCTTTTTTCTTTTTACAAAACTGTAGTGCAGCAAATACTCACAGCCTGACAGTCTGCTAATCGGAATTTCTTTGTTGTCCATACCATGAAAACGACAGAGGCTAAAAATAAGACACATCACATACAATAAACAAAACATTCAACCAATCAGCGAAGACTTTTTTTCCCAAACCACACAATAATAATAAATGCTTTTAAATTCCTGAACTTACTCACCAATGACAGCAAAGATGAGCGTATTGGTGAAGTGTCTGTACAATGACAACTTCACTGGGTTTCTCCGGAGCTTCAGCGTCTTTATAGTTTGCGCAAGACTAACAAATATTTAAGACGTTGTTAAGGAAATAACATTAATCCCAATCGAGCACAATCATCACAGCTTATGAACAACACTAATAAAAAGAGAGCAGCCAAAGGATCAAAGAGGTGGCCCAAAACAAGAGTGCTGCTAATATGAATGGAAACGAGCGAATAATCACTTCACCAATCAGACCGAGCCCTGTTAGTATTCATTTATGTTCGCCATGGTGAAACACCCTAACTAAAGACTTACAACCTAAAAGGATATCCACCAACAGAGAGAGGAGTCAAGCAGTGCCAGGGGAATGTTGGCCAGCAAGGCCAGGTCAGAATCTTTGGCCTGAAAGAAAAGATGGAAATATGGAAAGGAAAAGCAAGAATGAGTAAAGGAGCAAATTCAGGAAGACGGAAAAAAACTGAAGCCAATCAAGTGGCTCATTACGGCAAGGACTACTTTTTTTTTATTATTATAATTGTTTTTATGCTTTTAGTGCAAGATATACAATGAAAGGAATATACACACTGTACTTTGTTCTGTTCACACCTGACCATCACATCCATATGTGTACATATGTGTATCCCAGATTTACTTCTCCTTAATCATTATAATAACCCGTAGCTTTTCACTACATTTGGGTATCTGTGATCATTCAGGTACAAGAATATTAATGAAGTCCTGAGGCTCATTCCAGAGGTGTTCAGTGGGGTTGAGGACAGGGCTCTGTGCTGGTCGCTCAAGTTCTGTCATGCCAACCCTGGAATACCATGTCTTCACGGATCTTGCTTTGTGCACGGGTGCATAGTCATACCGGAACAGGTTTAAGCCCCTTGGTTCAGGTGAAAGGGAATCAAAATGCTACAGAAAGGGAATCAAAATGCTACTGACTGTAGCTTTTGTACGTCTGTTTATTGTTGGTTGTTTGATTACTGATGTACTTAAATGTATTATAAGTTTCCTTCTGTTGAGAAGTTTTATGGCTGCTTATTAACGGAAATCGGTTGCCTTAACCTTGCCTGAACACATTAAACCACACCTTAGACAACCGCAGCACACTTTATAGTAGAAAAGTACCTATGCAGGTTGACAGTAACCTAAATGTAACTAGAGATCAGTCCCCACTCTGTATATGGAAATGGACTTCATCTTTTTATTTGGCTTGATAGGGGAAATAATCCTTTAGTTAAAAAATAAAAATACTGTGTTGATGTGAACAGAATTCTTTTTAATTTTGAGTATTTTAAAAGTAACTTTGTATCAGGATATTACATCATCTGACTATATGAGTGAACCAAGCCTTTGGAAGGATATGAACCAAATGGCGGAGGAGTCAAACAAAGTCAGTATAATGGCAGTGATCAGAGCTGGTCCGCTGTCCCGGCCCTTTCAGATCAACACATAGAACACACTTACTAACTTACATGGGATGTGAGAAACCAGACTCACGCCCATTACTTCATTTTTACAAAAGAAATATCCACCCTGAATCACTTAATGTGCATCCATGGCTTTTTTAAATGATGCCATTTATCTACCTGTTGGCAGTAGAATTGGTAAGAATTAACTCTCATTTCACCTCTATGTAAAAAGATTGATGCAGCTCTTGCATTTCCTCAACTCTACACGCAAACAGATTTGTTTCCAATACTTCAACTTTCACACTAGCACCTCCATCAACATCGTCACATAGCTGCATGTTTACAGTATACTGCAGAATCTAGTTTATCATAATGATGTTGAATCTTGCTGGAAAATGATGAGAAACAACATGTTTAAAATAGCTGTTAAAATCATCTTTTAAATGGGATTTTAACTGCTCACGACGACAATACGGCACTGACCGACATGTTTACGCTTACCTTACTGCTAAGCACATTGTGAACAATTCAAAAGAAACCTCTTTAAAGCGGCTCATTCATTTATCAGGCATATTATATAAAACATGAAATACTGTTTTATCTTTTTGAAATAAAATGGAATCAGCCATGATGTCTTTCTGAAACCATTTAGTTGTTCCTGCACGCGAACATCAGTGACCCCTGCAATGGGCACGATGATATTAATAAAGATCGACATCTTGAGACGAGCGAGAGTGCAGAACACTTGATTTCAGTCTTTTCCACCTTCTACAATTTGGTGCTCGCACACGCACAAAATCGTTCCTCTGGTCACAAGGTCTTGTTATTGCAATACATCTGCTATTCGGTAGTTAATGGGCACCTTTAAAGTGTTTCAGGGTAGTTTTCCTGTTATTAGATGTCATGCATATGCAAAGCAAAACATAAGAACTACAACTTACTTAGTAGTTAATAAGTGTATTGCACATAATTAATCATTGAAATTTTAATTTCATTGACAGATGGAACATTCGGTTCCATCTATTTGGATAAGACAGCTTTATGTGTCCAAAGAGAACTATTGGCAATAAAGTTTACTTGCTTACTTACCCCAGTAATCCTCAAAATACCCTCAATGGCAGCAAAGGCAAAGTAGAGGACACCTAACCCCACGACTCTGTGCATGACAGTCCCTAAGCGTGGCCTGAAAAAAAACAAAACACAAGCACATGAAACCACAACTTATTTCAGTGATGTGTGTGTGTGTGGGTACCACAACTTATTTCAGTGATGTGTGTGTGTGTGGGTACCACAACTTATTTCAGTGATGTGTGTGTGGGTGTGTGTGTCAGTATTTGAAATAAGCAAGTTCCCAGGTGTCCAAGACAACCAATTACCATGTTGGACAAGCTGATATTCATAAAACGATTGTCCGCCAGTCTGCCAACGATCTGCATACTGAGTTGTGAAATTTATAAAAATGTTGAAGTCAAAAGTAACCCGTGATCATCAATCGACCATAAGATTGGGGTACTACTGGGACGATTGGGGTACTTTGGGTTACTACAGTTTCTGTTTTCTGCTTTTGTATCAATCCTGGCAAGGATGCCAATAAACTGACCTTGCATCCTTAAACGTAGGCTACATTGCAGATTACTTTCCCTGCACTAGATGCCTATAGCAGCCAATCATATTTTACGGAGTGCATTTCTATGGGAAGCAAAGGGTCACCAAAATTCCTTTGTATCGAGTTATGATGCAAGTAAAATGTTTCTGTATCTTTCACCATGACTGTTTTACTTAACAGGTGTGTTGCAATAATAAGACCATGTGACCAGAGGAACGAATTTGTGCATGTGCAAATACCGAATTATAGAAGGTGGAAAAGACTGCAATAGTCTTGTGCTAAAGACTGAAACTAGGTGTACGAATATAACAGTTTAAAATATTTGCCAAATATAAAATCAATAATTTATTTCATTTATTTACACACATTGTTAGAAACGCTTCATTGTGAGCACAGATGTAGACTCTCCATGTCTGGAAGTAATCTAAAGTAAAAGTAATTTCATTTTTAAATAGTTTGTAGTTACATGGTCTCTCTTAGCACATCACACACATGCACCAAACTAAAACAGACAAGAAAGGCTCACAGACCGCCACTCAGACTTGTGCATAAAGAAACGCAAAAATATTATGGTGACTAGAAGACAGACGTGCAGGTAACAGTTTGCGGAGGAAAAGCAAAACTTAAACTAAACACTTGAGCTCCAGTTCAGGCAATGAGCTTAAATTTAACCACAGAACAAGTGGCAAACACATCACAGATGCCATTGCAATGAGACAATAATTTATAATTGAATGAGGGCACTGTATGATTTTAATAATTATTCTGTCAACAGGTTTGCTATCTGCCAGTGCCAAAGGCCTCCAAGACCGAATAATTATTCACTTCACCCTTTCAGGGGTTTTGAAGTAAAGGCTGATCGGTGTATCTCAGATTGCACCCACTACTCACTTGACAATCCCATAACCCAGACTGACAATGATGACCAAGAGTCGTGCAAGGGTTCTCTTCAGAGCTGACACAAGTTCAGCGAACACCAGCAATCCTTGAGCTGTGGAAAGCACAGAGAATCGGAATAAATAGGCAAACAAACAAAACAAATAATGACGTTACTACTTAATAATAATAATAATAGTTACTTAAGAATGATAATAGAACCTCCATAAACATAAATGGTATTTTATTTGAAACATTCAAGTGTCTCTCCAGTAATTTGAGATGGCGCAACTACACCATTTTGCACAAATTCAACCAATGCTAATGCATTCTGGGCAACTTTCCACAAATTTGCTAGCATGGTACTATACCACGACTTTCATCCATCACAAAACAATGAGCCATGTCACTTCCTTCTTTATGCTTTTGAAGACATCCAGATGTGGACGTACACAATTACTTTATGTATAGTAAAAGCCTCAAAACATAGCACCATGCAGCACTTTTAGCAAAATTTGATGTCTATCAAAGAAAAAGCCCATGAAACCCTGAAGGGACATTTCGTCCAGTTTAGTCAGCATTTTTGGGATGCTTTGCAAAATGTGAAAGATGCAACTCTATGAACATAACATGCTCTGATACATCACATGGTTGAACCAAGCCCTAGATTACATGTTCAAAAGGGCCCTGGACTGGTTTTCTGGGCTGCCCTTGCACCACTTCATACCCGACCAACTGAACCAAACGAGACTTAAAAATAAAGTGTATGTGGAAAAAACGGACCTAAACATAGTCTTACTAGACACCAAGTTCGCAAGCCAGCATGAAACGCAGTGACTACTTCTCAAGAAAGCATCCTTTTACTGGAAACACACGAACAGTCTTATTTAAACAGCAAACCTATGTACACTGTATGGTAAACTCACACACTGTTCCAATCCCCACTAGTACACTTCCATTAACTCTATCTTTTACTTACACGCTGAGCCAACAGCATTAGTGTTCTCATACTCGGCACAAAAGACCGCCATCTCGATCATGCCCAGGAAGATCACGCCAGCTATCCAGAACTGGATCCGCAGTAGGTCTTTCCAGTAGCAAGAGGCCCAGATGAACCAGAGCAGAGCGTACAGGATGTACACAATGCACATCACCATATAGAACTAATGATGCACAATAAACACCACACAGCATGGAAATACGGTTAGATATACATCATTCGTACAAGTATTACCAGAGGTACTGTACTATACAGGTATAGAGCCTCACAAATATCATTGCTGTATATACTCACGATCATAAGAGGCCATTCGGTGACTGAAATGTAACCATGGTCTCCTTTCATTATCACAGTGACTGCAAGACAATAAAAAGACATTACCATTGTGATTAGGAGCTGTAACGGTAATTGGTTTAATAGGAACGTCTTAAATAAATAAAATAATTAATCCGCTGGGAGACTTACAGGTTAAATTCCAGTTGACATCTTTTTTATTGGCTTCAATGGATACCACAAGTAGATATGGTCCATCTTTCCATGTTGTCGCAATGACATGATCCTTTTGACAGAAGGATGAGAAAGCCGGTTCATATCTTTTTTTTTTGGCGAGTATACGTACATAAAGAAACATATACGTTACCTTTTTATCTGGTTTAACTACGGCTTCTTCTGTAAGCCATTTGGTGTAATTGGCATCCTAAGGAAATCAACACAGTTACCTATATAAGCACATTCTGTGAGTACCACATGACATCAGACCTCCATTATACATGCTTATACGAGTACGGTCTTACATGAAATAAGCCGTCTCGCTGTGGATCCACTGTTCTTGGTTCTGCTTGGGATTTCTGAAGATGATACGAAAGCACATTTAGAGAACAGGGACAAGGAAAGGACCGGACAGAACATTTGTTAAAAGTGCTACTGAGCAAAACAATAAGAGTTCTAAATGATCTGTACTAATATGTATACGACTGTCCTGGGTTTTTCCAGCAAAGGGTTTCAATGCCATGCGACTTTTAAATTATCAACTCAGTATCCATATCGAGCCCAGGAAACTGATATGATGCTCGATATTCCAATTAACGTTTTAGCTTCAATAAAATCAAATAAAATAAAATGACAGCTGTTTTACACACATTTAGCATTGGGAAAACCTGCATCTCGTTGTTGCAGGTTAATATTTTGTGCTTGTGTTCGATGTACTCTCCTGGTGCAAGAGGATTAGGGTCAAGACCCTCTCCTCTACTCAGTGGTGTCCGCTCATACATTTCCTAGCATGAAATCACAACGGAAATGGGTCAGAAATCAAAGAATACAAAACATCCTCTTAATACATCCTCACAGACATTGCTTACCTCTATGTTAGTAAATTCATTGTGACAAGGGTAGAACTTTAAAAACCATCGAATTCCAAACAAGACCTCACCAGGACAGTTAAAGGAAGAGACTGCAAAAAAAAAAAAAAAAAACCCGAAACAACTATTAATCACCTGTTAATATGATTCGGTGTGCAAACAAAGAAATATGGCATCCTGGCAAATAACAATAATGTACTGAATGTAATCCCTACCTTTTAATCTGATGTCAGTGCCCTTGTACATGGATTTCTTTAATAACAAAGGTCTTGATGCCTGTTTAAACAAATCCAAAGAGGTCATTAAGCATTGCCATCACATCACTGATAATATGATGCAATATAATTACAGCCATTGCTTATTTTATAGGACATGCCAGTACTGTTCCTGACCCTGATTACTTTATCAGCTAAATATACCTTAGTTTTAAATTTTAATGATTGTGACAGTACTTTTTCCCCAAAAATAAGTTGCCTGAAAGTCATCTAAACATGCCGTGAATGTCCAAAAAACTTGTCTTTATTGGTTAAATAGCGAGTCGAGAGTTTTTGCGCAAAAGATGGAAACTTTTAAAAAGTATGCTGGGATGAACAGTTTTGAAAAGACTGAAGACATATTAGAAACCACAAACAAACTGAATGCATGAACCCTAATTAATGTGCACTACTCTTCAGAAACCGATCTATATAAATGATTGCATCTTGTTTGATAACACTATCCATCCAGCAGTGAAACCGCTTAATCCTACTCGGGTCGCGGGGAATCAGCCGAGTAAAGGCTGCCAACTGTAAGTGCGATTAAAGTGAATTGCATGGAAACTACATGCACTTTTCTACCTGCTTGATCCTATTAGGGTTGTGGGTAGTCTGGGACCTATCTCAACCAAATCTGGACGAAGGCAGGGTATACCTTGAACAACTAACCAGTCCATCCACACAATCGGGAACAGCCAACTAGCCTAATGTGCATGTCTTTGGACTGTGAGAGGAAACTGGTGTACCCAGAGGAAACCCATGCAAACCCCACAGAAGCACCCCCGGACTCGAAACTCAGGACCTTCTTGCTGCGCGATGGAAGTGCTAGCCACTACGCCACAATGCCACCCCACACCATCTTTCGTGAATAGCATCATTTGATGGACCGAGCTGTGGATCGATTTGTGTTTTTAAACAGGAAAAGGAATATAGTGGACAACAGACACCCCCCCATGTACAGTATGCAAACCATCAGTGCCCAGTTTCCATGTAAACACTTCCGCACATGCCATGGAACCTGTCCAGAGCAATAATAAAGGCAGATACTGGAGCTGAACTGCATCTTTATGGATTAAAGATGATAAAATGATACAGGCAGGTGTTTAGTTGAGGTCACCGAGTCTATGCCAGCAGTTCCGGTCATGTTACTGGGAAGCAGCATCACCTTTCAAACCGCCACTAGATCTCAACTGGAAACACTGGGACTGGCTTTAAATATTTCATTACAGTCAAATATATATATAAAAAAATCAAGAAGTCCAAAAAAGACTGAAGAATGAAAATTAACACAAAAAGCGAAATACATTCTTCTCTGTCAAAGACTCTGTGTCTAGCTAAGAGTGTTAGCTTAAATACACAGCAGCTGTTAGCTAAACAAACCGGTTAGCTATCTACATTAGCAAGAGCTCAGCTGACAGTTTAGCTAAACTTTCTCCAGTGACAATGGCTAAACACTCACACTGAGACTGTTTAGTAATGATTCTGTGTTCTTGTTGTTTATAAATGATACAGCAGCTGTGTTTTATTTCTCTAAACGACAGTATTAGCCTTTAACTTGATGCCACATCAGCCTGCTAGCTAGCTAACCGGCTAACAAGCTAATCAGTTGTAAAGCTAGTTTTGAGTGTTGTCGCTTTGAGGAATTGATTACACAAGCTACAAAATATGCCACAGTGTGAGTTAGGGTTGGATTTGAATGTAAATTAAAAAGAAAAAGCTGCTATAAAAAAAACAGTATGGTTTGGTTTGTTAGCATGTTGTTAGCATGACTGTTCACACGCGGTTCTACTTACATTTACAACTGTAATAGTCCTAAGTCCTGTCTCTGGAGCGGTATTAACACCACTGATAATTGACATTAATAGAAAGCACCAGAGCATCTTGTCCGATGTTGGGAAGCTCATCTTCCACCAAACAGGAATCCCAGTCATAGCAGAGTGGCTGCTGGTGCATGTAGTGTAGAGAGGCTGCGTCCAGAGCAGACAGTGGTGACGTCATGCTATCACACCTTTCATTCAATCTGCCCTTTCAGGGTAGATCTGAGACCCCTTTAATTACTGGGAACTCTGTGTAGGTCAGTCGTGTAGGGGTCATGAGCCCCAGTGATAAAAATCTCATGCAAAACTACAGTAGAAATGCATTCAGAGAGAGCAAACCTCCCCCAAGATAGTGCAATCTTGTGTTTACATGGGTTATGGTGGCAGGTGATGTGGAATTATGGTGCCCCCTTGTGGGCTGTTCTAAAAAAAGTGGGGTTTTTTTTAAGCTATTTTTTTCTCCTTGCAAATTCTGGGTGATTTTTTTTGTCTTCTTGCCATTCTGTGTAATGCTAAAGTTCCCAATCACGCCCCAAATTTTGTTGGTCCTTCATTGGCCCAAGATCCACATTTTAATAAAATGTTGTGGAGATCTGTCCATTAGTTTTCAAGTTATCGCGGTTACAGGCACAGACACAGACACACGACCAATCTCATACCTCCCAATGGAGGCAATTACTGAATAAAAAACAAAACTAAAATAAAAACAGAGTTAGATAAAACCTTACAGTCATTTTTGTCTTATATAACCAAAATAAATCAAAAATAATAAATCTGGACTCTAATATTAATAACATCAATATATATACTACACTTAAATCAAAAAATCAGTGACAGTTTGTTATGTTCACTTGGAACAGGCAGTGATATTACTGCTTTAAACAGGCAGTGATATCATTGCTTTAAAAATGAAAAAAAAAACAAACATATATATATATATATATATATATATATATATATATATA
>JAOUQZ010000039.1:7126720-7171223 GCA_028564935.1 Neosilurus hyrtlii
TATATATATTATTGTTTGTTTTTTCTTGTATTTCCACATGGCAAATGTTTGAATGAGTAAAATAACTCCTTCACGGAGCATGGTTTACTTATGTTTCAATGTATCTGGCCAATATACTAAACTCTGAATGTAGTAGGCTCAAAACACCGTTACATAGTACTTAGCACAGCTCTCACCTTACCTGCTTGTGTCCTGAGAAAAAGATGTAAATATAAACTATAAACTTTGCTTTGTTTCTGCACAGGATATACCAAAACTCTGAATGGGGTTTAAAGAGACACTGTTAAATAGCTCCTAGCCTAGGCAACTTTTTATACAATAATAATAATAATAATAAAAAACTAATTTTAATGTGTTTTTTTTTTTTTGCTTAGGTTCCAATGTAGTATAAACTAAAATAATTCCACATCTCATCATTTGCTTCCTTTTTATATAATAATTTGCCTTATGTATACCACACATACATACTACACAAAATATACAACACATGTTCTATTTCCTATCTATTTCCTATTTCACTTATGCAACTTGTGCTGTATGGGCAAATATACGGCATGTGGTCATTTGTCCCTCAAATCTACCGTTGCTTGTTGAACATCATGCCTTAGCATGGAGTAGGGTCCTCTTTACCATTAATAATAATAACCTGTGATCTTCTGAGAAGGATTTCTGATAGATTTTGGAGAGCACCTCTGGGGATTGCCCATTTAACCACAAGAGGATTGAGGAGTGATGTCAAATACTAATGTTGAGCAATAAGGCCTGGTTTGCAGTCAGTGTCCCAATAGCTCACATAGCTGTGAGGGGTTAGGATCAGGCCATTCAGGTTCTTCCACACCATCTTTATTTATGCAAAGGGGCATTGTTATATAAGTGTATTTCAATGTCCTCATATTATACATGATAATGAAAAGACATAGGTAGACCAGTCTAAGGAAAGTTTGGGGATCAATATAGAGTGGAAGTGTGGAGAGAGAAATAAATATAAAGAATGTTCTGTGGCATATAGGAACGCAGGGAAATATGAAGAACTAAATGTGTGCAATAAGGACAACATCCCACACCAGAAAGGAAAACCTTCGCATGCTCCCATTACTTTTGAAACCTTAGGTTAAGCAGTTTGTATCTCCATGGGGAGCAGGTCCCATCTCGTGGAGGCTGCCATCTGCCATCTTGCACCACCAAGTTTCACAGTGGCCCACAAACATATAGGCTTTGACAGGGAGAGGTCTGGAATGAAATTTCGACCGGTTACAATCTGGAACCTCGATTCCCAGCTCGGGTGTTTCTGTGTGGAGTTTGCTTGTTCTCCCCATACTTGCATGGGTTTCCTCCGGGTACTCCGGTTTCCTCCCACAGTCCAAAAACATGCACAGTAGGCTAAGTGGCTGTTCCAAATTGCCCCTAGGTGTGAGTGTGAGCGTGAATGGTTATGTGTGTTGCCCTGCGATGGTCTGGCGAGCTGTCCAGGGTGTACCCCGCTCTGGCACAGAGTCGGCTGAGAGGTGCCAACCTCCCCGCGACCCTAATTAGGATTAAGCGGCTTAGAAAAGGAATGAATGAATGAATCTGAGACCTCACCACAAGATGCCAGGAGATACCGCTAAATTGTACACACTGTACCTTTAAAGCTCACATCAGAATTCATGCCTACTTCTCCTGTTTTTCAGAAAATGCTAGCCACAACAGGAACTTATAGTCCTACATAAACTCTGTGGAATACAGTGGCTGATACGACTCTTTGATGAGGTCCCACCAAAACAACAGAGTAAAAATTCAGGCCAGTCATGAGAGGGTTTGGTGGCTGCCATAAAAATATTTCATGCATGCCATGGGCAAAATACGTTTATATTTAAACATTTTAAGGTGAATAAAACTTCAAAAGCTGTACGTGAATCACCCAAATCTAAACTCTTACCTCCGTGAACTCACCCAAATTCTCTTTTGGTCATGCCCATGTTTAGCCTGCTAAATATATTCTTTAAATGGTGACCTTTTCACCCTTGCTCTGCTTGTCAGACCTGCTCTTTGTAGTGTTATGTGTGTTATGAAAAGTCATTTCGTATTTTATTACTCGGTTGTCTTGCCATTGATGATTTATAGCCAGGTGTGAGGTCAGAGTTGATTCACATCCCCTCTGTTTCCAGTACACGCTGTTTGAATTAAATTTTCTCACGACTACTTAAAGTATTTATGTTTAGTAGAAATGCGTAAACTAGATAAAGCAGCAATAATGCAAAAAATAATGAGCAATAAATATCTTTAGGAAATATTATATACTTACATATTATATATTTACAGTATCAATAATTTCTTCATTCTTGTCATGGGGTGGCTGAAGTCTATCTCAGCCGATACTGGGCGAAGGCAGGGCCTGAACAGCTTGCCAGACCATCGAGGCCAATAACCCTAGTGTGCTTTGTCTTTGGACTGTGAGAGGACGGCGAAGTACCTGGAGAAAACCCAGGCGAGCCCGGAAAGAATAAGTAAATTCCCCACAGAGTCCAATGCTCGAAGTCAGGACCTTCTCATTGTGGGGCGGACGTGCTAACCACTACGCAACCTATAGCATCTTTTACATAGCAACGTAGTCTTGACGATGATTGACGAGATGATAATCTTTTACATTATAAATGTAGTAAAAAATTTCAACATTTTTCCATTTCCCCATCAAGGAAAAACTCACTCAGTCGACACGAGGAAGAAACCTTGAGAGGAACCAGATATAAAAGTAAACCTGTCCTCATTTGGGTGACCCCGCATCAAAAGACAAACAATGTAGCATGAAGTTGGTTAACTTATAACTGTAGTGGTAATTACAGTCCTAAATGATTTTATTAAAATAGTTTAGATCACCAGCAGTGGAAATGCATCTATAAACTTAGAAAGTCGCAAATCAGGATGGACCTCAAAGTTTGGAGAGCAATAGGATCAGGTATCACTGGTGTCTTAGAAGTAGCATGTGTACCTCAAAAAACAGAGCGAAAGAGAGAGAGAGAGAGAGAGAGAGAATAAGAGAGGTTGTTAGGTATGCTTATAATAATATAACGGTTAAAGAACAGAGTTTATCGGTGTGAAGTGCAAGCATGACTGACTGGGACAGCATAACTAAAAAGAGAGCCAGAAGTGAGACACACATGAGGTCACCCTCTGATAAAGTAATCAGCCACTCCACCATCATCATCGCCACCAAATTTACTGTTTGTGAAATGTTTCTGAACAGGACTAAACATAAAGAAATGCTTTGATATGAACTCTCTAGCAGTAGGAAATATAAATGTTTACCGGAGAAAAATGTATGACTTTTTATTTTATATGGGTGTAGAACTAGAAAATGTCTTTTTTGGATTAATCTAACCAGAAACTTTTTAGTACAAAACAAGCAAAATGAAGTTGTCTAGGAAACTTGAATAATGCTACAAGCCTCTATCTATAGTGGTGTTTAGACTTTTCTATATTTCTGCGGAAAAAAAAAGTAGGCTTAAAAGTCCATAGTAATCCATCGCACCATCAGGATGAGAGCTTCTATATCATATGGATCCAAGAACTGCAACACCAGTGGAAGAGGTGTGTAGGCCGCGGGGAGACTATGTTGAAAAAAAAAGACATTTGGTCAAATTTCCCCAGTGCTCACTCCAACCTAATGTCTTGAACTTTTGCATTCATTGTCTGGTGTAACCCTCTTGTGCACCAGTAACTGCAACTAAATATTTGTGGTAACTGGTAATCAGTCCAGCACATCGACTGGAAGGAATTCCAGCCCATACAGAAAAGCTTCAGCTTGTTGAATTGTGTTGTTGGATTTCCTCACATGAACTGCTCAAACAACATTTCTTTTGGATTAATGTCAGGACTTTAACTTGGCCATTTAAAAACCTTAACTTCATTCTTCTGTAAACATTCTTAGGTAGAATGACTCATGTGCTTAAGGTCAATATCTTGCTGCATGTCCCAGTTTCTTTTGAGATTGAATCCACAAACAGATGATCTTTTCCTTTAGAAATGAATTCCTGGTATATACTCTGGTATCATTCAGAATTCAAGATGTCAGTAATTCGGCAAGATGTCCTGGTCCAAATGCAGCAAAACAGGCAGAAAACATAATACTACAACCACTATATTTTGCAGATGTGATCAGGTGCATATGCAAGAATGCAGTGTGATCTTAAGCCAACTCTAGTTGGGCGGCAATGTTCTTTTTGGAGAGCTGTGGCTTTCTGCTGGCTTGCCTGCCATGCGCACCTTTATTGTTCAGTATTATTCTGATGGTGGACTCGCGAAAATTAACATTAGCCGATGTGAGAACAGGCTTTAGTTGCTTAGAACTAGGATCTTTTGAGAAATATGTTGTCCCTTTGCTGAACTTTTATGACTAAAAAACAGCTGAGTGAAGCAGCAAGATGGTTAAACCTTCCTTTTCTAACGTTCTCCAAGACATATCATTACAAAAGACACTTCCTCCATTTTTCTGTGGGGATACTGATCCTGGTGGGTAGCATGGTGTGGTAGTGGTTACCACGTTCACGTCACAGCAAGAAGGCCCTGGGTTCAAGTCCCAGGCTCAGCCAGGGTGTTTTTGTGTGGAGTTCTTTTCCTCCTGGCACTCCAGTTTCCTCCCACAGTCCAAAGACATGCACATCCAAATTGCCCTTAGGTGTGAGACTGAATGGTTGTGTGTGCTGGCTCTGCAAAGGACTGTCGAGCTGTACAGGGTGTACTTCGCCTTCACCCAAAGTCGGCAGAGATAGGCTCCAGCCTCCCCATGACCCTAGTAGGAATAAATGGTTTGGAAAATGAATGAATGTTGATCCTGTGACATCATTCTGTTAGTAGATCCCATGACAATGCAAGCATAATGTGTACCCACTGTGACAAAGTAATGATGATGATGTCACACAGAGGTCTACTATGACAAGGCCTACCAGTTGTGCTGTATGTTGATGAAGTCACAGAGAGTTTTACATTAACTACATAAATGTAAAGATCACTCCTGCTGGCTGACCAAACCATATTAAATTGTTTGCTGACGAGACCGCGCGAACATCTGGACACTCAGATAATCAGTAGCAACCTTCACCTATGAACAACGGGCTTACGACCGCCTCCCCTATTAACTCATTTATTTGTGTTATACCGGCTCAATACTTACTTTTTACAATAAATTGCTAAAGCCACTTCTTTGCCTGACCTGGTTTATTCCGAAGATCTCGGAAACTCGCGCCCACTCATCACAATCCTGATAGTCTTCATGAAAAATATCTGTAAAGGGAACAGAATTTTATTTAGAGATACCCCACTAAAAATACTGATACGAGATGATAGTTAGGAAAATACATACGTACTGCATGTCCAGTCTCCATTTAATTAGGATTGGTTGAGAAGAATGAAATGAAAGAATAATTTCATCCAGGTACATTTATGTTCTTATTTTAATTCATTTTAATTTTCTGTGTTACTATGTATTATTTAAAAAAAAAAACATGATCAACATTCCAAATTATTCTGAAAAATCTGTGAGAAATATAAAAATAAGACAGAAAAACACAAAGAAAAATACAATTAAGAGCAGAGATTTTGTGAAGGTAGACATTTTTAACTTTTACTACTTGGCTTTTAAAACCAAGTTTTAAAAAAATGTAAAAAAAAAATAATATTTACAAAGATTAATAATTTTTTTACATAATGTTTCATTAAAGTTTGTTCATTTTACCACAACCCCAGTTTCAAAACAGAGTTTAAAACACAGCTGTGGAATTTCCTCCACATCAGAACTTATAGGGAGAGATGAGAACATGAATGCGGGCAAGGTGTTTGGCCTGGAAGGTACGATCCAAGTATTCAGCCATTTCTACATCCACGTTGAGCTCCTGTGACCCAAGCAGCGGCTGGACAAGGATCAGCTCACCAGTTTGACGGTCTGAACGCTGCATGACAAACATGCCTCGTGCGTCTCCTCCCTCCACGATGCCAAAGCGCAGGCTGTCGGGTCCTGGTCGGCCAGGCGCAGTTGCTGTGGCCATGCGGAACAAAGTAGCTGGGGTTTGGAGGTTTGAAGGCAGAGACAGGTAATGATAGGATATTGTTTTGGGGGCCAGGTGGCAGGCACGGCTCGTCATGGTGCAGGGGTTCCTTTCACACTGACTGCAAAGAAATTAATGATTAACTAGGTTTATGAGTGAAATATATACGTATTACACACATTCTAGCACATATCCCTATTATGTCATTAAAAAAATTAAACAGATTCACAATAACAGCAAAATAAAGTGAAGAAAATTTAAAGATACGGAGGTCAGAGACTGTGACTGCGTGTGCACTGGCACTCACAGAGGTGATGTCTTGACATAGCTGACATTTCCATGCAAGTGTGGGCACTCTGGATTTACACACTGGAAACCTCCTCCGGTGTTGACACAGGTGGTGCCACGGCTGCAGTTATGCTGTTGTGTAAGACACTCGTCCACATCTGGCACAGGACAGTGAGGAGGAAGGACAAAAAAAAAAAAAACAGAAAAGAAAAAAGCGTTTGAGTGAGGGAAAACAACCAAGCTATTCAGTCCTTAATTCTCGTTATCAGTGAAGCATCATGTTTTCTCATGAAGACGTGTCTACACAAACATGCACTACACTGGACTTGTATTAGCCAAGATGGATTACCAACCCAAAGCCCAAAATTCCCCATCAAACCAGCAAGAAAAGAGGTATAATCCAGGACATTTTACAGTTAGAGAGCTATTATTTGTGGAATGCAGCCGCAGAAAGAATTTGCTCAAAGCGTTTTCTCCAAAGCAATGATTCAACAATCATGAGAGGAAAGATCACATCATGTTCTTTTGACTTCTGTCTATATCTATCAGTCAGACTGCAAAATGCAGAATGAGAGGACACAAAATATATTTTAGAATATTTGCTATGTCCACAGCACCTCTGTGGTTCTACCGAAATCTTGTTTACACTAGTACTACTTCTGTATAGTTATGGTAATACCTCCTGTGGCTGTTTGCTGTTCTCCCAATAAGCTACGGGGGAGCATGAAAGTAGAGGATGCAAATGAATTAGCAATGTTGCATTGTTCATATTTCATTTATGGCAATTGGCAACTGTTTTCTACTTGGACGGTAGGACCATGATTGTATAGCTAACAATGATTCACCAAAGGGGCAGCACGGTGGTGTAATGGTTAGCATGTCTGCCTCACAACAAGAAGGTCCTGGATTTGATCCCTGGGCTTGGGCTCCTTTGATTGTATGGGTTGCCTCCGGGTACAACAGTTTCCTTCCACAGTCCATGGGGAAAAATTGCACATTAGGCTAACTGGCTGTTTTAAATTGCCCATAGGTGTGGATGTGAGTGTGAATGGTTGTATATATGTGTGTTGGACCTGCAATGGTTTGGACCTTCGCCAAGTGTTGGCTGTGATTGGCACCAGCCTCCTCATGACCCTGATATGATTAAGCAGTTTGGTAAATGAGTAAGTGAGTATTCACCAATGGCGAGGTAGATGTTGCTGAATAGTCACTGAGATGGAGTGTAAACTTGTGTACTCTTGTAGACCGTTACTGACAACTAACACAAACCAGACTAAACATTCTATTGTGTCACTTGTGTCACAAATGAACCAAAATGTTTTGGCTCGGCTTTTGAGGCTTTTAATCTGAAGGCAAAAATGTGGATGTGGTAACATGGTTAAGACCATTATCCTCCGGAAAGGTCCACATTTGGTTCAACTTCACCTTTTTGACAGATGGCCCCACAATACCCTCAAGCATTTTTTGCTATGATGCAAAATTCATACCTGAATTAATGACTGCAAGCTGCCCAGTCCCCGAGGCAGCAAAACAATGCCAAATCTATTGTATATGTGTACCGGGGCTATGGTACAGTTTTGCCTATGGGTGTAGCGTTGGCCCGGTGGTCAGGTGCTGGATTACTGATCCCAATCAGTTCAAGCCCTACAGTCACTGGGTTGTCATTGCTGCCCCCCACCCAGTGCAGCAAACTGGGATATCAAAGGCCAGCCTCTCACTGTTTGTGGTGAGAAGTGTAAAAGAACCATTGCTGACTTTCGTAAGGAGTAGGCTGCATTGCCGTCAGAGTGTTTCTGCCCTGCAATGGCCTTGTGAGCTGTCCAGGGTGTACTCTGCCCTCGCCCAGAGTCTGCTGAAATGGGCGCCAGCCTTCCCGCAGCCCTAATTAAGATTAAATGGTTCAGAAAATGAATGAAGGAGTTCTGACTATGAAACCAGTCTCTCCAGAGCACAGTGTTTTAAAAGGCCTGGTGCTTCCCTATACACTCATTGGCAAACTGTAGCCTTGCTCTAATGTCTGCTCTTGGGCTAAATTTGCTAAAGGTGTCAGTCCCAGACAATTCAGCAGTCATTTAAAATCTGTGCCACTTGTAGATGAACTTCCTTACAATGGAATATTTATTTTTGGGACCATGCCAGAGCTCGTTAGATTGTGGCTATTTACCTCTATATAGCGAATATAAGATTCCACCTCCTCCATAAGTTTCCACCTGCAGGAGGGTCGAATAAATGGCACCTAATCTATAACACCTGATTTAAGTTTTATGGCCTTAATGGACTTCCTTTATCCTTGTTCTTCAAAGGATGAAAAAAATGCCTGCTGTACTGCTGGAGTCTATCACCTTTAACCTTTCACCTATTCAAATGGGTGAAATATTTGCTTGTTTATACATGTTGTCCCGCATGACTGCTCACTGTTGCCTCATAGTGAGAAGGTTCTGGGGTCAAATCTCAACAAGGGCATCTCTGTGTGGAGTTTGAATTTTCCTGGTTCCCTTGTTTTTTCCTCTGGGTGCTCTGGATTCCTCGTACAGTCCAAAGATATGCAGAGTAGGTCAACTGACTAATCAAAACATTGACTGTAGGTGTAACTATGAGTGTGAATGGCTGTTTGTGGCAGTGTTAGCCCTGCAGGGTGTACCTAGAGTCTCGCTCACTGCCTGCTGGGATCGCTTCCAGCTTCCAGTCCAAATGGTACAGATTTTGGGATGGATGCAACAAATATGTTCCTGACATAAAAAATGTTCAAATGTTATATTAGTCCTGAAATATAGAGTGATAATGAATAATGTCCACTAAAGGATGTTTGGTCAAAAAGTTTGGGAGCCCCAGATATATACCTACAGTCTCATTTCTTCTTCAGAGTGAACCAAGTCTGATAAATATATTTGATTTAAATATATAATTTCTTATTTCTCTCGCTCTTGTTTTTGTCAGTATTTGGGTACAGGCAAGTGTCACCTACCCTCACAGCTCCTGCCATCTGCTAGCAGCTTGTAGCCAGTGGGGCAGTAGCAGCGGTATGAGCCTGGAATGTTCACGCACATGTGAGCACACAGTAATGCCCCGTCCGTTTTGTACACCTCACACTCGTTCACATCTGCAGAGAGATGGATGACAATGTCATCAAAACGGTTTTACCCTGAAGGTCAGAAAGAAAAGAGGTAGATATAGAAAAGCAATAATAAGGTGAGTGATAGACAGCAATTAATTCTGAACAAGAAAATAAAATACTGTAAAAAATATATATATATAATAAAATAAATAAAAAATAATAATAATAATGAAAAAAAATAATAATCAGGAAAAAAATGTATGAAAAAAAATTGTGGAATACACTCCTCCTTTCTAATCATGTGTTTAGTCTGTTTCTAATTTATTATAATATATTAAATTATAAATTAATAATAATAATAATAATAATAATAATAATAATAATAATATATTTAATAATAATAAATATAATAAATTATAATATATCTCTTTCTATGTAAATGCGCACTTTTATAGGTGAGTGAAATTTTTTGTCCAGTGGCTAAATAATAAAATTAAAACCAAATAAGAAAATTACAAAGCATGTTTTTACTGAATTCACCATAAATAAATTCACTTTGGAAAGAATTTACTGACACTCGTGTATGCATGTATTCCATTCCAGCAAGCTTTAGTCCAGTGACGTGTTTTATAAAAAGTGATATTTTGGTGTTGCTGAATAACAGACAATAGGAACTATTGCCAGGCTAAGGTATGTTTTAAGGACTGCAAGGATTATTAGGTCAAAGAAGAGGGGTGAGCTGTTCAGGGTGTACCTGGCCTTTGCCCAATGTCAGCCGAGAAAGCACCAGTCTCCCTGCAACCCCAGGAGGATTAAGAGGTTTGGCAAATTAGTGAGTGAGAGTGAATGAGAATGATGATGATAATTTGTCCCCTCGGTCATCCATCAGCCACGCCATGCTAGTCATAATGAATTACTTAAATAGCATTTCAAACATATGTTTAATTTCTGTAACAAAACTTTTCAATGATTGTCACTGTCATGCCAAGCCTCCATGAAAAGCAATCACTGATTGAGGTGAAGTATGATTAGAAAATTAGAAAATAGACATGAAAGCTAAATTCGATAAATGTTTAATTATTCATTCATAATATATAAAAAAAAAAATAGTCACATTACTCTGTTTCACATACCAGTCATGTAATAATCCTTCTACTTATTTGAAGACAGTGATATAATAATTTGGTTATCTGATGGCAATGATGCAATACCAAGAATTATTTGATGACTTTCCACCAATCAGAAATGAGAAAATATCAAATTAATAAATAATGTCTATTAAACCCTTACATAGCAAACCAATCAGTTCGCACTTCTCCAGTGTGACGGTATGGTGGCGTAGTGGTTAGCACGTCTCAACGACATCTCAAACTTGTGGAACAACTGAAAATATGGATTACAACGTGTCCATGGTTGTCTTTTAATCTATTTTTTAAATATTTCTTGAATAGAAAATTAGAAATACACAATGAAAATAACAAAACAAGCACCTGGGAAGTCACCCAATCCTCAGCTGGGGTCATTAATTCAGTCCATTTTCCCCCTCAGTGTGTCACTGACTGGTGAATTAAATGACATGAATTATCTTGTTACAGCGGCGCCTGCCAAGGTGCGTGTGTGATGTATCAGGCATAAAGTGAGCAGTCAGTTATCAAAGCTGAGGTGTTGGAAGCAGGAAAAATGAGCAATCATAAGGATCTAAGTGATCTTGACAAGGCCAGATTGTGATGGCTAAAGCATAGGTTGATATGAGAGCACTGTGACATTCAGGCAGATTTTGAAGGCAGTCTCACACAAAAGAATGTGTGGAGGAAATATGCACTTGCCTGTGAAATGTGAGCATCTATGTCCACTGGCAGTAACTGCAATGCATACACGCAAGTCTATGGTAACATCCGATAAGCCATGTTGGCTCACGGATGCATTCATGGTTGCAACGATTGAAGAAATCTAGACCATGGATAATTTTAATATGACCAAAAAGTTTCACGAATGGAAGCAAGATAACGTAACCCAATGGAAGACCCCTAAACACATGCCGGTTGACCCCCAAAATGCTAAAAATAATCTACCGTGAGGCTATTCTGGCTATGTCAGACCTAGGCTTAGAAGATTGGGTCTGGGGTGTTTCTGGTATACAGTGATAAGTACACTCCAAAGGTGGTTCAAAGAAGGACCAGTAGTGAACTAGCAAAAGTATCATGAGTGGCCAATGTTCACTGTTGCTCATGGGAAGAAAAGACTAGTACGTCTGATCTGATCCCAGACTAGAGCTATTGTACCACAAACTCCTTAATGCAAGCTATGATAGAAAGCTGTCTGAACACACAATGCATTGCAACTTGCTGCAGAGCCGCAGACCAGTCAGGTGGTGTTAATGTTATGGCTGTCTGGTGAATTTCAACTCCAAATACCAAATCACGGGAAGTAAGCTGTACAGAGCATGTACTGTATTTAACCAATCTTTCTTACTAATATCAATCCCAAATGCTTTCTCCTATTTTATTTTAACCTTATTTAGCAGTGATTTAAACCAGATTCTAGTAAAAATGAAAAAAGGTACTTTTTATACCTCTAGATTTAACCTGGAAGAGTGCTGTGTATACAAACTTTTACTACATAACATAGATTATAGTGAAATGTCTAACCGTGAAATTTTACAAGTCTTTCCCCCAACACGCTTGTGCTCTTAACCGTGCTTTATAGTAATCTGTTAAACAGGTGCAGCTCTGCACCCCTCCCGACCACTCGTTTCTTTTTTAGCATTGGATTCCTGGCCTTCTATACTCCATATGAATCTGGAAATCCATTTGCACCATTCATTAAATTGTTTTAGTGTTAAAACAATTTGTTAAGATTGAAAGATGTAAATTCAACATTGTTATTCATAGCTAGAGGCAGTTGAGACCAACTAAGAATTTTTAACCAGAACCAAAGTCCCATATAGGTAAAGTTATTGTCAGATGTTTTATGGATGTCTTAATATTTAAAAGTACAGTGTGTAATATTTTGGAGAACCTACTATCAGAAATTAATTACAGCCCGAATTCTGGAACAGTTGGGACGTTCTTTAAATCGGAATGAAATGCAAATTCAAAGACTTTCAAATCACATGAGCCAATATTTTATTCACAACAGTACATAGAGAGGAGAAATTTTACAATTTTATGCACAAAATGAGCTTATTTTTTAAATTTTATGCCTGCTACAGGTCTCAAAATAGTTGTGACCGGGGCATGTTTACCATGGTGTAGCATCTCCTCTTCTTTTCAAAACAATTTTAATACACCTTGGCATCGAGGTCTTGAGTTTCTGGAGTTTTGGTGTTGGAATTTGGTCCCTTTCTTGGTTTCCAGCTGCTGAAGACTTAGTCGTCGTCTTTGACGTATTTTTCGTTTAATTTTGTGCCAAATGTTCTCTATAGGTGAAAGATCTAGACTGCAGGCAGCGCAATTCAGCACCCAGACTCTTTTCCGACAAAGCCATGCTGTTGTAATAGCTGCAGTACGTGGTTTTGCATTGACCTGCTGAAATACACAAGGCCTTCCCTGAAACAGACGTCGTCTGGTGGGGAAAATTCAGCATTCATAATTCCTTCCAAAACATGCAAGCTGCCCTTACCGTATGCACTTATGCACCTCCATACCATCAGAGATGCTGGCTTTTGAACTGAACGCTGCTAACACGCTGGAAGGTCTCCCTCCTCTTTAGCCCGGAGGACACGGCATCCGTGATTACCAACAAAAACAGTCCATTTCAAGTGTGTCTTGGCCCACAGAACACGACGGCGCCATGTTTGAATATGGCTTCCTTCCTAGTCGGCATCTACAGATGCTGGAAGTATACTGGAAGCATTCCGGGACCCATTTAGTAATGTCATTGACACAAACATGTCGATGAGTGCACTCTCAATCATTACCGTAAATTTTACAGTCTGTGTCCGAGAGTGTGACGCAGTGTCATCTGAGGGCCCGAAGACCACAGGTATCCAATAATAGTCTTCGGCCTTGTCCCTTACGCACAGAGATCTCTAGTTTCTCTCAATCTTTTGATGATGTTCTGCACTGGAGAGGATGAGATTTGCACAGCCTTTGCAATTTGACATTGAGGAACATTTTTTTTTAAGTATTCCACAATCCTTTGACGCACCCTTTCACAGACTGGAGAGCCTCTGCTCGTCTTTACTTCTGAGACGCTGTCAAATGTTCTTCCAGTTGAATCTTTTTAAACTTCCTTGCTTTTTCAGCCATTCGTTGCCCCGTGCCAACTATTTTGGGATCTGTAGCAGGTATCAAATTTGAAATGAGCTCATTTTGTGCAAAAAATTGTACAATTTCTCAGTTTAAACATTTGTTATGCTATCTATGTTCTGTTGTTAATAAAATATGTTCTCAGGTGATTTGATAGTCTTTCAGTTTTTATTTTATTCAAATTTAGAGAACGTCCCCACTTTTCCAGAATTTGGGTTGTATTTCATCAATAACTGAGTTCGCCTGATCATCTAATCATCACCCTGCCTTCTTTCTACATTGTGAACTTGAAGTGTGATTTGGATTTGTCTTCCTTAACTCTTTTTATTAAAAGCTCTTAATCTGCATTTTGTACCCTCGTTCCTCCTTCCCTGCACTTTTAGCATGATTGAGCCATCTTTTGGGATTACCAAAATTACTCAGCAAATGCCTGTACTTCCCCCTTTTTACATACTGTATATTATTAAAAAAAAAAAAAATTATAATATAATATATATATATATATATATATATATATATATATATATATATATATACATACTGTATTAATACTGCAAGGGAAATTATTTCTACTGCCTTTTACCCACCCAAAGTGAGCACACACATACACTTAAAGCAATGGACTGCCACACACATAGGGGCGCCTGGAGAGCAGTTGTGGGTTAGGTGTCTTGCTCAAGGGTACTTCAGCCATGAAGGTGAAGGAAGGGAAAATGCAGTTCACACCCCTGCCACCACACATTTTTCCTGCTGGTTTGGGAATCGAACCAGCGACCTTTCGGTCCCAAAGCTGCTTCTCTACCCAATAGGCTACGACTGCCCCTGAAATCCTGAAATAGCTTTCTCAATTTATTTTCCACAAAACACTTTGCAATAACATGTTATTGTTGTTATTGTCCCACTCCAATCTAAGAAAGATGGGCAGTGTTACTAATCAGAAGGTCAGCGGTTTAAGCCCCAGTACCACCAAGCTGCCACTGTTGGGTCCTTTAGCATGGTGCTAAACCCTCAGTTGCTCAGTTATATAAATGAAAAATGTAAGTCGCTCTGGATAAGGTCGTCTGCCAAATGCCATAAATGTAAAGATAATTCTCAAACAGTTTTTTGTACTGACAAAACGCGCACTCCATGTCCCGCAATAATCCTAGAGGTAAGACATTTCCCTGCCCTATGTGCTTTAATGGTATTTCTTGGACATTAATAATAGTTGATGTGACAGCATTAAAAATCTGAAGAGAAAAAGTTGGTACATACCCTGGCAGATGCTGTTGTGAGAGGTACCGCTCATGTGGAAGCCTGCATCACAAGTGCAGTGCTGAGCTTTGCCCACTTTAGAACAGCGAGGTTTTCGGCTAAATTCCGGATTATTCACTACACTCCACTCTGGAGGGGCTGAAAGTGAGAGGGGAGAGGGGATTAAGCTCCAACCTGGGGCTGGCTTCAGGGTGATGCTGCGCCCACATACATACACAAACATGCACAGAGAGAGCTACACACAGTATAAACATATTGGCATGGAAAAACACTAGCAAGAAAATCATAGACGTCAAAGAATGCGTGCTTCATACATGGTGACCTGACCACCCTTCAATACTTAGGGCTGTATTCAGGGTTGAGAGGAAAAGTAATTTTAAGTCTAACACCAAGGTCAGCTATGTATAGACTAGGTAGGCGGTTTCACCTGTTTGCGTCTGCTGTTGACAGCGGCTCCCAGTCCAGTTGTGAGGACAAGCGCACTTGTATTGGTTAATCCTCTCAACACAGGTGCCACCATTCAGGCATGGGCTACTAGCACACTGACCTGAACCTGCAACTCATAAAAACAATAATAGTGATGCTCTCTCTCAAACACACACACACACACACACACACCCAACAGAGTGCTTTCTTTGCATGCATTTAACGTTCTTCATCATTTTGGAGATGCAGAACCACACCTGGCAGCACAGTGGTGCAGTGGTTAGCACGTACGCCTCACAGCGACACAGTTTGATTCGCCGGCTTGGTACATTTCTGTGTGGAGTTTGCATGTTTTCCCTGCGTTTGCGTGGGTTTCCTCCGGGTACTCCGGTTTCCTCCCACATTCCAAAAATCTGCACAGTAGGCTGATTGGCAATACTAAATTGCCCCTAGATGCGGTGGCCTGGTGAGATGTTCAGGGTGTACCCCGCCTTCACCCAGAGTTGGCTGAGATGTGTGCCAGCCTATTAGGCCCTGATTAGGATTAAGCGGCTTAGAAAATGAATTAATGAAAAAAAGGATAAGCTGTTTACATCTATAGGGGACCTAAAAGGAAGTGGGTCCCCTCTTATGGAGGCCGCCATCTTTGCACAGCAATGTTTCTACAGTAGCCCAGAACCATACAGGTGGTGAATGGGAGGGGTCAGGAATGAACTTTCAGTTGGTTGGTTGCTAGAACCTCACCATTATATGCCTCTAGATACCATTAAACCTTACATACTGTACCTTTAAATTATACTTGTTAGGTATTTTACACTCTGCCTACATGGTCACTATCTGCAGCTACTCCCACCCATTGGAAGGCATGATATTGTCAACACGTGCAGTCAACATGCTTGTTCCTGTGTGCAAGCTGGAATCTGCTTCAGACTACATCCTAAGGTATACATAGGCGTTTCGGAGTCCCTCTGAACTAGAATGAAATGCATGTTCCGGTTTCATGGGCAGTTTTTTTTTGACATGGCTTTATACTTCTCTATCATTTTGATTTTGAAAGGTTACTTTCCATAATAAGTATGTAAACAGTACAGTATGCACGGATGAAGGATTAAAACAGCCTAAAAAAATTGTATTCATATTAAACACCGCAAATGCTCACCAGACTATTGTAGGGCCAACAATCAGACAACCTTTCACACTCATACCTAGGGGCAATTTGGAACAGCCACTTGACCTTATCTGTATGTCTTCATACAGTGGGAGGAAACCGGAGTACCCAGAGGAAACCCACGCAAGCATGGAGAGAACATGCAAACTCCACACAAAAACACCCTTGCCAAGCGTGGGACTCGAACCCAGGACCTTTCTGTTGTGAGGCGGACGTCCTAGACGTAGAATCTGCCCCCCCAGATTTAAAAACACTGATATCTGTTGATTGTTTTCGTCCAGTGTTGCCGTCTTGCACAGATTCATACCCCCTGTTGGATTACATGCTCCAGGCTCTAGATCCAATCTCCTTGTACTATTTGGAATGTCTGAGACTGCAGGTGCAGCGCTAAAGGAAGCCATCAATAGCATGCTTAGCATACTTTCCTGACATCAAACCTGGAACCTGGTTTAATGAAATGTGTGAGTGAATTTTAAGGGATATTTCACATAAAAATGCAATCGTGACTGAAAACAGGTAGGGGGCACGACGTTATCACAAATCAATCATTCATGTTTTCAGTCATTAGTCATTTATAGGGGAATGGGGTCTCTATAGTCTTGGCTGAAACAGGAGCTACAGGGCCCGCTCTTTTTACAGTGGCTCTGCCAACAACAGCTTTGGCACAGAAGCGTGTAATAGAGAAAGATCCAGACAAGAATACGAGTGCAGCGTTGTTCCGCTTCAGGATATTTAATGCCACTTTAACGAGAGCTTCATTCAGTTCAGCTCAGCAACTCAATCCGCTGGGAAGAATGACTCTTTCTTTGCCTCTCCTTCACTACCTCTAGGCTTGTTCAGAAAGCCTGGTTTGTCTGAGAGTGTCTGACGAGGGTGTTCTCAGCGTCGTTCCCAGAAAACTCTCATGTGGTTCAACCGAACTGTAAAAGCAATTCAAGAAAATGAACCAGACATGCCATGCCATTGTTCTTGTCAAGGTGTGCTGCTAAAGTGAGCCACAATACAACCAAATGTCACAACTGTTGACCTGCAGGAATGTGATATCTTGTAGACAGTTTGACCAGTGACAAAAAAAAAACTTGAGATGCAAGCACTTTATGTTTCAACATGATGTTGAGTCTTGTGTCTGTATACCTGGACTTGTATATTATTAGCACGTTAGTCTAATTGGGTCCTCGATCCTCGATTGCCCCAGGCGTGAGTGTAGGCGATGCCTGCCCTGTGATGATCTGGGGAGCCGCTCAGGGTGTACCCTACCTTTGCCCAGGAACTGGCAGGGAGTTGGCAGAGATGGACTCCAGCCTCCCCGTGATCCAAATAAAGGATAAAATGGTTTGGGAAATTAAATGAAATATTTTAGTATACGGAGTCTAAATGAATTTGCTTTGTGATTTACAAACTGTACAAACTTTACACTAGTGCTCAGCTAATGCTGCAAACATCCGGCAGTTGACATACCATATCAGAGTTTTGTGCCTACTCTCGCATGCATAGTAATAAGATGCACTCGACTGAAGGGGTGACAGTGCGTACTAAACTGATGTTAGTTCATAGCGGAACTCCTGAGCGGCGCCCCATTGGCTTGGAACATGACCTCGATGGCTGTCCCGTGTCCGTCCATTTCCCCTGATGCTAACTTTATGCTGATAGGCTGTTATGTATAGCTCATGTGTCATTGGCTGTTATGTATACCTCTCACAATAATGAAACAGAAAACAAGCACAAATCCAAAGATGGAAGTGCCAGAATAACTACAAATTTCATGGTTAGTGCAAAAACAAATCTAAAGTTTTTTTAGACAACTCAAAGAACTGAGCTGAGTGCACACACTCACACTTCGTATAGTGTATAGATGTCATATTTTTCTAAATATTATATTCTAAAGGTATTTATTTTGGCTCTCAGACAGCAGAGGTGCATGCTGGAAGCATGACATTTGATGACACTGTGTGATGTAATTAGTACTTTGTGCTCATCATAACCCCCACCCCCAACACACATGAACACACGCACAGGCTAGTGTTTATATTATGAAAATAAGACAGTATCTATATATTCAGTCTGTACTAATGCTGATTTAGTATGTCTGCACCCTCTCTAGTACATTCTATGAGTAGGCAATCAACTACTAGGTTCAAAACTCAAACACAATTTTTGCAGCAACACAAAACATGAACTTGTTAAACGGATAATTAAATTAACAAGACGGGTGATACAAGTGAACGCATAAACTAGCTAAGGAAAGGTGGTGAACTGTAATCTATATAATCTTGTAATCTTGTTTTTTTATTGAAACAGTTTCAGTTTGGAGCTTATGAGTGGAATGACCTAAATTTTGAACTAAAATGAACTTAATTTTAAGAGCACAGAGGGACATAAGAGTGAAGGAAGTTGCTTGCAAGTGGACAATGTCCTATGCAGAAGACACAGGGACTGTAAGGTGGTGTGAGGGTGATGTGGCAGCAGAGATGAAGAGGATGAAGAGTGGAAAGGCAGTTGGTCCAGACGGCAGAGATGAAGACGCGGCGATTTTCTCTTGGAGTGAAAAGAATGGACAGAATTAGAAATGAATATGTTACTGGGACAGCACAGGTAGGAGTGTTTGTGGATAAGGCAAGAGAGGCCAGACTGAGATTTGGGCATGTGCAGAGAAGGGATCAGTGGTATATTGGTGAAAGAATGTTGAGGATGGAACAGCCTGGTAGGAGGAGAAGAGAAAGGTCAAAAAGGAGGTTTATGGATGTTATGAAGGAGGACATGCAGGTGATTGGTATGACAGAGAGGGATACGGAGTACAGAGCGAGATGGAGAAGGATGATATGACATGGCAACCCCTAAAGAAGAAGAAGAAGAAGCATCCATATATCCATAAATATGTGGATACCATTTAGAATGAGGTGATACAAGTACAAACCTTTACACAGCGTAAGGACTCCGCTCCAGGTGCCATTCTCCTGGCACACTCGGGTTGCTGAGCCCACTAGATGATAACCAGAAGAACACATGAAGTGGACTTCATGTCCAACTAGGTACTTGGAGCCAAACTTCTTCCCATGAATTGGAGCCTCCAGAGCAGGACAAGTGGGTGGGGCTACAAATACAGAGAAAAGGTAG
This sequence comes from Neosilurus hyrtlii, assembly GCA_028564935.1. Classification (NCBI taxonomy): domain Eukaryota; kingdom Metazoa; phylum Chordata; class Actinopteri; order Siluriformes; family Plotosidae; genus Neosilurus; species Neosilurus hyrtlii. Next base: position 7,146,296 of record JAOUQZ010000039.1, read on the forward strand.
ATGGGAACTGATGGTAAACAGCACTGTAGGATATTTTATTTTTTAGCATCATACCTGTTTTACCTAAAACATCGCATTGAATATAGTTGATCTATAAAGTAAACATGGCAATATGTTACAAAAAATAAGGCATACAAATCTCACACTCTAATATGAATAGAAACTAAAGGACACTGGGAATATCAGCATAAATTACATAGCCATAAGTCAATTTAATGGGAATTCATCATGGGAAAAATCAAAGTGGCCCTTATTCATGGGACCTGGCAACCATGCTTGCGACCTTTAAAATAAAAACACTTCACTTACATCAGTTAATGAGTTTAAAAATTATTGTAAAACTTGCACCGCTTCAATACAGATGGATAACACTACAAAAAACCAAGGCAGCACGGTGATGTAGAGGATCTTAGGTTAGAGTTCCAGGTTCTGCGAGGGTTTTTCTCTGTGGAGTTTGCATGTTGACTCATGTTGCATGTTGCTTGCGTGGGTTTCTTCCAGGTATTCTGGTTTCCTCCCACAGTACAAAGTCATGCACATTAGGCATGGCTTTCCAAATTGCCCCTAGGTGTGAGTGTGAATGGTTGGTTGTGTGTGTGTGTTGGTCCTGTAATGGTCTGGTGAGCTGTTAAGGGTACCCAGAGTCAGCTGAGATGGACTCTAGCCTCCTAGCTACGCTATTAGGATTTACTGGTTTGGGTTGAAATGAGTAGGATAAGTGAGTGAGTACTTAAAACAATACTGTATGTGCAACCCAGTTTAATAATTGATTCTAACAGTAGGTCCACCAATGTTTTTATACCTTTCTGCACCGAAACAAGCCCAGAAACTAAAGTAAATCTGATCAGATTTTATAAGATGGTTATTACTGTCAGCTTTAGCCTCAATAATAGTTTCTTGATTTGGGAAAGACTTTGTTTCTTGTAATTGTAAATGAAAAACGACTTGTTTATAGCATTAATTGACTTGTTTTTTTCTAGTATTTGTAGGACATAAATGTCGGGTTAGCAAACCGGCAACAAACACAGGCATCACAGTATACCCCTACGACCACTCTGTCAAAGCGGTGTGGTGCACAATCAATACTGCATACATACAGGAAGATTGGTCCGCTTGTGGAAACTTGGACACCGAGTTCTGAAGATTGGTAAGCTTGGACTTCATTATTCGGAGACCCTCCGTAAACCGGACCTCCTGTCCCTTTAAAAATTTCTCCATCTGCCGAAGCACACCCATCACCCTCTGCTTGTCTATGCAGCCCTGAGATATTAACAACCACATTAATATAATCAGGCAACATACATAATGCACATTTGCTTCAAAACCGATACCATAATCATGACATAGACGCTGTGGCAAAACCACTAAAACTCCCAATAAAGCATTTATATTGCTTTATAGTTTCTTTGGAATAAAGATTACATGATGATTGTAATATGAGTAATGTCATCGTTTATCAAGTATACACTGTCATGTATCATTTATCAGACATCTGGAGTCTACGGGCTACCAGGTTTGCACCCACACAATACTGATGATGAACCCAATTTGCGCAGATCATATTCTGGAGTTACATCGGAGGGAAACGGAGAACAACGGTATTCATCGGAGAACATCAGTACACATCGGAAAACATTGATATACATCCGGTGACATTGTAGAATTTCAGGGAAAACTTTGAGGAAGCGTGAAATTTTTGGGTGTTGAAAAAATTGGTGGGTTTTTCATCTTTCATCATACCCAAAATGAGCTTTTTGGCAACCTTGCCTGCCAATGGGGTACACTCAACAGTTCGCCAGTCCATTGCAGGGTCAACACACACACACACACACCACTATTCCCACTCACACCTCCGGGCAATTTGGAACAGCCAATTAGCCTAATGCGCATGCTTTGGTCTATGGGAGGAAACCGGAGTACCTGGAGGAAACCCACGCAAGCACTGGGCGAACATGCAAACTCCACACAGAGACGCCCCTGCCGAGCCTGGGACTCGAAGCCAGGACCTTCTTGCTATGAGCGGATGTGATAACCACTGCACGCGAAGCCTTTCAGTGATGAAAACCAATTGTTTATTTTCAAAGTTGTGTATAGTGTATACAGTGTATATCTGTATTGTGATTGCCACTTTTCCTACTAACTAACTTTTTCCTAGTTTTAAAATCCCTTAGTGTTCTTTTAATGAAGGAAAGGTGTATGCTACATAATTAGGCCAGTTCTGGGCCAGCGCATCCCACCCCAGCAGGCTGTCAGACTCCATGGCTATGTACTGAATGCTTGGCACTGGTGAGGAGCTCCGTCTGCGCTTCATCAATCCTTTCCAAGATTTCCAAGATAAGGCACTATTGTTTCCGCTAAACCACTGTAGCGTCTCATGAGAGGAGCTGCTCTAAGTAAAGTTAAGAGTGGATGTGTGCCCAAACAAAAAAAAATCAAGGGGCCAGCAGGTATCATAAGTTCCTTTCTCTCCCTGCCTCTCTTTCTGTCTACCAGGGATGGGTGACAGTTAAGCCAAAAGCTGTTGCACAGATGTCTTCAGGAGTGGAAGCTGGTCTCCTGTATATTTTTCATGGCAGGAAGACACAGAGGAAAGGGAATGCACTGACTTTGAATTACAATCTTCCACTACTATTATAAGGATAGAAAAGGGTGGCATTTACGGTCGGTGACTAACATTTAGATTTCAAAACCTTGCAGGATATTTAGCCATGCCAAATGTTGGAATATCACACAACGTTATAACCATAGCATTTAAATATATTTAAAATATACTGGTGACCGTTGAACATACACCTATTTTTAGATTCATAATAAATAACAGAAAGGCACAATGTGACAAGGAGAGAGAAAGATTCTTTAATATCTTTCTAATTAAAAAAAGAAATATATAAAGCCTTCCAAGTAGAACCCTTTTGGGAGGCTGCGAACTTTAAATCATCAAAATTGGGGCAGCCATAGCCTAACACTTAGAGAAGCGGCTTTGGGACCAAAGGGTCGCTGGTTTGATACCCGAACCAGCAGGAAAAATCTGAGGCGGTGGGGAAGTGAGCAGCACTTTCGCTTCCTCCACATTCATGGCTGAAGTGCCCTTGAGCAAGGCACCTAACTCCAAAAGAACCTGTTTTGAAAAATTGTCTTAAGAAATTTTAGCTAAAATGATCCAGAAATGAGTGCAGACCTCCCCCAAGGTAGTGCATTCTCATCTTTACCTGGATTATAGCGGCAGATGGTAGGGTAGAATTGATGTGCTCCCTTGTGGCCAGTTGCTCAGGATCACCTGTCTTGTTAATTTAATTATCCTTTTAATGTGTTTATTTTCCGTGTTTCTGTTCACATTTTGAGCTGTTTTTCTCTGCAAGTCTGCCAGCCTGCCTAAGTTTTTTATTATGTGCAAGTCTGAGCAGTGGTGTATTAGCCTCTCATTTTGGGTTTCAGTCCCATTTTAAATAAATGGACATGGGACAACCATCCAAGTGATGTTCCATGCCTATGGGGCTTTGCTCCAGAGCTTTGCTTTAAAGCTTAGTCAAAGATTTTGCACACAGACAGATTTTAATATAGAGTTTAGATGGAAATTAACTTTCAATAAGACTTTATTCATCCAGAATTCTTAAATGGGGCAATGTCATAGAAATGAATATTTTATGTCCCACTCTTTATATACCCAATTATTTAAAAAAAAAAAAAAAAGATGTTAAATTGGATTTGCCCAGAGCTGTTCTGATATAAAAATACCTTCATGTGTTGAAAATTTAAGCTGTATATGTACAAAGACAAAAAAGTAATAAATTTTGGCGTTTCGGACATATGAAGTTATGTTTCCAAGAACTATGTCAACTCTGTCACACAAGTATATTAGCTGTCCGAATCTTTAGGTTTTTAATTTTACATGCAATTGGCACTAGACGGCAGTGTAGAACATCAGACCATGAAACCCAGCATGGACGTTTGAGCCTGTCAGACCGTAAGTGAATTTCTTGCTTAAAAATCATTGCAACTGTAAGTGTACAGTTTTTTGGACTGTTGTCATAAGTACTCTCAGTGCATAAATGAGTGAAAAAGTGGGAAACTTAGATTTAATCAATGAATACAGCCTGCCTTTATTGACGCTTCTGAGTGAAAATGAGTAATTTTATGCCAGTTCTTTCATTATTAGGTCACATTTTGTCAACTTAAAGAGTGGGACATAAAACATGCATTTCTTTGAGAATGACCTAAATATGACTCTAATTATCGGCAGATGGCTTGTGACAAAAATTTCCCAATCATTTTACACACACACATGCATGCACACATAGGCAGAGAAAGATGTTTCACTGACCTGTAAGCCATCATTACAATTATGTAAAGCCAACAGAGACAGAAAGAAAACAGCACGGTACTGATGTGAGAGAGTCATTCTCCCTAATCCTTGTCCAATGGTTCTCTACGAACTCTGTTTTTTTAGTCAAAAGATAGACGCTCAGTAATCCACAGCCTCACATACAGCTTGTGTTGCTCATTTTCCAACAGATGTGCAGATGTCGTTCTCTGTAGGAACAAATGGAGGAACTGCATTCACTTGGAGCTCCGCCTGATCAGAAGAGATGGAGACGCAACCTGATGGAGTTTAGCACTGTATGTGTGTGTGTGAGTGAGAGAGAGAGAGAGAGAGAGAGAGAGAGAGGGTGTGTGTGTGTATTTGAGAGAGAGACTCAGGGTCTGCAATGATAAGTTTAGCGCACTGAATTAAAAAGACACTAGAGTTTGGAAGCACTTCCACCACTAAAAGAAAAAAGTCAGATTGTAAGTCATGAGATGCTAATTCATAATTATGATGAGTGAGTCACAAATATGAGATAATAAATCCTAATATTTATGAGATACTAAATCATAATTATGAGATACCAAGTCATAATAATGATGGGAGTCCTAATTATGAGAAACTAAGTCATATTAATTGAGATGCTAAGTCATAATAATTATGAGATAGTATCTCATAATTATGATTTAGCAAGTCATAATAATTATGACATACAATCCGACTGGTTCCCTTCATTTCCATAATAATAATTATAATAATAATAATTAAAAGTTATGGAGGAACACTAGATGCACCTGTTAACTCACTATAAGGAATTCAGGCCAGTTGACATGCTGAATGTTTCCTCATTTATGATAAAATATGTATAAATCACACATACTCACTTCCACTGGAGTGGCTGGAATCAGAGAGGATCCGCTGGACCTACAGGGCTGTGTGTAGAGGTCCTGGATGGCGGGCAGTTCAGTTCTGGTGACGCGTTGTGCTGATCTGACCACCCTCTGTAGAGCTTTGCAGTCCAGAGCATTACACTGCTGTACCAGGTCGTGATGTAACCGGACATAGAAGTTGGTGAGTATTCTGGAGTCCATGCAGAACCTCCTCAGCCGCCGAAGAAAAAAGTGCTGCGGTCTTGCTGCCTTCGTGATCACACCCACGTGATGTGACTTGCTCAGATCCTCAGTGATGTTGATCCCAGGAACCTGAAGCAACTGACTCTCTCCACCTCTGTCCCTGTAATGTGGACAGGGGTGTGCATTCCACCTTGCAGACTCCTGTAGTCCACAATGAGCTCCTTGGTCTTGCTGACATTGAGCAGCAGGTTATTGTCCCGGCACCATGATGTCAGGGCTCTCACCTCTGCTCTGTAAGCAGACTCATCTCTGTCTGAAATGCAGCCGACGATGGTGGCCATCGCCGTCTGCAAATTTGATGAAGGTGTTGGAGCTGTGTGTGGCCATGCAGTCATGGGTGAGCAGGGTATATATACACCAGGGGGCTGAGCACACATCCCTGGGGGGCACCGGTGCTGAGAATCTTTGTGGAGGACATCACACCACCGATCCGAACCACCTGTGGTCTGCCCGTCTGGAAGTCCAGGATCCAGTTGCATAAGGAAACACTGATGCACAGGTCCCGGAGCTTCACGGCAAGCCTGGATGGGATTATGGTGTGGAAAGCTGTGCTGTAATCAATAAACAGAATCCGCACATAAGTGTTCTTGTAGTCCAAGTGTGAGAGGGCAGTGTGCAGAACCAGCGCGGGCGCTAATGCATTGTGAAGTTGAGAAGGGCTGCAACCTCAGTCAATTACTTTATTTAGTATTTACTGTTACTACAACAGGTAAATATAATACCACTCAAACTGCTAATGGATAGCATTATGTTTAGTAGAATGATGATGGTGCACGTCCACCTCACAGCAACAAGGCCCTGGCTGAGGCGCGTCCGTGTATGCTCTCCCCGTGCTTGTGTGGGTTTCCTCCAGGTACTCTGGTTTCCTCCTACAGTCCGGACATGCATACCGGCTGTTCTAAGTTGCCCCAATAGGTGTGAGTGCGTATGGTTGTGTATGTATCGGCCCTGAGAGGATCCGGCGAGCTGTTCAGGGTGTACCCCGCCTTCGCCCAGTGTCGGCCGAGATAGGCTCCAGCCTCACCGTGACGTAGTATTAGAAGTATTAGCACATGCAGTGAGCCACACAGGGACCACATTCTGGTAGCTAGTTTGAAACTGGTGACACCTAGTGCCAAAAACTAGAGTCACAGCCAACACAAGGCGAACTTCCAAACACTTACTATCAGACAATTTCGACTACAAAACAAAAAAAAACACCACATTAAAACAGAGAAAGGAAAGCATGCTACAAGAGCTTCGCTTTGAAGTGTTTGACAGCCTCGCCACCCAATAGTATGAGGCGAAACAGTGCTCAAGTCCAGGGCGCCAGTGCCCTGACCAATCAGACGACTGTTCCGGGTCTGCGTCACCACGAGCCAGGATTCCGATAGGTGAAACTGTCAGTGGGCGGGAGCTTTCTTCTTGTTCATGGGCTTAGCAGCCATTTTACGAAAACTCTTAACGGACGCCATGTCTGAGGGAGATACTGACTGCAACGCAAAAACCTAACAGTCTCTGTTCCACACTCCGTCTGCACCAAGACAGCTGTCCGCCGACGGGACGTTAACAACCCTGCGGTATCAAAGCTGTGTTTACAGCGTAAAAATACCAGCATTGACATGAGAGAGGATAATGTCTGTTAACCGTCTCATTGTTGAGACGTGTATCCGTGAGTGTTTCTTCCAGAACTAGCTAATAATACAATCCGTCATCATCTCTCACACGCCAACGCCTCCATGAGTGACTGAATGCATCTCAGTCTTGTTTCGGAGAAGGGCGAATCCGTTTCTAACCATCATGGCTTTCGTGAGCCTCTTCTCCTGCCCCCCAAACCCCGTCCTTGACAAAAACATGACAGACTCTGAGCTGGCAGGGGATGAAAGGTCGAGTAATGTTCTTATCTGCTTCTGTGCAGGTTGTTTTTTGTACTTTTTTTTTATTCACTGCCTGTTTTCATTTACCCTCTTCATTCCACTCGAGTTTTCCAACCTTTAGGGCATTACCCAGTCCATGTTTTACTGCATGAATTTCATTTTCCTAGCACGACTTAGCAAAGCCAGTGATTCATGTGTTCATTGCTTTCCCCTTAATTTATTTCTAATCATTTGTACTGGCTCTGAATCTCCACAACAGGAGCTGCCTTGGTCCTTGCCGGACAGCCAATCATCTGCTCGTTACAGTCAACTGTTTGAATATTTAGATGACGTGTTTGAAACCCATCCCACTGACGTGCCTTGGATCAGATTAGCCACGCCCTCTGAGGGAAGGGAAAGGTGCTGGAGGAGCAGTTCCCTGATTATAGCAGGGAGATGCTGGGTATTTAATTAATTAAGATAGTTCCAAGGGGGTGGTAGTATGTATCCCGGTAGTCATGTTTAGGTGAAAGTGGTGGCTCAGTGGGTTACTGTGGATCAGATGCGTCCTAATTGTTAGAGAAGTGAGTTTGGGCCTGTAAGGGTTGCTGGTTCGATTCCAAAACCAGCAGGAAAAATGTGTGGCGGTTGGAAGGGGAGGTGAGCAGCATCTCTCCTTTGTCCACCTTCCTTGTGCAAGACATCTTAACCCAAGTGAATAGCATACGTGGCAGCCCACTGCTGGGTTAAAATGCAGAGCCAACTTTCTCACAGGTTTAATATAATATATTAACACCCCCCCCCCCCCCCCCCCCCCCCCCCCCCCCCAAAAAAAAAAAAAAAAAAAGAGAGAGAAGGTAATGGGTTCAAGGCCCTGAACCGCTAGGCTGCCATCATTGAGCGCTTGGATAAAATCCCTTAACCCATAACTGCTCAGTTGTAGTTGTATAAAATGAAATCGGGTGCCTGCTAGAAGCTATATATGTAAACGTGTTATCGTAAACGGAAAAACTTACAGTTGGTGGGTCCGCATGTGCCCGTGAAGTCTGATCCTGGACCGGTATCACTTTTGGCAGATTGCAAGTCGTTAAGAAAGATCACGCTCCTTCCGTCTTGTCATCTCTCCCTCTCCTTTTGACGCTCACGCTTGAAATGTGTATCGTATGTCATAATTATGCATTTATACAGCATTTATAAAGCCCTATTCAGATCCGCTGAGCTTTTTAGTCATGTTGGTGAAAGATGCTTCCATGCGCACAGTAGTGTACTGTGAAGATTATACACCAGCACTTTAGTCTAAAAGGGATCGTAATAAAAAGAAGTAAAAAAAAAATTACTTCTCTATACTTTTTTTGGTGAAAATGTATTTAATACTGCTATTGTAGGCAAGGAGAACCAAAAAAATAATTTCGACAAGTATATTGAGGTAACAGTATGGCTAATAAACAAAAACAGTGAATTTTTCAGAAAAATTCTTTTTATTCTTCCGTCGCACTTAATGCGGCCTGAACGGCATAGTGCATCCATGCAATGAATATATCCAAACGTGTGTCTTGTGAAGTGTGCTAATAATTTTACTGGTGTTTCACATTACCGTGGTGACAGTTAGCCTAAAACACTAAAAAAAAATCCCATTGAAATGAGTGGGAGAGGTCGACAAACGATCATGAAACTCACCTCACCTTGACACCTCGCCAAGAAGCCATACTTTCACATAGAAACTTGGTTGAACATTTAAAACGTAGACACCGAAGTCGGCATTTTTATGGTCAAAATGACTTTTTGCTGCCTTTCACAGTTTTCTCTTAATCTTTGATCAAGTGTCAAAAGTCAGTCTGTGTATTTATAATGGGTGTCTATTGTGTGGAATGTTCTGGGCTGGAGTGCATGATGTCATCTTAGAGTGCAAGAGAAGAGAAGATTATCTTGGAAAAAGTTTTTTTTTTTAACTCGCTCCATATCCCATTATTTTCACTCTACACTAATAAAGTTTACATCAAAACAGAGGAAACTGTGCTGGGTCTGACCCTGTAACTTCAGTGTAGCCAGCAGCACTTGTAGAAGTTGAATGGCGGTTTTCAAATCAGAAGTCCAGAAGTGAAACGTGCGCCATTTGCCTTTTTCACTCAAAAATGTATGTGTAACTGCCAAGCTTAATCTCTATGGCAACGACCAGCTGTGTCCCGCACCTCATGCACACACCTGCAGCATGTTAAAACACAAAAACGAGTCACGCACACACACTGCTTCTTTGTTTGGCTTCAGACAGGAAGATAAATCTGTATGTATATCTAAATATGTGTGGAGCCGGTCTATTCAATTGGTGCTTTGAGTTGGTTCTATTCTTTTAAAAAGCTAAATAAGTAAATAAATAACTTTTTTAAATAAAAAATTCTGAAGTTAATATTTTTTTTGGATGGTTCTGTGCCACAACTGATTCAAATTTCACATTGATGGCATTTGGCAGACACCTTTATCCAGAGCGACTTACATGTTTAATTTTTACATTGCTGAGCAATTGAGGGTTAAGGGCCTTCATCAAGGGCCCAACAGTGGCAGCTTGGTGGTGCTGAGACGTGAACTTTATCTAAAAAATGGCATTAATTAAAAATGATTTAATTAGGATGATGTATATTTTGCAACACGAAAATGTACCACTTTTAAACCAAAAAAGTTTTCGCCACAGCCGTGATTTGTTTTTTCACTACAAAGTGAAAGAGCTGAATGAACATCCTTGGGGTGCGGTGATTCCTCAATTTTAGCCAGGGGTTGTATAAATCAGTTAAATACATGGAAATATCAGCTGACTACAATTGGATTGGTTTTAAGACCAACACACACACACACACACAAGTTTTCCCCGCCTCCCTTTGTCACATTCTGTTGTAGCAGACCAGTGAGCTTTTGAGGTATCTGCGCTCCTCCCCTCATTTGGGATTGTTCTTATGACCCGGCTCTCATTCCAAAGTAATTGAATAGTCCTAGTATAGAGCTTGGCTTAAACCCACAGTAATGATTACAGTAAAAGTATACTTTCAGTTTTCACATATTTGTGGGCACGAGTTGCAGCCACATCTCAAAATACTGTCGGGAAATTTTCTAGTTTTTATTAGGAGCCCTTTTACACAAAAGTGGTTTTGCCTTGTGATGGTCAAGGTGTAACCTGGCTTTGCCCAGAGTTGGCAGAGATAGGCCCTAGCAATAGGATCATCAATTCTGCAAATAAGTGAGTGCACAGTTGCTACACAAAGTGCTTAATTAATACTATTAACACCGAATATTATTCATGAAGCCTGATTGCTTTGATTTTTATCATATTTAAATGGTGTGTGGCCATTTACATTGTGCTTAATTGCATGTTTGTCGGTCATAAATGCATTAGGAAGTCAAAAACGTGCTTAAAGATTCCCTGAAATATTGTTTCGCTGTATCTGTATTTGGACGACTTGGTTTTGGTGGGATGTCAGAAAGTACAGGTTCCTGGAGCCTCTCTGTGGAAAAGCACAGCCACTATTTTGTAGCAAGATGTAGTGCATTTCTTGTTTTCTATGAAAGCAAGGTGGCCCTTGAAATCTGTCTTAAGTTACAGGGATAAACCAGTCCAAAAAGAGTCTTTTAATCTTTTCCTGTCTGCAGCAGTAAAAAAAATAATCTGGCTTCCCCCCAAAAAAACACCTAAAGCCTTGTTAGCTAAATGCATTTTTTTTGTTTGTTTGTTGTTTTCCTCCCGCCCCATTAGCATTATCATGCTACTTTCATATAAATGCCTCCAGCCTTGTAGCTAGTCTCTTTTCCTCTGAGCTGTGTCCAGCTAAATTAACGTAAATGTACCCTGTGGCCAAAATGATGACACCTGACCATCACACCCACATGCTCCAAAGTCAAGACACACAATTATACATAGTCGAATGTGTTTGTAACCTTATGGTTGTCCCTTCACTCAAACTAAGGGGCCAAAATCTGACACCGCCCCTTTGCACAGAGCGAGATCTCTGAACACATGGTTTGTCAGAGTTGGAGTGGAAGAACAAGAATAGCCCCCACAGAGGTCTGACTTCTACCCCACTAAACACCTTTGCGGTGATGTGGAGCGCTGACTGCACCCCGGTCCTCTTCACTCAGCGTCAGCACCTGACCTCCCTAACGCTCTTGCAGCTTGATTTCACACTACAGTCAAAATCTATAAAATGTAAAAAAATTAAGGTTATATCAAATCCTGCCTGCCATCTTATTTTATGCGGCCTGCAAGAGCTTTGAAAGAATATGGTTATCGTGCATTCTTTGCATCGACCATTACCATGAAACCTGATTCATCCTCCTTCCACTAGGTGGCAGCAACCCATTTCAAGTAGACAGCGAGTCATTCATGACTCAGGAAAGGTTATGTGCTAGCTTGTCGCTGTTAAGCATTGTCGAAAATGCAGGTGAATAAAGGATATTTCTTGGTTTTAGAATAGATGTTCAGTGATTGTTCGGCCCTCGATCACCTTTAAAGTTAATGATGTGGCCCTCGGTGAAAATGACTTAGAACCATATATGGTATAATGGTCAGGTGCCCACAAATCTTTGACCATATAGTGCATGCTGATCAAGTCTATTGTTGAATTTTCAAGTACCCAGTCCATCTGCTGAGAAACTTTGCTAGGTCCACATCTGGGCCACAGTCTGCCAGATGATTTTGATTTTGAACACCCAATTAAAGCTGAGCTATTTCCTCCAAGACATAAGCCACCAAGGCTGTTCTGTTGACATGATAATGTAAGAATGCTTTCGAAGGTATCGTATCTACAGGTCCATTCCATTTCTGCTTCAGTTCTGCTCTCGTACCTTTTGACAAGTGAAGTTGTATTTGCTCCCTGATAGTGTGCTTGAATGTGTGTGCTTGAATATGTATGCACTGCTGTTATTCGTTTGACCCGGAGTATAATTAATACGTAATTAATTTGTTTCAAAACACTTGATTTTTAAAGGGAGGATGGTGAATTGGAAGACGGAGAAATCGACGATGAAGGAATAGGGATCGAAGAAGAAAAGGAAACCAAGGTGGAGAGTGAAGATTTAGAAAAAGACAAAGAAAAGGAAAAGGTGTGGGAGAAAGACGATAAATTGCATCGGCACACTCATAAGAGACACAAGAAAATCAAAGAGAAACGAAAGTCAAAACGGAGGCGGAGGGACAGGCAGAAGGTATATTCCCAACTTGCTGCGCTAAATCATCACGTTCTGTTTTCGTAAAGGTGTTGCATTTGGTAATTTTCTACTTTCTCTCAGCACCATTCCCCATCTAGTGCTTCTAGTTCTGACAGTTACGATACCGAGCACGAGCATCAAGACAGAAACAAGAGCAAGAAGAGCAAATCCTTTTACAGGGACTACGACGATCGCTTCGCACAGGTATATTTTACTTCATTTGTAAGTCACTTAATATGCGTATTGTGCAGCATGGTGGCATAGTGGTTAGCATGTCTGCCTCACAGCAAAGAGGTCATGAGTTCGAGTCCCAGGCTCGGCGAGGGCATTTCTGTGTTGAGTTCGCATGTAGATATTCTGGATGCTCCGGTTTCCTCCTACAGTCCAAAGATATGCACGTTAGACAAATTAGCTATTCCAAATTGCCCCTGAGTGAGCGAGAATGTAGTACTGTACCTTTGCTCAGAGTTGGCTGAGATAGGCTCCAGCCCACCTGTGACCCCAGTAGGGTAAAGGGGTTCGGCAAATGAATGAATAATACACCTAGATTTCGAAATCATTTGGCATCGTTGTCTAAGCTTTGGTTATTATTATTTTCCTGGTTGTGTCTAGCGAGAACTTGACCCTAGTGGAGGTCACGGAAAACCACCGAGATCAACAGAGCGCAAAAACAGTGAGAGCGAGGAGAAATATGATTATGACGACGATCAAGATGACTTCTGTGAGGAACTTTCCAAATACAAACAAGCCAAAGAGGCCACCTCGTCCGGCAAGGCAGGGTCATCTACAGAGCAGGGGACAAAGTCCAGCATGAAGGGAATGCAATGTATGTGAAGGTTTAACTCTTGTACTCATCTGTTAATTTCACTCTTAGCATTTTGTCACATTTTTAGGGTCAAGGTGACGAGAGCTTATCGGTTTCTGCCCATCAGTTTTATTTTGACTGGATCTATTTCTCTCGCGTAACTGTTTCAGTTAGTGGCCCACGGGGTCGAGGGCGTGGTGGAGGAAGTGTTGGCAGGGGGCGTGGTGCGCTAAACAAGAACAAGAAACTGAAGGGCAAAACCTGGGGCCGTGGCCGGGGCAGAGCCGGAGAGCCAGGAGAAAGTGGAGGCGCAACAAAAGCGGTGAGGCTCGCTAATGACCTGATAGCAATTTTAACAGCAATTCATATTCATTTTCTGGGATTTTAAATAGCATGTTCATGACTTTTCAGGAAGGACAAGGTCAACCATGTTTCCAAAAAAAGCGTCCAATCATGAGTCAGGAGTTCATCAATCAACACACGGTTGAGCACAACGGGAGAAACATCTGTAAATATTTCATCGAGGGTAGATGCATTAAAGTAAGTCTTTGTATTCTGTATGCATGAGACGTCATGGCATTGGTTTTATGCTTGACGTGCGTTTTCTATGTAAGTGTCTGTGATTGGCTTTTCACAGGGGGATCAATGCAAGTTTGAACATGACAACGTAATCCGAGAGAAGAAGAAAGAACTTTGCAAGTTCTATGTCCAGGGATACTGCACCAAAGGAGAGAACTGCATCTACATGCACAATATCCTTAAAACAGTCAACAGAGCTGTTCATTTAGTGCAAAGTAGTGTATTAGGGAATTGAAATAAACTGCAACTTTTTTTTTCATTTTTACATTTTTTTAATAAGCTCACGATGTTGCCAAAGTTTATTGGAACGGCAGCTATAGAAATGGGCTCCCTTTGTCCTAACGACTTATTATTGATATAACTTTGGATGGAAATGACAGAATCACCACATTTAATGTATGGCTCCCCCTCTGGGACAAACAGAGTGGAATTGTATATTGGTCACCATGACCTTGTTTCAAGGTCAAAAGGTCACGTTTTCTATGTATTTGGCCTGTCAAGGCTTGTTAGTGTGATAACTTTGAAGGAAAATGACATAGGATCACCAGATTTGGCAGGTGGATTCCTCTCAAGAAGGTATCAGCTGCAATTGTATATAGGTGTCCTTCACCTTGTTTCAAGGTCACAGCAGTCAAGTCAGTGAATTTTTCTGTATTCAGGTTTTTATATATTCATGTATGTGTTTGTGTGTATTTTATTTCCTTGTTTGGACCCTTTAATCAGTATTTCACATGAATATCCCTGCAAGTTCTTCCACACTGGAGCAAAGTGCTACCAGGGAGATTACTGCAAATTCTCCCATGATCCTTTAACTGAGCTTACGAAAGAGTTATTAGACAAGGTAAGACTTCATGCATCGGAGCTGTTTATACGTCTGACCACTCGTCGGTTGTAATTTATAAAATTATTTGTTTATTTCTGTTTTCAGATTCTGAACACCGATGACGAGCATGCCAATGATGAAGAGCAGGAATTGGAGAACTTGAGGAAGCAGGGTATACTTCCTTTGCCTAAACCACCTCCTGGTGTAGGACTCTTACCTACACCTGGCTCAGGGAGTCCCCAAGATGGGAGCAAGAAGATTCCCTCTTTATTTGAAATCAAAGTCCAACCAACTGTGGACCTGGCACAGAAGATTGCATTAAGGTACGTGGTTTTCTGTATGTCTGTGATAAATTAGAATTCATTTAAATTATTGTTGGGACTCTGAAAATGGTGAACATTTTAAAGCAGTACAAACATTATAATTAATTGCTTTTTTGTGTGTGTGTGTGTGTGTGTGTGGTGTTCCTTATCTCTTATTTTAGGCCCAATTTCTACAATAGCACCTCTCCCCCATCTGGACAGTTTCAGGGTAGTGGAGACTCTGTTCAAGAGGACATGGAGACTGGAAACATGATGTCACCGGGCCACAGTCATTCTGCATTGCCACCTCCAGGCTCCCCTGGATCCATGGGAGGCCCAGCTCTTCACTTTCAAGGCCCAGGCCTTCCTCAGAGCCCTCAAACACAAACGCCACCTCAGGGCTTTGGCCAGGGAATTCCTGTGCCACCCACTGGACTTCAAGGCCCGCCTCCAATCTTCCATCCGAATCCAAATCCTCCGATGAACCAGCAGGGGGCACCATTCAGGTCTTCGGCTGGAGGGCAGATGAACGCACCCTTTCATGCTATGAGTCAGATGCCCTCAGAGTTTTTTAAAAGCTTGTTCAGTGTCCAGCCTCTTGGTTTAGCAGGTAGGAATAAAACATTTTTTGTTATCTCCTCTCCAGATTATACAGATTATTATATGTTTTGTTAATTTTTATGAAGTAGGAACACTGATTTAACACAAGAATTCACGACAACAAATGCCTCCCAAATATTTTATATATATATATATATATATATATATATATATTTAACTATGCTGTGATCACAAGGGCAAAGTTAAAATTTATTTTTGACTGGAAGAGGCTACTGAACCCCTGATCTTCATTGTTTCAAATCGTTTTCTTTCCCCAGAAGACGGACAGTCAGGATCCATGCAGGACCCGCAGCAGCACCAGGGAGGTAGTGGCGAGTCCCACAGTGGCATTCAGGACATCTTGCCGGCTGTTCAGCAAGCCCTACTTCTACACCTGAATCAAAATCAGCAGGACTCTGACCCCCACAGAGCTGAGGGTCAGGACTCTATACCACTCAGCAGAGACAAAGGTGAGTGAAGAAATATCCTATGCATATACATATGTTTTTTTCCATTTACGGGCATTAAACTGGTAAAAATCTATTTCTTGTTTCAGATGAAACCACAAATTGGTATTCCAGTGATGATGAAGAAGGCAATAGTGTAACAGCCATCTTAAAGTCTCTCAAAAAGCAGAATGAAATGCTACAGGCACAACAGGCTAAGCTTCAGCAGTCTGGTGTGCCCACAGCCCCTTTGGCTGACCCCAGGCTTCACAAGGAAAGGCCTCCGGTTGACCATCAACAGCAGAGTTCGGACACCAGGAGAGAGGCTGAAGTTGTAACTGATCCCAGGTTAGCCCGAGATAGCAACAAGGCTATGCCTGTAGAGCCTATGAGCTCTAAGGCAGGACCTCACCACCACCAGCACACTAGCTCTGCTCACACTGTGCCTCAGAAGCCTTCTGCTGGGGAGGAGGACGAGGAGGGAGAGCGTGAGCTCAGGGACCGAGCTGCACTAATCCCACTTGAACCTAGTCCTGGAGCTATGCTGCGTGACCCTCGCTGCCAAATCAAACAGTTCAGCCACATTCGGGTGGACATCCTCCTTCAGCGACCAGTCTTCGCTCACAGTGTTGTGTGGGCACCTGAGGA
Source organism: Neosilurus hyrtlii (assembly GCA_028564935.1). Lineage (NCBI taxonomy): Eukaryota > Metazoa > Chordata > Actinopteri > Siluriformes > Plotosidae > Neosilurus > Neosilurus hyrtlii. The sequence goes on from JAOUQZ010000039.1 coordinate 7,162,960, forward strand.
TCTCATTCCACTACTGATTCCTAAGCAAGAACCCTCTATTAATCTTCCTCTGCCACCCCTCATTGCAGATGCGCAGTTGAACCGTAACCTCTCCACCTCTTCAGACCATCACTCCTCCACTGTGAGTCCTCCAGACCCACGCCTGGCAGCCGCCCGTCTTAGAGAAGATGGAGCTGCGCTAGGCATCCCCCATGGCAGGACTCTGCAGTCTCGCCCTAACCCTGAGAAACCAACAGATCCCCGGACTCATAAAGCTGGAGAGGTCAGGATAAATCGGTCTGGGAGCATGGACTCAAAGCTGCCTGTCAAGAGAGAAGGTTCCACTGGTGCAGGGGTTTTGGATCCCAGATTACAGCGAGGCGCATCCCGTCAGTCTGCTAATTCGGCTAGGTCTGATTCAGAGAAGCTGCCCCCATACGCTCCTCGCTTGGCATCTTCAACAGGTAGTGGACTTGAGAGCCCAACATCACTACTCGGTGGCATTAGCTTGTATGATCCACGTAACCACACCTTGCTTTTACCAAAACAGGAGTCAGAGCAGCCCCTTAAGAACGCAGGCATCTTAAAGCAGTCAGTGAAATGTGAAAGCCTTCCACAGCCCCTGGAGCCTTCACCAGTGGGGACAGAAAAAAAGAGTGAAGATTTACAAGAAGTCTCACAATATCAGACCAACGGATCTCAGCCATGCCAGCCCATCGCTCTAGCACTGGTGGCTCCTTCTTGCTCTCCTGTGCGTCCAGCAGCACCTGCCATGCACAACCTACCAATCCAGCAACTAGCTGGGCTCATCCGCCCAGCTTACACAGACAGCCGACAGAACAGACCTACTGGTCAAGCTCTCGGAGCCCCGGAGGAGGAACTGGATGATGATAAAGAAGTGGAAAAGAAGGACAGGCCACTAAGGGATGTTTTTAAGACCTTTGACCCCACAGCATCACCATTCTGTCAGTGAACACTCCTGTGTTAGAAATTCACTCACCACACTGTATGTATTTCGTATTTATTTATGTTTGTTCTGTACATATAACTAATCATGTTACAAGCTAACCTGCTACATACTGTCTACCAACAATCATCAGATTGCATCAGCACCAACATACCGACAGCTGCTCTTGGATTGGTTCATGAGCTTGAAATGCGGTTAGTGAGATCATTTGGAGGTGTACCGCTAATGCCGGAGACGGTTTGAGGAGAACGGTCACTGTGTATAGTGTTACTTAAAGTATAACAGTTAAATCTTAGATCTATGTATTACATAAAGGTGTAAAAGATGTTTTATGAAGTAATGCTGTGCTAAGCTTGTAATTATTATTTTAAAGTATGTGTGAACATGTGGCTAACGTACTGCAACTAGGTTATTTTTCAGTTGTTTGTGATACTTTGTTCTGTACTCAAGAAGGAAAAGTTTAAGACCAAAATTCACCTGAAGAATTTTTTTTTCCCCATAAGATTGAGTTTCTGAAATCTTGTAGCACTTTATTTTACGGGCAGCATTTGTACGAATGGTTTTATTGGTTTCTGTGGGTTTTCCTTATCTTTGTACTGAATTGTTTTGGGTACATGTGTGAGAAAGGACATTGAAAGATTGTCCATCTCATAACTTTTTTATCGTCTTAAATAAATTGCAAATGCTGTGACTTTTCACATCAGTGTACGCCATGATCATTGTACCTTTTCCACGTAGGCGACGTGTTATTACATTATTAATTACAGAAGGTTTATTTATATTTTTTAAGCACACTGATAGGTGGCGCAAGGCTGGGTGTTGCAGGGTGGAGTGAAGTCTTGCGGAGACCCAGGTCATCTGTATCAGGGTTCAGCTTTTCTTGTGTCCGGTGGATGAGAAGGTTCTTTTTCCACTGTGTGCACAGGTAAGCTGCATCTGCTGCTTCAGAGTCTGGCTCAGGTTGTCTCAAGCCCTTCCACATTGACATAAATATGCAAAGTCATTTTAGAGTCATTGGTTAAATCATGGTACAATACGCATAGCACAATGAATTTCTTTATTTTTGATTTTTGACTTGCGTAATAATCTGGGACACTCAAATTCTAATAAATATGATTTTTAATTTTTTTTTTCAGAAAAAGCAAACTAATATTTGCATACACACAGAATTTGAAACACACAGTAGAGCCACTGGGCCATATTAGCTCCAAGAGTAAACATCGATTTGTGGGCTGAATTGTTATAAGTTGATGTCTGTGTCACCTCAAATATTTTTAAAACTCTGGTAAAGTGACCCCATCTGGAAACAAATGTATTTTATTATATCATATACAGTGTGTGTGTATATACATATGTATATATACATACACACACACACTTTAATGAGGGTTATGATAATATCAATCTCGGGTATAGTGCCATCATGTGGCACCAGGAAGAATGGCTTTTTCATCCATCTCAACTTATACAATCCTGCCAAAATGTATGCAGTTACCACACCTGAGGGATCTTCACCCTGGCTTTTATACTTTATATCATATAAACCAATCACAGATAAGACACAGAGCGGCATGGTGGTTAGTATGTCCACCTCACAGCAAGAAGGTCCTGCTTTCGAGTCCTGGCCTCAGGAGTCTTGTGTAGAGTTTGCATGTTCTTCCCATGCTTGTGTGGTTTCCTCCCACAGTCCAAAGACACACACAGCAGGCTAATTGGCTGTGACTAATTGCCCTAGGTGTGAGTATGAGTGTGAATTGTGTGTGTGTGTGTTGGCACTGCGATGGTCTGAATATGCAGACAGTGCAAATTTGCTGATAATTTAGATTTTACTGAATATATAATTGAAAAACTCTATATTTAGTACTATGATAATAGTATTATAGCTCTATACATTTATATACTTTCTTACCTTTATGCATGCAGTTTCTGCAGCTCGTACTCCTTGGATTACAGTCTGAAGTAAATTCTGGGCATTTTTCACCAAGATTTCATCAGAAGACTTGCATGCAGGAGTCACTGCATTAACACTGGAGAGACACCATGCACCCCTTGGGTCACATGACATATTGTCCTGTTTAATTATCGGTTGTAGAACGTTACAGTGATGGAATGAAGGTGTAGTAAGAAAGTACCTTTACCTAGTTATAATTGAGGCCAAAAGACACAATGGCCAAAAAGGACATGGAAGCTCAATCTTCCACAACTCCATATTTTTTCATTTTACCACACAGCTAATTTCAATATAACAGCCAAAAGACAACTTTATTTCAGTTTTAACTGCTATATTTTTAAGAACTGACATGCATGCAGTGATACTTGAAAGTTTGTCAACTATTTTTCAGAATTTCTGCATAAAAATGATTTCAAACATGGAGCTGCAGGGGTGTATAACACTGAAGTTGCACAGTCGCCATATTGGTACTCCCTAGTAACTGTCAAACTTTACCTAGCATAGGTGTTAAACACTGCAATACCACCGAGCTCTATATAGAACAGGACACTCAGAAACTTCGAAAAGTTATTAAAACAATTTCTGGACTCTTCTAACTGTTAAACGTTGAACTGCTGGAATTCCGATATAGTGAATTAAAGCCAAATTCTCTTAAAATAACCTCTGATGTAAACAAAGTCGGTGCCGTACTTGTATCTCCAAAGGAGATGTATGATAACATGCATTTGTGTAACACACAGTCGATGAAATGTGTGGAGTTGTGGAAAACAGCTTCAGTCCTGATATACCTCACCTGGAAATAATGGTCAGCTGGTTAGTAAGAGTGGAAATCTGCTCTAACATGATGCCCAACTCCCTAGCAGAGTGTTGATCCAGGCAGTGGTCGGCTATGACCTTCAGAAACTGTGTGATAGTCTGACAGTCCAGCACTAAATTTGTAGCTGATAATACAAAGGCATCTTTATTCTGTAAATGAAATAAAGCTGTTAAATTAAAATGAAATATCATGTATGAATCAATACTTAACTTCAAGATGATTATTTTACCTGAATTGGCCCTTTCCTTTTTAAATACTGGGTCATGTCATAGATTTTTTCAGCCATTTCTTTGGTTGCACTGACTATCTGGTTTCCGCATACATCCCATCGTTCTGCTTCTTGCTTCAGGAAGAGTGACGTGTAGGTCAGACTTTGGTCCAAGGAGCTGAGCACTGGCATTCTAGCACTTCTCTGTGATAAGAGATCCTGCGTCAGACATGAATGTGTTATTTTTACATGAAATTTAACAATTGTGATGCAGTTAGCATGTCCCCCTCACAGCAAGAAGAACCTAATTATGATTCCCGGGTTCAGGCTGTGTGGGATTCGCCTGTTCTCCCCATGCTTGTAATGAGTTTTCTCCAGGTACTCCAGTTTCTTCCCACAGTTCAAAGACATGAACATTAAGCTAACTGGCCAGCCCTAGGTGTGAGTATGAATGGTTGTGTGTTGGCCCTGCAATGGTCTGGTGTGCTGTTCTGGGTGCCCAGTACCGGCTGAGTTCGACCATGCGACTCATGTAGGGTTAAGCGGTTTGGCAAATCAAATGGGAATGAGATAATTTGTTACCGTTTTTGATTCCTGGTTGTTCATCGGAGTAATGGTTACAGGATTTGTTTTTTCAGAGATGATTTGTCTAGGAGGTTTTGTGTGGGTTGTGATAGCGCTTGAATTTTTATCAGTCTGCAGATCTTCACTGTATGTTTTACCCTGCAAGCCCAGTTTGATCTTCTCCTTTGTGGCAGGAAAAATTCCTTCTACTTTGTAAAGTTCTTCAACAAGATAATGTGCTTTCGCTGACCAGCACTGTGTCTGAATGTCTATGCTTAGCGTCTCGGAAATGGTCCGCGTCTCCATTATCATCTTCGCCCTACTCACTATTTCGGACATCTGAAATGACAAATGGTCGCTAATGAATCTCAGACTGGATCTTTCTCTCGGGTCTCTCATAAAGTTCAAACAATCTTGGACAGATTCTGCAGCAGTTTTAACAGTCTTCAGAAAAAAATCTGCAGTTGCATCAAACTGTGTGTGGATTTCATGGACTTCAGCGTCCATCTGAGAATCTTTTATGGTTGCTGAACTAGCCAACAGGACAATGTTTTGAATTGCTGTCACATACTCCTCGTTAACTTTGCTCAAGAGACAACAAAGTGATTTCATTTTAATCTGAAGCTGTCGCTGAAGGAGTTCGGTTCTTGCAAGCCTTAGAACACTTGATATGGATATAGTACCAAGGTCTTCTGTGGCCTGTAAATAGACTGCACTGAGTGCTTTCACGTCATCTCGTTCTTTCAAGAGTTTTGCCTTCGTGCTGTCTCTACAGTTAATAGAAGACAGCCTTGCTGCCTCTTGGATTCGAAGTGAATACTCTGACATGGCTGCTAACCATTTTTTGGGGGTCATCTGATGCTTTCCCCTTGCCTGAGTTCCCAAAATCCTATCTAGTGAGCTCAGTAGAACTTGAATAGACAACGCCCACAGGATACAAGGTCCATCAAGTTCATCAACCTGACCTGTTTTGGAGACTAGGTGGTCTGTGAGCTTCTTGGTATTAGTTTGGGCTTTTTGGAGCTTGTTTAATATCGATGCGATGCTGTCGTCACCTCTCCTCAATTCAATATCCGTTGATGCCACAAGTTCCACAGTGTCTGCGCACAAGCACATGACTTCCGTTAGCTCTTGTACGCAGGTGTCCACCATGTCTGCATGGCTATGGATCATTGCTTTGATGCCGTGAAACCACAGGCCGGTTACTGGCAGCAGAATACTGTTTATGTTTTTGATGAGGTCAGAAAACTGAGCACTATGTTTATAGACGGTATCAATGATATTAACCGAGCTCATGGCCGTTTCCTGTGCTGCCTGGACAAGCAATGGTGTCAGAGTGACGAGTTTGGACCGAAGGGTTTCCATTTCCTGATGATCGTTTCGCTCTACAATACTGGCAGCTTCCTTTGTGGCCTGAGTATAACAGCTGGAAAGTTCCATAATCTGTATGCAAGCTACGTTTAAAGCTTCGATGTTTTTAGATTTGCTGAGGTTGACAACTTCAGATAAGAGAGGCAAAAAGTCAACACTGTGAGACATTCTGACAGACTTCGAGTCCATAATAAATGATTTCTTGGCCTCTGTGGTTTTAAACTGGTGCACTATTGTAAGTTCAGGACTTTCCTTTTCTGCAAGTGTGACTTGAGGCTTAACTGCTAAGTCTTCCTTTTCATCTCCATGATCTAATTCCTCAGTTTTGATCTGATCGTTTGTTGTCTTCTTTGCCTCTTTTTTGTAAGGAACTGGTGAGGTAGGAGCCATTTGCCGAGCCCCTTCCCTCAGCGGGCTAAGCAGATGTGGGTGCTCTAGTCCATCTAATCCCTCATGAAGAACATCAAAGCTCTTTATAGCCACGGTGATGCTGTTGGCCAACAAAAAGAATACTTCATCTTGAAGGTTGGTGTCAAATAAGTCTGTTGCATGCACTGTCACTTCTCTTGCAGACATTTCAGCTTGTTTAACAAGTACCAGTAATCCATTCCGGTAGATGGGATCATCGCTCTTATCCACACACCTTCTCACCAACTGAACTACTTGGCTCATTCGACCAAACAGAAGTCTTATATGCTTGTTTAAAAGGTGGTGATCTTGGAATTTATGGGCCTCTAGACACTTTTCCAAATCACACTTCATTTCCTGAACAGAGATGTGGATGAAATCCTTTACGTTTATGACATCACAGAATGCCGTCAGCAGTTGTTCCGTCTCATCCCTCCATTTCTGTTGAAAACTGATCAGTTTATGTAGAGCTCCATGGCACTGCACGGAGTCTCCCTCGAGCTCGACCAAAAGTGGTGTGACTCCATCCTTAAGTTGCAGAAGGCAAGAAATGGAGTGTTCGACTCTCTCGAGACTCCTTTCATCTGTAGCTAAGGCTGAGACGAAGCCGGCTACTTCAGCTATCCTGTCTGCATAGGCTCGGAAAGTCTCAAATAGAGTTCGGATAGGATCCAGGTCCAAACCGTTCTCTTGGTCAGCTTCTATGAGGTTATGGACAGTGTTTATCAGCTGCTCTAGAGGACTTGATGTTACAACAAAAGCATCAATTACCTGGTATAGAGTTGCTTTTACCACTGCTTCATCTAGCTCGTGGATTTGTTTCATTAAAGAGACACACAGCTTCTCCTGATGGTCTGTTGGTTCCTGTGTATCTGTGCCATGTCTGTTTACCTGTTTTATCTGCTGTGATATCTCTGACCACAGCTGCAGGACAAGCTTACAATTTGTAGTCAAACCAGATCCAATCTCTCTCTGAGACGAGTTTGCAATAGCCATGCTATGGAACACCAGATCTCGCAGCACAACATCAAAGTTACTGTCTTTAAAAGAAATGATTGCTGGATCAGACACCATCTTCAGTAACCTGTGTCGTCTCTCTGTGTAATATCCACATAAACCTGTGGACATCCAATGATAGTTGCCCTTGAGCATTGTTATGATATCATTTATAGTGGACTCCATGAGTTGGAGGATGTATTTCTTTGAATCTTGTGCCACCTCACTGGTTGGGTGTTTGATTGTCGTGTACATGGCAGTATGAAGCATTGAGATACTTTTTCTCAATATTTCCACAGATATTTTCAGCCCATCTTGCTGCCTGTGATCACGCAAGTCTGTTACTCTACCCATTACCAAGCTGTGAAGCAACAGGAGTGCCTTGGAGAATGCTTGGAATGCTTTTAGTAATGATGGCATGTCTCTAGCGTTTCCAACGTCCTTAAGGCAATTCAGGAGCCTGTCAGAAGCTGTTGTGATATTCCTTACAGTCGCATCATCCTCTACTACAAGAACCTGCATCAATTAAAGGCATGATAATCTGATGTTAGAGAAACAGAACAACGGGAATCAACTTTGTACATCCATATCCCATGCATCCGAATTGCTCATTCTCCACGTTTTACCTTTGTGACTCCTAGAAGCACGTTCTGTGTGGCTTCAATAAGTTCTTCCCGGTGCTCTCTAATCTGTGGCTGTATGCTGAGCTTCTGAGTGGCAAGAAGAACATGCTGACCTGACATCATTAGAGGCTCCAGAAGTGGACCCATTTCCAACCTCATGACATCATCATCTGACCCTGCCATAAATCTGTGGACAGACATTTCGAGGTACACTTACAGAGGCTGTGTCAAAAATCACATATTGTTGCCGTGTTTCCTGATAATAACAATCCTGACACTGTCTTATTTTTTTTTTCGGTTCATAAAACACCATAGGGCTTATTTTCGGGGTAGGTTTTATTTTAATTAACATTAACAGTAATTTCAATAAACAGGTAAGT
>JAOUQZ010000039.1:7171231-7196351 GCA_028564935.1 Neosilurus hyrtlii
TTATTTTCGGGGTAGGGCTTATTTTGGATCGTTCTGCTGAAGTAAGGGTAGGTCTTATTATCGGGGAAACACGGTAGTATTAGTAGTTAGTCTGAGCTTGTTTACATTTTATTCCTATTCACAATAGTACATTTTTGCTACCTATTTCACACCACTGTATAACCACCACCTTTTAAAATGACTATATGGCATGGATGGATGTAGTGTAAATTAAATAATACTTTGACTACGTTACTGAAAATGTGGTTTTTTGCTGTACCAGAAAATCTAGTGTACTGGATTTAAGAAAAAAAACCAAAAAACACTCAAAGATTCTGAGATTTTGGTCCATGTTGACATGCCTGGATCATATAACTGCCACAGCTTTCTCAGCTGTGGATTCAAACTGTGAATCCCACATTCTACCAGATCCCAAAGGTTCACCACTGGATTCAGATTGAGTGAATGGGGTGTACTATAGTACATGGTGTGATTGTCATGTCTATGGAACCAGCTGCATGCACCTTTAGTTTTGTGACAAGATGGTACATTTTTATTCTGGAAGTATCCATTATAAGATAGGTAAGATAAGTTTTGGGCATAAAGATCCCAGCACTCCACTCCACACCTGGTCTGTGTGTGTACATTTCTGTTGAGCTACCTTTGCTACTTCTAAGAGACTAGTAATCCTGGTACTTGTGCTCTCATGATAATCCTTTTTGATGTCCTACTTCGTTGAAGTTACCATATTAGAAATCCATCGCTCCTGCTGCTAATGACCCTGTATGGACCTAAGTATATGCCAGATTATGAGCTTTTCTCCATTCTGATGTTTATCTGAAAATGAAACGAACCTCCTGACCTGCATCTGCTTGTGTTTATGCAAAATGCAGGTGCCACATAACTGTCCATATTGCATGAAAAGCTGAATAGTGTTTATATTGCCAGCAAGTGCATGAGTATTTTTTTAAGGCTACATGAATAGTAAAGCATTTTCAATGTGGTAAATTCCTAGTGAATTCGTTGAGACTTTAACCAACCTTGATGCTACATCAGCCATGTTTCTGGAGGCCTTGGCTACAGCATGAGCTGACGCTTCCAGCTGTATGAAGTTTTCCGTCTTGTCTGTGGTCTCAGACAGCAGTGTAAGGTAACAAATGTGAGCGGCGATGGGGGCGACAACCTGCTCAATCAAACTGGTCTTTATCAAGCTGTCTTCTACCAGGGATGCCATCACTTATAAGGAAAATCTCTTGTTAGCAGTATATTAAAACGTAGCAAAGTGAAAAAAGCGTGTAAAAGCACAAGTTATTACAAACTGATGTCACAAGCTGAGAAACCATGGAAAGAATTGTCCATAAAAATAAAAATACTTCTGTAATTACCTGGTGTTGTAGCAGCTTCTTGTAACCACCAGCAACAAAACCGCAACAAATTATTAATGTCCCTTGCTGGCAAAGCTCTGTGATTGGCAGTCTGGTGTCCTATAGCAACAAGGGTCATCTGAGACAAACAGTGACCTCATTTAATTACTCTGTGGGGTAGGCAGTGATGGCTCAGTGGTTAAGGCTCTAGGTACACTTCTGATGTTCGGGGGTTCAAGTCCCATTAGCACCAAGCTGCCACTGTTGGGGCCCTTGAGCAAAGGCCTTATCCCTCAACTGCTCAGCTGTAGATAAAAACAAGTGTAAGTCGTTTCGGATAAGTAATGTAAACGTGAAATACTTGGATGGTTTCAGTTCAATTTGCTTAAATACAAAAAGTCCAGAAATGACAACATGCGAACCAGAAATTTTACAATTACCACAACATGATAATTCAAATGTGTTTATAAATAGGTGTCATGTCATGTCATTTTCTGAACCGCTTAATCCTAATTAGGGTCGCGGGGAGGCTGGCGACTATCTCAGCCGACTCTGGGCGAGGGTAGAGTACACTCACAGGCCATCACAGGGCAGAAACACACTGACGGCTATGCAGCTACCCCTTGACGAAAATCAGCAATGGTTCTTTTACACGCCTCCCACCACAGACAGTGAGAGACATGGCCGGCATTTGATAACCCAGTTAGCTGCACTGGGGGGACAGCAGTGAGAACCCATCGATAGTGGGGCTTGAACCCCCGACCTTGGGATCAGTAATCCAGCACCTTACTACCAGGCCACCGCTGCCCCTGATAGCGAATATATGTGAGGATTTTAGATGGAAGCATTTGTCTTGTGGTTGCACGTTTGTGAGTCACTTGTGTGGATGGATGGGATGATGCAAGTTCTTGTCTTTTTGCTTGTGTGTACAATGACAGACATCACTGCAGTTTAACTGAAGAAGACAACAAACCTTTACTCAATTATTTGCCAAAACGATTATTCCTATTAAGGTCGCGGGGAGGCTGGTGCTTATCTCAGCCGACATCGGGCGAAGGCCGGGTACACTCTGAACAGCTCACCAGACCTTTGCAGGGCAAACCACCCAACAATTTACAATCACATATACAGTTAGCCTAGTAGGCATGTGTGGCAGGAAACCGGAGTACCCAGAAGAAACCTGCAACGTGAAACGTCCGAGCCCAGGATTCGGACCCAGGACCTTAAAGCTTGAAATTTACAATTATGTAGTTTTTTAAATTCTTTTTTTAAAGCTTCATCTTTATTTTAAAAACCATTCTATCCAGTGCAACTTTGAAAGCACTAGATGGTGCTATTGCTACAAAAATCATTAAGGAGTTTAAACGTTTGACGTACACAAAAGATTGTGAACTTTAATTTTTAAATGGAAAAAAAAAAAAAATCAACAAATATACAACTTGAACAACTCGTATAACTTGTACAACATAGCCTTCACTGCATTTACAAACATGAAAATAAATCTGTGACAGTAGTTTATTCAAAGAAAAGTGATAATAGTAATACTGCTGAAACGCTCACAGTTAATATATAATACTTAAATACCAATTCAATGTCAAGTATTTCTCTCTCAGATGCACATCCATGCAAAAAAAAACCCAAAACATTTGCCAGGTGCGGAGGAGAAACGTGAATTTTGCCATGCCAGTGACATAGTGGATCATTCTACAACATACATGATTTTAACAAAAGATTTATATTACCTATAAAACAAACATAATACATATGACAGGCTGTAGATTCAGTGTATGATAAAGATTATAAGTAAGAACGAGTGGGGTGGAGGTGGGGGTGGGGGTGGGTGTCTGCAGATGTTCACTGGTTTCGTCCCTCACACTACACCCCATTACACTGGTTGGATTTTAAAAGATTCTATTCATTATAAGCATTTTAAAGTTGTGCTTCATTGGCCCCTGTTCTTAAATCAAAATAGTTTTGAAGGAAATAGGCTCACACCTCTGCGCGGAGTCGGGCTTTGCTTTCAAACTGATGTGCTCGGAGTTATGAGGGAGTTTTGCATTCCAATGTGTTGACATAAAACTTTTCCCAAAAGCCCAAAAGAGTGAGCTTAGGCCTAGTCATGAAGCGTAGCACATTCAGTCTTATCTTTAGGTGCAATTGTTGACCAGAGGTTAAAAATGGTGGTTAATTCCACTACGAAACAGTGAACGCTTTAAAAAAAAACAACAATGCGTGCAAAGGCTCAAGATTACTCCATGATAACACTCTTTGGTGGATGATTGATTCATTAATATTTAGTTTTAAAAGAAATGAAAGGAGGTATATGGGATTAAAGGGGCTGCATGGTATTGCGTATCATTTATAAAATGTAGTACTATCCAGTGCACATGTGCAACGATTGAAGATTTGGTAACTTGCACTGAAACGAGCCTCTGTTTCTCCTCTAATGAAAAAAAAAGAGAGAGAGAGATAGAGAGAGAGAGAAAAACAACCAAAGGGCAAAACAATATCATCATCTCTTTCGCAAACTGGATGCCGTGACGTGAAAAGAAACAGAGGTGCACTCCTTCATGTTTACAAAATGAATATGCTATTATATGTTCTTCCTGGAACATTGCTCTTTACACGAAGGGCATCAAGTCTTCAGCATGTATCAGTCAGTAATCAGTGCTTTCAAACATCAATAGCAAAAATATATGTTTGAAGGCCAAAAATCTACAAGCCCTCCTGAAGCTCTCATTTATACAACATACATGAATCCATGTATTAAAAAATAAAAGAGGTCTTTGCTTTTAAACAGCGCCCTGAGGGTTTTTATGATCTGCTAGCTTTAAAGCAATATCCATCTCCTTTGGTGGAAGTCTCCATTTCTTTCCCTCTTTCCTTCCTTCAACAGGCAGACAGCAGCGTCTGACGGGATCAGATCAGGAATCCGGAATTCTACTACAGTCGATCATATCTGGTGAACCACGTTGTCATGCCAACTATCCATTTCAACCTACGAAAAAAGTGTCAAGGCTCCGAAAAATTTGGAGAACATTCTTCTCTTCCACATATGGAAGACCGGATGGTATGAGTCTGAGCACACAGCGGTGGTGAAGGTAGCAGCTTTAGTGGGTCGTCGGAAACAAGCCCAGGCTCTCATTCACTCTTCTGAACCCAATCCCAGCTCTCTCCGCTGTCTTTTCTGTTCTTTTCTGCCTCGATTATCTCGCGGTAACGCCGCCTGAAAAAGCCCATCTGAAAAACAGAGAAGAAAAAAGAAGCATGTCATGTGACATTTTTCTAACTGTAAATCGACTCCGATCACTGTCAATCGACACAGATTTCTTGTCGGTGGCGTAGCGGTTAGCACGTCGGCCTCACAGCAAGAAGGTCCCGGGTGCGGTCCCCGGGCTTCTGTGTGGCGTTGGCATGTTCTCCCCGTGCTTGCATGGGTTTCCTCCAGTCCAAAAACATGCACAGCAGGCTGAATGGTTGTTCCAAATCGCCCGAGTGTGAGTGAGTGCTGGCCCTGCAATGGTCTGGCGAGCTGTCTGGGGTGTACCCCACCTTTGCCCAGATTTGGCTGAGATAGGCGCCAGCCTCCCTTTGACTCTAACTAGGATAAAGCAGCTTAGAAAATGAATGAATAACCATCACATTATCAAATAAAATGATAGAAACTCACTCACTGAGCCGCTTAACCTTATTACGGTCACGGGGAGACTGGAGCCTGGGTGAAGGCGGGGTACATTCGGAACATCTCATCAGACCATTACAGGGACAAACACACACACAACCATTCACATTCACATCCACACCTAGACGTAACACCTGGAACAGCCACTTAGCCTAATGTGCATGTCTTTGGACTGTAGGAGGAAACTGGAGTACTTGGATGAAACCCATGCTGGAATGGGGAGAACATGCAAACTCCACACAGAAATACCCTCGCCGAGCCCAGGATTCGAAGCCAGGACCTACTTGCTGCATGGTGCACATGTTTACTTGACTCCCTTGTACTTTTGTTTAACATTAAATCATTGTTGTTATAAATTGTTGCAATTGTTTTACATTTTAATGGCCTTAATAATAGCCATTCTCCAGTGACCGTCAACTACATAGGGGCAATTGTGGAAGTACGTAACCATGTAAATGTACCGAACCATGTAAACAAACAAACAAACTCCATACAGTAAGCTTCATAAAGCCCTTATTCACAACACCATTCATTTTAAATTACATTCATTCACTTCTTTTTTTGAACCACTTTATCCTTCCTAAGGGCCGTGGGGAGGCTGGAGCCCATCCTCATGGGTACACCCTGAACAACTCGCCAGACAATCACAGAGTAAGACATTCACATTAACATTCACACTTGATCTGGAACAGCCAATCAGCTAAGGTGCACGTTTTTGGACTGTGGGAGGAAACCCATGCATGCAGGGGGAGAACATGCAAACTCGGACGTGCTAACCTGCTGTAAATCTTTTTTTCTTGCCTGAAATGTATTTAATTGCAATAATTCCAGATTAAATATAGAAACAACACAGAATTACTCAAGTATTTTTTTACCCAGGGTGACTTCCGCACTGAAGATGATTTTTTTTATGCAGAAAAAATTTATCTTTAATACATTATAGCCTTAAGCTTGTGCACATGGGCGTCCATCTTTGAACCGTTATCTATCTATCTATCTATATATCTATCTATCTATTTGTGTTTTCTAGTTCTATCTATGGTTAAATCACTGGTTTCACAGAAAAACTGTTTCTGTCATTCAATATTTTAATAGGCATTAAAAAGAAAAATTATTTAAAAAAAAGAAATAATTTAAAATTATAATGCCCAATAATAGTTGCATTTCCATTTTTATTTCCCGTCTGCTTTACTTTTTTATATGACTAGGCTATTTTATTTACTTTTTGGTCATTTTGCTTCTCTTTTTATCCTTTTTGTTTAGCTTTTCTGAGACAAGTTTTGTCCTTGTGCTGGTAAAATGAGGTAAAACTATGAAAATGAGTCATGAAATGTGGCGAACTCTCTGATTGGTTGCCACCTGACACTTAATGCATGATTGCATGGATAACCGAATTTATTTATTCGGTTATTTAATGTCTTGTTTTTTACTAAATCAATTGGACTAATTGTTATCCGATAAAATATCAAATTAATGAACCACTTTTATTATTTCCATAACAGCTGTGATCCTCCATATGAGTCCGGAGACTGAGATGGCCAATGGGAGGTATGTTTAGCTTATCATCTGGTCATCAGGTGCCACTGTAACAAGATATCCCGTGATATTCACCTCACCACTAGTGCTCACAATGTGACTTTGAATCATCAATCTTAAACCACACAATACTTCAAGTTTGAATTTCGGGTGAGTTCGGAGATCAATATTTAGTGGAAAAACCCTGACATTTTCCACAGCTATCATGTGTCTGGGCGTGCTGTCCACAAGTCTTTCATGTTGCTCTTGCATGGCTTTATGCCCCTCCTGATGTAATAATTCAGTCAGCTCTGCTTTGTTTGATGGAACCATCCATCTTCCTCTTGATCACGTTCCAATGACTCTCCGCTGACCACTAATCAACTCCAACTCCAACTGCAGGTTGACATCGAGTGACCTGACAAAAGAATTGCGACCGCCAAAAAAAAATGGCAACCGGGGTTACTAAGTACACTGCAAGTACAGCTCGGAACAGGGTTTGAAGTCATGCAACGTTAAAAAAAGTCTCATCAGCCAAAAGCAAACTAAGAACCAGATTGAAGTCTGCTAAAGACCATAAGGATTGTAGCTCACTGATGAGTCCAATTTAAAAGGGAGACCTGGAAAGGCCTGCAAGCCACAGTGTCTTGCCCACATGATGAAATCTGATAGAAGATTGGTGGTGGTTGCTTCAGCAAGGCTGGAACGGGGCAGCCTGAATCAATCCATGTACGAGGTTATCCTGGAATAAATTTACGCTGATAATCTCCCCTAAGCGCGACGATTAGGTTTTCCAGCCGTGCAATGCTCCACGCCGCAAACCAGGTCGGTTAAGGTGTAGATGTAAGGCCACAAGATCAAGACCCTGTCATGACCAGCTCCATCTCCAGACCTGATGCTTGTTTAAAACCTCTGGACTTTGATCAAGGTGATGGATTGTCAGCAGCCTCCAAACAAAGCTGAGCTGATTGAATTGAAAAATTGATTGAGTGACGTATTAGTAATAGTTATTTTTGACCAGCTGTCATTATCTGCATTAAGTGCTATTAGTAACAGTGTTTTTATGTGGAATTTGGGGCAAACGTTATCAATAAAATGTTGTGAAAAACTACCTCGAGTGATTTCCGACTCATTTTCAGGATCAGGTCCCAAAAATTCCCCCCCCAAAAAAGGACCAGCGGCTGTGTGCGGATGACTCGTATTTCTATGCCGAATCTATACCACAGATGTCTATACCAAACATGTTAGGTGCGTGTCTCATCTAGGAGCTGTTGCATGAAACACCGCAGACCTTAATGCTTTTCACTGTAGGAAGAATAAACAGAAAATAGCACAGACGAAATGTTTAAATGTTTACTGGGGGAAGAGAAACCTTCATGTGATTAATTATAAACTGAGCGAATTCTTACTGAAAGCGTTTCTGGTGTTTTAACTTTACCCTGCAGTATGAGCAGCTCGAAGCTGGAAGTAAGTAGTGTCTAAACCGCAGGATGAGATGCAGGGTTAAACTAGCCGCGTAGCGCCACGCACTTTATTTACATAAATTATTACAATATCGTACTAGTAAATTTCTGTTCATAGATTTTTGTTGGTGGCGTCGTGGTTAGCATGTCCACCTCACAGAAAGAAGAAGGTCCCGGGTCGGATTCCTGGGCTCGGGCTGTTTCTGTGTGTCTGTATGTTCTCCCCGTGCTTGCGTAGGTTTCCTCCGGGTACTCCGGTTTCCTCCCACCGTCTGAAAACATGCACAGTAGGCTGACTGGTGGTTCCAAATTGCCCCTAAGTGTGAATGGTTGTGTGTGTTGGCCCTGTGATGCCCTGGCGAGCTGAGATGGGCGCTAGGTCCTAGGTTCGAGTCCCGGGCTTGGCTCAGGTGTTCCTGAATGGAGTCTGCATGTGTTCTCCCAGTGCTTTCGTGGGTTTCGTCTGGGTACTCCAGTTTCCTCCCACAGTCCAAAGACATACACATTAGGCTAACTGGCTGTTCTGAACTGCCCCAAGGTGGGATATGTGTGAATGGTTGTGTGTGTTACCCTGCGATGGTCTGGCGAGCTCTTCAGGGTAAACCCCACCTTCACCCAATGTTGGCTGAGATAGGCTCGAGCCTCCCTGCACCCCTTATAGGATTAAGCGGTTAAGCAAATGAGTGATCTTTGTTTGTGGACGAGCAAATGAACTGCTTGCGGGCAAATTAATCACAGTCGTTGGGGTGTGTATGGCTGTAACGGGCAGTTAGAGTTCTTGAGTGGAAGCATAAATTGGGCAACTGGTGTTCCATTTGGAACAAGGCCGTATAGCCTCGTTTTCTTGACTCTAAAGTCTCCCAGAATGCCTTAATCGCAATGCCAACCTTTTAACGCTGGAGTGATAGATCTGCATACAGTGTTTACTATTATACTGTATGATCAGAAAGATAAAGAAAGGTCAGTCACTGTCAGAGTAGTTCCTCGTCTTTGAGTCAATCAGTGAATTTGTCTTTGCTTTGAAGACTATTTATTGATATAGACCTCAGTTCTGTTCAGGCATTTCCTGAATTTCTTCCATGCTGGATGTGTGCAGCTTTTGTAAAAGGGGTTTGTTTTGGCAGATTCGGGGTGATGGGGAATGGGAGAGAAATGTATCGCTGTACCAGCATTCCAAGATTTTGCTGTGTTTTTCCCAGTGGACAACGGAAGAAAATAAAAAGTAGGAATTTGCGCAGCCTGAAATCAGTCTCACTGCTGTGAGTTGCTTAAGAGTAATTCTGATTTTGCCCTTTTCATGGCCACGGTAACAGGATGAGACCTCTCAACTGTTTTGTCCAACATAAGCAGCCCATCGTGGTGTGTAAACGACAGTATACATTCGACCTTTGGGGCATGTGATGCTTATAATAACAAAGGGAAGGGAAGTGTCTGTTAATGCACTGGGACTGTAGTAGGCTGGAAGAATGCCTTGAAATCATCTTGGAGAGAAATATATAAGTAGCACGATGTAACTCCACTTCATTATAATATCGTGAAAGCGTCTGAGCCTATGAAGGTACAACGTAGATCTTAAAATGACTCTGTGTACTGTGCATGGACAGGTGTTGCCAGGTGTTGTCAGTGCTTCCTTTGACTCATTTGAATGTAGAGTTTCCGGGTCAGGAGGTAAACGGTGAAACAGCAACTTGTGGCTAAAGATTGTTTGCTCTAAGTCAGTCATTTAGGTTTTTATAGGCTAAAACAATACCTTCCAGAGCAGCACGGCCAGCAGGAGGAAGATGAGGATCCCCACTAGTAGACTGATGGCAATGATCCAGCCCACCACATAACCCCTGGGCTCCTGACTGTGCAGCGCCTCAAACACCAGCTGCAATGTAACAAAGGAAGGTTAGACAAAATATTTGATATTTAGATTTCACTTTAGACTCCAGTCATGTGTTCGGAATGAAGTATCTGGATCGCATATTGCCTGGATAACTGGTTTTAATATGCTCAATAAAACGTGAAATGTTTTAATGTTTATAAAATAATATAACGATTACATAAACGCACAGATGTTTCTTACAAGCTCTTCTACGCAAACGTTCCCAATCAGGAGATATGAAGAACGGCGTTGTGCTTTCCGTGGAAATGAAAAAGACAACACAGATAACTGAAGAAATATAGTATATTCCATACTGTACATTCCATCATTCATTCAGCCACCAAACAGCTTTATCCTACTAGGGTTCATGGGAGGCTGGAGCTTATCTCAGCCGACACATGGGGTGAAGGCGGGGTACACCTTGAACAGCTCACCAGACCATCGCAGGGCCAACACACACATACGCACAACCATTCACACTCATACTCACACCTAGGGGCAATATTGGGAACAGCCAATTAGAATAATGTGCATGTTTTTTTTCTACTGCAGGAGGAAACCAGAGTACCCGGAGGAAACCCTCACAACCACGGGGAGAATATAGCACGCCCTAAAGAAACTTTATTTTACTACTGATACACACTATGTGGTTATAACTGAGTTTTACAGATGAATACAAGTGAAAATAGAAAAAAATAGAAATCCTAGTCAGTATTTCATCAAAGGAACAAACATGCCTCCACCTTTTTCCCCGTGACCTTCCTATACACTCCTACCTCCACTAGTGATGATGTTTCTGCTCCACCACCTCTTCGTCCCCTCCCTATCATTTAATAACTATTACCCAAGAGTCTTTCATGTGGGTCTGGGGATCTAGCACAAAGCAGATCCTACCCAGAATTCCACATCACAGTGAGTCACTTAGGTAAGACTGTGATGTACACTTTCATCCCTTCAACCATTCTATAATCTATAACACATGTCTGTCACGGTCACTGGGAAGCCAACGACGCCATGGTAAACTGGGGATTTTAAATTAAATGCTTAATATATAATATTGCTGTGAAATAAATGCTGCACTTGTACTGCTGTAACAGAAATAAAGATATTGCCGGTGACAATAACACACAACATAGCTGGGGTAAAGAAAGTATGTTAGGAGGACCTCATTTCTAAAGATCCACTCACTTTAATGGAAAAAATCTGCCTTGGGACAAAGGGGGCAGTGGGGCATGACCGTTTACTTTCTTAAAGCTGGGGAACAGGGACTGGACACAGACAATTTTATTACTGCCATCCTGAACTACTTCATTGTTGGTAGTCCTGGGGTTCTGGGTCCCATAACTGACTCAACAATTCAATCAGCTGAGAGCTTGAGAACAATCACACCGCTGATATCACCAAATCACCATCACCATCTGGTTATCCTTCAACCAGCAAAATGGGGATTGGGGTTGGGATACAGAGCACTTAACCTCAATCTCATTGTGCTTATAGCCTTAGAGAGTGTGAGGGCATCTAAGTCATGACTTAATGCTTTCACTAAAACCCAAGGGAGGGGGGGGGGGGTCACCACCCCTGCTTTTCCATCATAGTAATTGAAAAAAAAATCTAATTTTGTTTAATAGCTGGAATTTTTGGTTCAAAAAAAATTACACCAAATTGGCAAATTCGTTTTGTAATTTTTGAGCCTTTATTTCTTTAAAGAAGTAAAAACAGGACAAGAAAATCTGAAGTTTGAAATGAGTAAAAATGTCTAGACATAGTTTTAATTATTCTTATATAAGGTGCATTATATTCTTATCACTGGAAAAACTACACCACATTTTAAGATATTTTGATGTCTGCTATGATGTTTGCTATGATGTCAGTTTTTGTGCTGTATTCTATCAATGGTATGTGAAAAGTGCACCGACTGTTGCGATAATGACTACCATCTCCCCTGGTCCTTTACCGGACAGGAAACCCCATACCACATATGAATCAGGGAATTTGATTATCGCTTTTTTACAAGCAGTCATCTTTGTATGTTTCATTAGAGCACCACCAGGCAAAAGTTTCCATCTCCAGCACCAATATATATATATATATATATATATATCTAATTCATCACGAAATATCGCTTTCATCCAATCATCCGCACTCCACATTTGGTTCTCTTTAACCCATTGCAACCTTGTTTTTTTGTGTTTAGGTGTTGTTTTGGGCGGCTATTTCGTATTTCTGTATCTAAATGTCCCATTTTATTTATGTTTTCTTACACTGAGTCCTGTTTCCACCCAAAAGTGCTTCATCTGTCTCTATTTTCAAGGCATATTGTTTATGTTTTCCATCCTGACATTTTGAGGACTTCCTTGGTTTACTTATGCATTTTTTGTCACTACTACCATATTTTACACACAGCTGACTGGGAAATGACTAATATATTTTACTCCTTGTTGGATTTCCTTCTTGTCACATATCAAACAATTCAGTAAGTCTACAGAGTACAAAGGAACTGCCTGGACACGATCTTAACTAGAATTTTTTAAAAAGGAGACCTGCTACTTACAGAAATTTCCTCTGGTAGGCCGCTGGACACCTCCATAGCTCGGCTGTCCACTTGGACATGACTTCGTGTCACAAACTGAATAACCGAAGAGCTGTCCTGCATTAAACACCAAGCAGGAAACAAATAATCGTATTTGGATGGAAATCAGGCCAAGCCATTGTAAGATGCGTACATTACGGCATGGAGCGTCTATTAGAAGACTATCTTAAAACGATCGTACCTTCTTAAGTGTTTCAGTGTTCAGTAGAATTTGCACATCAATAATTATAGCTTTGTCTTTAGCTTGGGATCCGAGGCTACAGGAAATGGTTAGACAGGCTCTTCCTGGCCGGTCACAGTCCTATAGACAGAGGACATCATGGTTATATCACACACGTTATTAGTACTATAGTATATGGTGGTTTAAAACACACATAAATGTTGTAAATGGAGTTTATGGAAACCATACAGCACATTAAATAAGTATGTTTAAAGACAATTTTCCTTTTAAGAATGTTTAATATAACATGGATTGTTCAGAAGCAGGAAAGGACATGCTCGGCTTACCAAGACTTTCCTGCCAGACTTGCTGAAGAAAGCAAAGATGGTGTGGAAAATACTGTCTTTGTCCTGCGGGATGATGCACGGTGTGGGGTTTCTGTGCCACGTACAGTTCCCTTTGCCCTCAGCAACCTGGAGGACACCACAAGAGCCTTTCACACACCGACACAGGACTCACTAAGAGCTATTTATGAGGAAAGGGTTAAGCGCGAACACAAATCAGAATCGAGTGCCTGGGAAAACTGACACACGGAATAGATCTCGCTGAATTTCTGTGAAATTATTTCGAGCCTTGTGAGTGAAAAGAAACCAGTACAATACAAGCAGGGATGACAACAGGAACAAAAACATGTTTTTCTTCGAATATAAATGTCGGCGTCCTGTTTAAATACCATGTGCACATTTGCTACATCTAAATAATGTACACACATACAGTCCTTAGGATGGCAAGACAGGAAAGGAATAATGATTTAGATATTGATAATAATTAAGATAAAAGTGATACCGAGATACTAAAAATAATAATAATAATAACATATAATATTACATAATAGTAATAGGCTGCACATTTGAAGGATTGAACATTACTGATACAGTAATATGCCTTGATTGTGAAATTGGCTTATGAGTGCACTTTGAATGGCTACGTACACGGGAGACTTGGTGAATTAGGTCTTTCTTGTGAGCGTTACTCTTTGTGTAACGCCTTACAGGCAGCTGAAGGCCTGAGGCAAAGTGTTGGCTGCATCAGTTCATGAATGTTGAAGAAAATCATGCAATGAACTATGATATACTATAGATATTTTACTCATATATATGAGGTTGGGTTAAAAATAAAAAGCATATTTTTTTTTTACATAAAGTATGTAGTCTCTCTTGTGGCCTACGCACGTTTTCCATTAGTTTTGTAGTGCTTGGCTATAGAAGATTTTACTCAGCCTATGAACTTTTCAGCCCACCCTCAGTGTGTAATTACTTTTTTTTCCCCTCAGTTTCAGAGTGATTCCAAAGATATTTGACATTTCATGTGAGTCTGAGATTTGCTGGGATAGTCATCCTCACTACATAGATGATCTCTGACCTATTGGGTGATTTAGGAGATAAAAGGAAGGTCAATCATTATGAGTTCAGACGCTCCTCCTGAACAGGTTTCCTCATTTCAAGTGATTTATTACTTAACCTTCACCTCTCACTGCAGTCCCCAGGCAAATCTGCCCCTCGAGCCTTTATCACCTCTGTCCTCTCAAGCCAGACAAGAGATTTCCATCTGTGGAAATGCCTAATGGCTTCCCCATTGTTTAGCTCTCGCCACCTACAGCACTGTGGCCCTGTATGTGCCATTCCCAGAACAATAGGTATACAACCACCCTCAACATTGTCACTCACTCATTTAATTTCCAACAATCCGATATTTTAACAAGTCTTTAATGAACAAGAATACATTAAATCAAAATTCTTTTAAGCTAAAGGTGCTTTTGGATGGGCGGAACTTTTTTCTAATTCTTAGTTCTATCCTATGTTGCATGTCCGCACTGCAGGAACTGAGAGCATCATAGTTCTTAGAATACTGTATTGAGGGCCTTCTGTAGTTCACACTCCAGAGTATGTAGTCCTCCAGCAGAAGAGGAACTATAAGTGGTGTAAGCGTACACCAGCCAGGGCTTAAGCCAGCACAAAAAAGCTATAATTTTGTTTTCCACTAACGAAGGAGGTGCCAAGGAGTGCCGTCTTGTGAGTTAACTTATCCGTGTGACGAGTTTATTTTCTGTAAAGCTTCTGATTTCGGCCTGAGTTAGATTGTGTGATGATTTTTAGCCTCTATTTTTTCGGTTTCAGTTTGATGATTAATGATAAAATGCATGTCTGTGATGCATAACAGCCAATCAGCATCAACTCAGCAACACAGCAACTTATTGGGTTTCCTGGGGTGGGCACACGCGGACACTGGACAGAACATCAGACAACCATCCAAGCCATATTCCATGACTGTAGTTCTAATCATGCACTAAACCAACTGCCAGCCAGCATACGTCACGTTAGCATTTCTACGGGTGGCACAAATGCACACAGGAAAAACAACTGTTTGGTGATGGTGACCAATAAAAACAGCCTATAATCACATAAATGATTGCACATTTATGCCTCATGATTGGCTCAGATGGATATACATCTGTATTTTATAGATTATGGTGTCAATTGTATCTTATTTAGAATTTTATGTTTCTTTACGCTGACGTTTAATCCTTTTATTTATTTATTATTTAAAAAAATAATTTCACATTCACTGCCCAGACATAAAAGTCATCACCTGGATTTAAATGAGCAAAAAAGCAAGAGCCTTCGATTGGATAATTACTGCGGTGATGTTATTAGCAACGTGTTATTTAACCTCAATTTATGCAGTGAGTACCTTCTCATTTCTTAAACAGCCATAAGAGAGGACGTATCCAGTGGTCGTGGTAAAGGTGTCACTGCGGTTCAGAAAAGTCAAACTTTTTGGCCGGAATCAAGTACATAACTATGGATACTGATGAAATTATGAATATTGGGTTAATAACTGTCCAACACATTATTTAAAACTGGAAGGATAATGGTGTACCACCAACTTCACACAAGAAATGTGAGCAGAAAAAAGTCTTGACTGACCGTGATTGGAGATCAAATGCTTGGTGAAATCAAATGGTAAATAATACACTGTGGCACTCATGGCCATGTTCAATAGTGCATATAATACACCAAGAGCCCACACAACTGGAACTAAAGAGCTGTGTGGCCATAAGAAAACCACTTATTAATGGGAATAATCTGAATATAAGGCCTTAGTTTGCTAGCAAGCATAAAGATTGGACTCTAGCAATGAGAAAAGGCCATATGATCCGATTAGTCCGGATTTATCCTATTACAGAGTGATGGGTGTGTCGGAGTAGGAAGGGAAGCACATGAAGCAATGTAACCATCATGCCTCTGGAGGTAGTGTTATGATCTGTGGTTGGTCAGGTCATGGCTCAGCAACATTATGTGTCAATAAAACAAAGTCATGAATAATCTAAATGTACAAAATAACCAGGTTATCACAAAATAATGGATTTTGATGGCATGGATCTCGTTAAAAATCTGTGCGCAAATAGTGAAAGAGTAGTTCAGGGAGCATTGGGAATTATTTTCCGCGTGATTAAGCACCACAGAGTCCGGACCATAACCCCAGTGAAAGTGCTTGGAATGTGCTGGAGATGACTTTATGAACTGGTTTGACCCTCCTATCTTCAACTCAAGATCTCAGAGAACAATTAATATAGTAACTCCAGACTGAGACCACAGTTGCGAAAGTTTACTGACACAACGCCTTGGGGAATACATGCTGTAAAGGCAATCCAACAAAATATTAGAGTCTGCAACGTTTTTTTGGCATGGCAGTGTATGTGCTGTAAACGGATGCTCTTGGCGTAGTGTTGTGTTTTTACAAGACAGCATCAGTAAGAACTCTTGCGTTCTCTATATATTGGCCTTTTCAGGAGCTGTGACTCCCACAGTTATGCTGATAAATATCTTTTTTCATGTAGACATGAGTCAACAGTAATCCCATTTTTTATTAGTCATCCTGTGCTTTCCAATCTGTGAGCATTGTCCTTCATAGAGTTTTGTTGTTGCTCTGGATTACTAATCCAAAAGGTTTGGGGTTCATGTCCGAGTACCACCAAAATGCCACTACTAGTCCCTTAAGCATGGCTGGTAACCCTTAACTAGCCTGGATAAGGGTGTCTCCAAAATGTTAAAGCTTTAGGGATAAAGAAATTTAATATGTTCAAGAGAGAACTTTGTGGGCATAAAATTCCTTTTGTTTACCACGCAGAGGGATGGAGTACCATACGTCTACATGGGCATCTCCAAAAAGGCTTGGTCATGTGAATAATGGACCTTATTAAGAGATTCAATGAAACTCACCCTTTTCCAAAATTTAGCCCTTGAAAGGGTCTTACTCAAACAGTTTTTCATTACTCTGTTTAAAACAAGAGCTCTTGGGAGATTTACTAGCATTATGTAGCATTACATGCGGTACTTGCTGTTTTATTATATGAGGGCTATGACTTTGCTAAAATGTCACATAGCACTTCGGAGCCCTGGCAAAGCCGTGTGAAAATCATGGTTCTCTTAAAGGAACCAAAATGTAATGCAGCTAAACACTGCTTATATCTACTGTATATACTTCCCTCAAAATAGGTCTGTTGTTATTTACTTAACTGCACTTCCGGTTTACATATTAGTGCTTATGGACACACTCCTGAATCGTGCAAAAGACATAACACAGTCATCTATGCCTGGGAGACAGCAATATTGGCAATGCTGTCAAGGAGGGAATACTCTGAACTCTTGCTCCCCTGCCAATCACAGCAACACTGACTAATCTTGAGCGTCTGTGGGATCATGCATACAAAGGGAGATAGTGCTTTCCTCTGAGTGTGTTTCTGTTACACCACCCCCCAATGTTCCATGGAAGAATGTGGTCAACTGGCTTCATGCAGCTTGGAAAAACTACATGATAAACTTCCCGTCCCTTATGGGTAGCTGTATTGGGACTGGTGCTTGATGGGTGGGAATTGGACATGGCTGAATGAAGGAGAAAATTAGGGGGCGGGGGGATGACAATGTACATAGGGCATGACTGTCCCATTCATGCGCAAGTCCTTTTTTGTGTTTTTTGTGTGCTTCCACTTCCAATTATACATATTACCCTACTTGCACCGATCACACCTACAGTGACTAACTTCAGAATGAGGCAGCCACATATTATATATACATACATAAACCCAAAAATAAATATATGTTTGGACACATGCTGGGCTTACTGTATGCATAAAGACATGTTTGACATGTGGAGAAATCCCTAGATGTGTTGCGGGTCAGTGATCCCCAGTATGTCCACTGAGGTCAGAATACTTGTGGCCATATTCTTTGCACCCTGTTGAGTTCTTATGCTGCTGTGTTGTTGTTTTTGAGGGGTAGCTGTTGCTCATTTGCGTGTGCTCCTGTGTGAGTGTGATAAATGGGGAACTCAACAGATCTTCCAGTATTCCAGGTATCAACAGTAACCTCTAGAAAGTTCTAGGTTACTGATCAGAAGGTTGGGGGTTCAAGACCTGGTACCACCAAGCTACTACTGTTGGGCCCTTGAGCCCAATCAGAGACCCTGAACACTCAACTGCTAATTTGTATAATTTGGATATTTGGAGTGATATTTGGAATATCTGCTGTAATTCAGAAAGAAGCTTATCCACTTATACTCGTCTTAATTGATAATTTTATTATTCATGTTAAAAGTAGGCCTATAACCAATTTAAAAAAACAATATGGTGTTTTACAGTGTAGTGGTGCTTGATTCACTACAGCTGTCAGAGGTGAATGGCTGACAAAAAGCGTAAGTCAAGGGCAGAATACACATAAATGGTGTTTACATAAGAATTTTGGGTTTGCTCTATCCAAACAATGTCAATGCCTAAAAAAGGTAAAGTCTGTCGGGCTTTTACACCCGAGCCTACTGGCTCATCAAGCCAGAGCTTATCCCCAGTTTCCATTTCAGTACCTACATGGTGCGTAAATCATAGACTTGAATCAAGGAGAGAAAAAGCATAGACTGCAAACTGTAGTTGAAAACCGAGTGCTATTATTGACTTACACATATGGGAGAGATGAGACCGTGGGCAGAAATCTGAAAACAGTGGTTGAAGATTAAAATAAGTGAAATGTTTGCCTGTCTGTCTTATATAGAAAATGTGCTTGTTGACATTTTGCATAGTCTGCATTTAGACTGACCCTTATACTGATAGATATGACTATGAAATTAAACAATTAATAATAAGCACACAGAAGCACAGTGGTGTAGTGGTTGGCACTCACACAATCCAAAGACCATGCACATTAGGTTATTTGGATTAGATGTTCTTGATTGCCCTTAGTGTAGTTGTACCCCACCTTCGCCCAAGGTCAGCAGGGAGGGCCCCAGCCTCCTTGTGACTGTAATATCGGATAAAGCATTTCAGAAGAGGGAACTTAATGAATTTGTGATAGCTGTGGCAGACTTTAATGATAAATATTTGGACTACACTGGCAATGATTTCCCTAATTAATTATAAATGAGCCAGTTTTCCACCGATTTTCAACTGTTCAATCATGAATTTGGTTGATTGTAATGGATATTGTTAGTACCTGTATGAAAACCAAAAATAGGGAATGCGGGTCAATTCCCGCTCCCTTCCAAATGGTGGCCATCTTGAAATCGAGCCCTTTTATATAATGCAATATGATATCCTATAAAGATGAGTATGAATTTAGGTAATTTATGTAGAATCAGATCCTAGTACACTAGTAGTCAAATCCAAGCAGAAACAAATTTTGTACATTCAAGGGACCTTTCCATCAGCTAAAGAAAAAAACCTTCTCATGTCAGCGTATCATTTGGAATCACTTAAGGCTTTCTGTCATTATTTTCTGTTTATTATTCCTCTACTCAAACCCAAAATTCACACTGTTTTTTTTTTCTTTTTCATTTTTTTCATTAACAGTCATTTCTGGTGTCCTAGAGGACCCACGTACCTTACATGCAAACATCAATCTTTCATTCTTCTTGAGCACTGATGATGCACCTACAGTCTTGTTTCTATGCAGAAGTTTAAGTCAGACTTTGGACAAGTCTTGGTGAGTCATGTGTCGTACTGACTCACCAAACCTTTTGTAATACATCAACCATCTACATGTAACTAATTGCAGCCAACTCACATCCACACCTAGGGGCAATTTGGAACAGAGAGTTAGCTTAATGGGCATGTCTTTGGGTTGTAGGAGAAAACTGGAGTAGATTACTGATTAGATTTTGGGCATGATACGGAGCCAGATTCGGATCCAGGAGGGTTTTTTTAAGGACTTTTTAACATGGCGCAACAAGGCAAAGAGATGGAAATCACCACTTATGCGCCGGGAGAAAAAAATACAGAGCTCAAAAATAATTGTGGAACAGACCACCGGGGGCACTGTAATTCTACATCATCTGCCAAAAAAACCTTGATTGGAAAGTTTAGCGATAGCACTACCTTGGTGGAGGTCTGCACTCTCTGATTGTATTTCTGGTAAATAATAAAAACTGTCAGATCTATGATTCCCTGCTTGATGTGAGACTATTTAAAGGTCCAGTCCAGTGTTGCTAGAATGTATATTATAGAACCGCATTTACAAATAATTACATTTTCAAATGTCTTTTACATTCTTGTAAAATAAAATCTTTCCTCTGCAGGTTAAATTACCCCACATTAATGTAAGAATGCTCAGGATGGACTCACTTGTGCGTCTATGATATGGAACATGTCAGCTCCATTGCTGACCATCCTGTTAGGAATCCTTATATCCACAGTAGAGCTTGGCAGTCTGCTTGGCCCATTGTTTAAAACCTAAAAGAACAATATTGGGAAACAGGATCCATGCAGAAGCCCGTACTCGTAATGATTTGTATTTTATCATCATGAGTGTCATGATAAGGCACTGCTTCATACCTGAAAGGTAAAGTTGAGAGGCTGGAAGTTGCACTCCATGTCCTCCAACTGAACAAAGCGTGACTTATCAACCGAATTCCCATACACAAACGACGAAGGAGTAACCACACTGTGGAGACAGGGGTAGGCATTAGGTATGTTTTGATACTAATATTACACAAAAGTGACTGAAATATAAAGCACATTAAAAAAAACATATATGAATTTTAAGGTACATAAAGGTGCTGAAAGACTAGGGACTTTTCTCAAGTTTCACCAAATGTAATTATTTAAATGTACAAATCATTAAATAATTAGTTGATTGATTGCCTCTGCCTTACCCACCACATACTCTGGGTGAGCGACTCCTGTGATCTCTTCAAGATCTCAGATATCTCTTACCAGCTCACAAGAGAGCCCAAGCAGATTTTTAATGAAGCCCCGCCCACTTGATCTAGCCCACGCACTGACTTTGATGGGTGATATTCAAAGACAAAATAAATCACTGATGCACAGTAGCACAGGGACTATTAACTATTTCAATAGTAAAATAATAATTGATATTTCTAATGAATTATTAACATTTAATCAATTCTGCAATTATGTAGCTAATAAAATTTTTTATGCACTTATTTCAAGCTATAATTCATTCGTCATGCATTCAATTAACCACTGATTGATATATATTTTCATGTAATGCATTTATTTTCAATTTTGATTAATAATGATACATTTGAGTAGCTACATAATTTACTTTCAATGAATTAATGATACATAAATAAATAATATTTCCAAGTGCAATTCATTTCTTATGTACTTCTAATGTAGGTGTTTATTGGATGGCGGCACTTTTGACAGACCATATTTGTACGCGAGTTATTTGTAACGTGAGCTGTTTTGAATGAGTTGCGTTTGTGAGCCGTGTTTAATGTGAGGGACTGAACTCTTACCCAGTGACAGCTGTGTCCACTTCGTGCATCAGTGGGATGGACAGCTCCAACGTGTTATCGTGTAATTTGTTCTCGTGTTCTGGGTTGGCGCTAAGTCGCGCAAACAGGTTTGATGAGCACAGTGAGAAACAGGACAGTTCATATACTCCAATCACACATTAGCATTTACTGGTGACATCAAAATATTATACACTGTGTATTTTTCTGTCTGGCAGCCGGTGATTTATTAGAAAAGAATCCTTAAAAAAGCATTAGGGGTGGATTTACTTCCAGTTTTGTTTTTATTAACTGTATAATACCAGGCTATTAGTAAAGAAAACACATCTGGGCAGCGCTGGGCTTTAGAAATCAAGGTTTCTCTCTAAAATACCAAATATGGAATGGCCAACGAGTACTTAAGTAAACATTATGGCAGTCACTAAATGACAAACATATATACACGAACGCTCACCTCCTGGCATGCACTAAAAATAGCAGCGTTTCATTTTCCCCAGTCAGATGACTCGTGTCAAAAAGTACGGACACATGGTACTAAAACAGAAAGAAAATATAAGCACTTTAAAAAAAAAAGATCAGAAGTACACAGCTCCGTAATTAGTTTTTACTGAAAATCACATTTAAACACTGCACGAAATAAACTGAGATGAAATAAATAAATAAATAAACAAGGGTGAAGTCAAATCTATTTCACTTAATAATAAAGGGTGCACAAGTCAATCTATTTTACTTAGGTAAAGTGCCTCTTATGTGTCCACCTTAGTCTGGGCTCTCATGAAAGGAAATCCCACACTGCATTTGAGGAAGTCCAGCTGAATCAGCTCACAGGAAATGCCCTTATCGTCCTGCAGGAGAAACTGACATTAGCAAAGACTAAAATACATTATGAAATCATTTATTCATTCATTTGCCAAACCTTTCAATCCTACTAAGGTCACCGGGAAACAGGAACCTATCTTAGCCTGACATCGTAAACAGCTCGCTTGTCCATCACAGGGCAAATACACCATACACAAACTATCACACCTAGGGGCAATTCAGAACAGCCAATTAGCCTAATGTGCATGTTTTCGGACTGTGAGAGGAAACCTGGGGACCCCAAAGAAAACCAAACCAGCACGGGGTGAACAGGAAAACTTTAGACAGAAACGCCCTCGCTGAGCACACGACTCAAACCCAAGATCTTTCGCTGTGATAATTACAACGCCACCATGAAGCTCAATATTAACCCCTACTATAATAAGACCCTACTGTTCTTAAACAGGAACATCATACTGCCTTCCCATTATTTTATGTGCGTATCCTTGTAAAATCCTCACATGAGGACCACTGGGATTTACTCTTTTGCCGAAGTTTTTCCTGTTTGAAGACTCTGAAGTCTCAAGTTTAGAAGATATCTGGTGGAAAGTAACAGGAGCAGTGGGGAGAAAGGACCAGACACACAACACTGTGGTTTGGGTCTTAGGAGGTCAAATCAATGTGGTTTTATAACTGAGAAGACAAAATATAAAGGCCTAGCCGCTTAGACCGAACGCACACACCTCAGCTAATGTGTTTAGCTGAAACATTCATTCATTCATTTTCTGAACCGATTAATCCTAATTAGGGTCGCGGGGAGGCTGGCGCTCATCTCAGCCGACTCTGGGCGAGGGCAGAGTACACCCTGGACAGCTCGCCAGGCCATTGCAGTCTGACAGCAACCCAGTGACCTCTTATATGCTTCTCACGACAAACTGTGAGAGACATGGCTGGCCCTTGATAATCCAGTTAGATGCACTCCGGCGCAGCAGTAACAACTCGACTGATAATGGGGCTTGAACCCCCGACCTTCGGATCAGTAAGCCAGCACCTTAACCACCACTGCCCCTGAAGAGGCGACTGAAACACACTGAAGTCATTGTGACATTCATGGCACCAGTTTGAGATTACGGCTATCATGCTGAGAAGCACGTCCTCAGTAACAATACTTAGGCTGTGGCCCTCAAGCAATGCTTCACTGGTATCAATGGCGACAATGTGTGGCGGGAAAATATTTCCCACACCATTAGACCTCCCCCACCAGACTGAACTGCCGACACAAGGCCGGCTGGATCCACGGAACTAGATTTGTGAGCCTACCATTTTTGTCTCACAAAAGAGCAGAAGCGCAATCAGACCAGGTGATGTCTATCGAGTCATCAGGTATCCACATATCCACCGATATATGGTGGTATTCCGCTGTTGTAGCCTAATCAGTTCATGGTTTCATGTGCTGTGCATTGGGAGGTGCTCTCCTGCTCACCATGGTTGTAAAGAGTAGCTATTTAAGTTACTCCAGCCTTCCTGTCCCACTCCCCTTTCTCTTCTGACCTCTCTCATCTTCAAGATGTTTACACCCGCGGAACTTTACTGCTCTGTGTAACCCTTGAGACACTATTGTGCGTAAATCCCAGGAGATAAGCCGTTTCTACAACACTCAAACCATGCACCTCCTAATGTGCCTTATGTGCATGCTGGAGGAAACCAGGAGCACCCAGAGGAAACCCACGCGAGCACGAGGAGGACATGCAAACTCCACACCGAAACACTCTGACTGAATCCAGGACGTCCTTGCTGTGGCACAAAAGTGCTCACCGGTGTGTACTCCGGATTGCAAATACGTGCACATTAGGTTAATCGGCTGTTCCAGATTCTCCCGAGTTGTCAGTGTGAGTGCGAAAGGTTGCGTGTGTTGGCCCTGGACTGTCCAGCCTTTCCTATGTGGTGCAAGTTTTTAAGGAATTAACTGAGATGTGGCTGCTAAAGACAACAAAAATAATACCCTACAGTGGCAAGATCATTGATTAAAAGAGTATCCGGTCATTATGGCTGCCTTCTTTGCACATGTCATGCCCCTCTCTCTTTCTCCTTTTGATCTAAACTTCAAACCTGCCCCCTGTCACTTCTAGTCTGTGGATTTCTGTAATGGAAAAAAATTAAATTAGGGCTGATCTTTCCTATCAATAACCATGAAGAGCAAACAAACCTGAAGGGAAGTGATGTGTTCTGTCTATCTCTCCTCTGCTCCATTCATTACTGGGGACTTCATTGTGCAGCCCTACACAAACAACCTAAATGTGTCTGTCTCTGCCAAGCCAGACATGCAGGAAAATCAACCAGATAAATCCTGTCTTACTTTTCCATTCTGCTTCATTACTACTTTATTACGGTCATCACAATGGCACTTGTATCTCCGCCAAGATTTTTGTTATTTTTGCCTTTTTTAAATTTTTTTTTTTTTTTTTACAGAGCCTGTAAGGGGACACTGGGAAAAAAAAAAAACTTTTGGTTTCTTGTGTGAATCACCAGAGTGATTCTCACATGCGTGAGAAACCAAAACTTTTTTTTTTCCTCTTCGATGCTGGGAGGTTACGGGAAGGTGGGAGGTTTTTTTCCCTCATCAATGTCCCCTTATTTTGAATGTGATGTTTCATTAAATAAATTAAATCATAGAATTAAAAAAAAAATGTATTCTAGTTTATACTCACCATCTTATTTAACACACAGTCACTGCCACGGTATATAAGGGCTTCCTGAAGTAACTTTGCGTCCTATATTTATACAAAATCTTAAGGCTTACTGTTATCTGATTTTCGATCTTCATCTCATCTCATCTCATCTTCTTCCGCTTATCCGGGGCCGGGTCGCGGAGGCAGCAGTCTAAGCAGGGATGCCCA
>JAOUQZ010000039.1:7198719-7210791 GCA_028564935.1 Neosilurus hyrtlii
GTGTGTGTGTGTGTGTGTGTGTGTGTGTGTGTGTGTGTGTGTGTGTGTATGTATGTATATGTATATATATATATATATATATACACACACACACACACAAACACACACACACACTGTATAATATTCATTTTCAATCCTTTTAATTCTTTATATTACAGTTCCCTTAATTAATGTCGCTGTATTAATAAACTGAATAATTATTTAAATCAAACTAGCAAATATTTAATTAAGGGATGTTCCGAAATGGGGCCACCCTGATTCAGTGCATAGCATCCTAGCCTAGCTAGACAGTTTGGGTTTAAATCTGGAAAACAGCATTTCTGTGTGGGGTTTGCATGTTCTCCTCTTGCTTGTGAGTTTCCTCGCGGTACTCCGGTTTCCTCCCACAGTCCAAAGACATGCATATTATACTAATCGGCCGTTCCAAATTGCCCCTAGGAGTGAGTGTGAATGCTTAAGTGTGTGTGTGTTGCCCTGTGATGGTCTGTCAAGTGTACCCCGCCTACGGCCAGTGTCGGCTGAGATAGACGCTACACGCAACCCTAGTAGGATTAAACGGTTCGGCAAATGAACGACTGAATAAAAATTGTAAGTCCTTGGTAATGTTTTTGCTTGTCAGTCCACATCTAATAAAATCCACACATTATTCGTCTGAGTAGGTCCAGTGTCACTAACATCTCCAATGCACACAGTTCTCTCCTCTCAGTAAAACACATGGAACTGTCGGCCCAATTGAAAGACGCTCCTGAAGGCTGAGATGTCATGAATACCAGCTGTTTAAGCTCACATCAATAAATCCGTTGCACCTCCTGTTTCCCGTTTCCTTTTACAGAGCTGGCTATCTCTCAATTGTTTGAAATCCTTGAATATGCTACATATGTCGGTGTTTTATTAACTCACCCTCTGCAGAAAGTTTATGTAGTGAACCTCCCTGGAAAAATTTAGGTAGATGTTGGTGTCATACGCATCATCTCCAGCATTGACAATGGTTATATTCAGAGAGACATTTTTCACCCCTCCAAGGGCAAGATGAGGGCGGATGTGATGGCTGAAAAAAAAAAAACATGAGAGGAAATCCAGGGAAACTTAATGATGAGGCTTTAAAATGAAAATAATAATAAAATAACCTCCTGTTTAAACATTTAAATGAGTGAATTGGTAAAACATTCACATATGACTTCAGCAGCAAGGTTAAGGAAACACTATGGCCATTTGGACAAAAAAGTCCTAAAATCAATGCAAGGCATTCTGAGACCTCCTTAAAAGCTGGACGGTGGACATAGCCATAGCCAAGCATGTGTCAGAGTCCCAGCATACACACACACACACACCCACCCACACAAGCTCAACCTTTATGACGTCAGTGTCCTAAAATGGGCCAGCAAGCGGCAGGGAAAAGCAACAACAACAAGGAGAAGACGAGAAAAAGACACAAGGTTCTACCCTGAAAGCACCAGTTTGCCGTGTAGCTTCAGGTCAGCAGCACAGTCATCGGACAGACAATTCTTCTCAAACCATGTCTGTAAACACACAAAGTTACAGGATGTTTACACACTTAAATGGCAATGTGATAAATGAGAAATCTCATACTAGATGGCGCTATTGCGCAAGGATTCAGACACTGCGCGTGGATTTTATTTATTTTTTTCCCTGATCAACGACAACCCAGCCCTTACCTTTAAAGACTCCAAAAGTAAATTCCACTTACAGTCAGAATGAAATAATATTTTGGTTGGAATAATTAGAAACCTGGCACCTCTGCTTTTTAGGATACTTATTAAAGTGTGAACAGTTCGACACAAGACTAATTCTATGGTAATTGATTCCTGATGTACTGAAAGATTTTTCTACTAGACTAAAAAAGTGTTGGCACTAAAATGATAAGTTTTACACAAAGAAAACGCAGTCAGTGCTTCACATTCCACTCAAGTAAAGTCAACATCCAGTAATGTCTGGGAAATTAAACCACACATGAGTCTGAAACGCTTGAAAAACAGGCGTGAAATCAAAATCAAAAGATTCTTTTCTTCACTATCTAACCTCATTCCTTGCTGAAATCTTCTCTCCTTTCTTCCAGCGTAGTACAGGAGAAAGTGAAGCAAGCTCATGTTCACGGTGTACATCCAGCACATGCTTGCCCAGGCTGTACGATGCTTCGAAAACGATGGCTGCAAACACATCCTTCACTTCTTTCTGTGGAAATGCCGTCATACAGATTTAAATGGTGCATATGTTCCTAACAGCACAAACATCCACTGCATGACTCAATTAGCTAATTTCTTCTTGAATAAACCACAATGAGTATCTAAAATATCTGGACACGGTTATAATTGTTGTCATTTTGCCTTTGGACCACCACAATACAGCCAGTGTTCAACATAGTCCCCCTTTTTCCATTTTAGGCTCAAAACTCTCCCTGGGTTTACACTGGGGCATGATGTCCGCGATCTCCCGTGATTAAAAAAGGCGTGAAGCTCCATGATTTATGAGCACACTTGGAGCACAGCTGGGGTATAAACAGGAGGCAGGACGCATCCAGGAGATAAAGCTTAAAGGAATCGTGTTGCCAAGTTCATCAAGATCCCTTACGATGGCGCGTCAAGGTCTGTTACGCTCTCTTAAAGTCTATTAAGGTCTGTTAAGATCTACTGTGCTCTACCACGCTTCCCGCATTCTATCACGATTGGCGTCGAATCGTAACACATTGCAATGACAGTCACAGATTTTGCCACGATCCTCCAGGTTCTGTCAAGATCAAGATCACCACGATTCGATCCCACGACCCCTCACTCTCCTCGTGGTTCTCTCAAATCATGGAGATCAATGACGTCGTGCCCCAATGTAAACCCGGGGAAACTGCACATGGATTTAAATGGCCATTTTTCTTTATTTGATAAGGAGGGGAAAATGTGTTCCAAGTGTTGCCTTTGCATTTGGGATCTGTTAATGAGGAGCTCACAATATACAACCCAAAAGCTGTCAATGCAAGCATTCGAGCGACAGCAAAATACTTAAGGAGTGGCCGAATCAAAAATTTGGTACGCCCTTATTAAGAAAAATGTTGACGTTGGAAGACGTTGAAGCCATTCACAACATTCAGTCAAAGAACACTCTAAAAAAAGGAAGGGTTATAATGTCAGTCTACAATTAAGACACTCCAGATGCAAACCTCTGGTAACACTCAAGAACAGAAAGTCCAGATTGGACTTTGCTAGAAAGCCTACCCAGCTCTTGAATAAGACTCGTTGTACAGATGAAACAAGGATTAATTTGTACCAGAAAGATGGGAAGAGAAGAGTATGGATGGCTACCAGTGGAACTAGGTCTTTGGTGTTCACTGATGAGGTGACTGCTGATAGAAGAAGCCGGAATAACTCTGGCATGTATGTATAGGGCTATACTTACCACTGTGATTCTGTCAAATGCTGCAAAATTGTTAAGAAACGTCACAGTACAGAAGGTTAATGACTCAAAACATACAGCTAAAGCAACCCAAGTGGCTCAAAATAGAATGTTCTTAAACTGACAACTCAACTGCGCATGCTTTTCACTTACTGACGACAAAACTGAAGGCATCAAGACCCAATAACAAACAGAAACCGAAGGCAGCTACAGTAACGTCCTTGTTATTTTCAAGTCTGTAAAATTAGAACAAAGTGTTCCAGATTAGGCGCCATTAATTCGAACCTCCTGCAGGAGGTCTCATTTAAATCTGACATCTAGTTTCTGGCGTTTTCTTTTCTTTGGTGTGCAGTATCATGTCAAGATCTAAAGAACTCCCTAAAGGCCTGCAGAAGAAAAAGCGTTAAGGATGCCTTGTATGTAAGGAGTCTTGCAGAAGATTCAAAACAGTCTCCAAATTATTTCAATTAAATAATTCTATTTGAAAGGAAGATCATACACAAAGGGCAATTTCACCCACCTGGCAATTTGTCTAGAACTGGCCACCCCTCCAGATTCAGCCAAAGAGAACACTCTCAGTTATCTCAGTGTTTTTCAGGAGAAGACCCTTATACCAAATGTGAAGCATGGTGGTGGAAATGTTATGGTTTACGGTTGCCTTGCTGCCTCAGGGACTGGTCAGCTTGTATTCATCGAATCAGCTATGATTTATGCATCTTAGAAAAGAGTGCTGGAAGATAATGTGAGGCCACCTGTCCAAAAGTTGATGTTGAATGAGAGGTGGACACTTAAAAAGGATAATATTGTTAAGTTCACAAACAAATCCACCGAGGAATGGCTCAGCATGAAGAAATGGAGTCAAACCCCTGCACATGAAGGGAAACCCTTAAACATTTTAAAATAAAGGAAAGGGTAGTCCAAGACACGAGAAAGCTGATGTAAGAGATCAGTGGACAGTTATGCAAAACACCTACAAGGCGTTATTTCCGCTAAAGGTAGCAATACTAGCTTCCGAGGCTAATGATGTACGTACTTTCTTCAAAGGAAAATATTATATCCAATGATCGTTTGGTTGAATAAATGAGAAAAAAGATGGTTTCCCTTCTTTTTCTAATCACTTTCATCAGTAGGTGCAATATTAATGAGGGTGAAATGTTTATAATGTTTCGAATATATTGGGAAAACAATGTCTGTGCAATTGTGTAGCTGTTTCATTGAATTCTTCACATATTTCAAAGTGGCTTAAAAGCAAGTCAGTAGCATGTGAAATGTATCCCAGTTGGAACATCGTAGCTGGTCATAATGCCCCCTCCCTCCTATAAGCATCCTTTATGCTGGCAGTATAAGCTGGTTCGAGGAATAGTAATGTTTCCTTTGGCACGTAACTTGGAAACACAAGCAAAATGCTGAATATGATTAACGTCCCATGGTTTCCAAAAGATACCAGTGAAACATGGTTACAGTAAGCCTTTAATGCTTCCTGTTCTGTACGTCCATTAAACATCCCTCAGATCTTTGAGGATGTTGGGCTTGGTTGTCATCATTGGATTGTCTTTGGCCACACAGAGGAAACAAAAGCAAACTGCTCTGTTAGCAGCTCTGTGTCTACCTAAATTAAAGTCACTGAGGTCTTATAATGGATCGCTTTCTGCAAACCATTTATATAAATACATGTCAGGTTGCTGCTATAACTCTAGCTCAGTCCTGTTCCATCCTCCGTCTCACTTTGTTCTACTAGTTTTATCAGTTGCGTTTCCTATAACAACCCACCCATTTCCTCGACACTGGTAAAGAACAACAACGCTGCCCACCTCCAATCTACCACAGACGGCAAAATTAAAAAAACTAAAAACCAACCTAAAAAAAACCCTCCAAACTTGTGAAGTAAACAACAATATATATGGTATGTACAGAGGGAGATGGTGGCCTGTTAGCATAAGTTAAATGAGCTTGTATTTAAGCTAGCTATTCAGATTGTCTAACAGTACTGGCTAACACCCGAACAGTTTCCTCCGGGTATTCCGGTTTCCTCCCACAGTCTAAAAATATGCCCAGTAGGCTGACTGTCGGTTCCAGATTGCCCCTAGGTCTGATTGTGAGTGTGAATGGTTGTATGTGTGTTGGCGCTGCAATGGCCTGGCAGGCTGTTCACAGTGTACCCTGCCTTCACCTGGAGTCGGCTAAGATAGGCGTCAATGCAGCCTCCCCGCGACCATACTTATGGCTGAGTGGCTTAGAAGTTTTTCTCCGATATTTTCAACGTGTGTCAATGTGTTCTACCATGGATTGGTCTTTTAGAGGTCACTCTAGAGAAGAAAGTGTGGAAATAACATGCAGATGAAAGCTACAAATAAACATTCAGTAACTTAGTCAGTTTGTTACAATCAATGCCTGACATAAGAAAAATGAAATTTGTAAGAAAACCTATTATTCTGACCCTTTTACTAGTTAAACTATCAAATTTTGGGCATCTGAATAACATAACCCACTC
The DNA here is from genome assembly GCA_028564935.1 of Neosilurus hyrtlii. Taxonomy (NCBI): domain Eukaryota; kingdom Metazoa; phylum Chordata; class Actinopteri; order Siluriformes; family Plotosidae; genus Neosilurus; species Neosilurus hyrtlii. The sequence goes on from JAOUQZ010000039.1 coordinate 7,204,613, forward strand.
CTGTCAATCAACCCAACACCATCGTGGGTGACTATGAGCTCAAGTATGCGGAAGAGGGTAGATAGTACTCATGTACTATCAAGTGTGCTACACTACAATGTGATACAGCATTACTGTTACACTGCCCTGTGACACACAACGTTGATGAGGATTAGGGGGTTCGGCTTCATGTATCTTGGAGGAAGCATGTGTTTGTACCAGATAGCTGGGAACCATCAGGCATTAGGGAGGGTTTGCTTGTGAGCAGGGAATGGCAAGACAAAATTGGAGAGAAAACAGGAAGTAAAATGAGACAATAATACTGATTTGCAAAATATTGCTTGACAAAAGATGGTGGCATGAAGCAATGAAGGCATTTCCAAAATATATATATATATGTAGTACTGTTATCTTATGACTTTTTGTATTAGGGCGCATTGTGACGTAGTGATTGGCACATCTGCCTCACAGCAAGGTCCTGGGGGTGTTTCTGTGTGGAGTTTTTGTTCTCCCCCGTTTGTGTGGATTTCCTCCGGGCACTCTGGTTTCCTCCCACAGTCCAAAGAAATGCATGTTAGGCTAACTGGCTGTTCCAAATTGCCCCTAGGTGTGAGTATAAATGGTTGTGTGTGTATGTGTCAGCCCTGCAATGGTCTGGGTGTACAGGACCCCCCCAGGACCCGAATAGGTGAGTGAGTGATTTCTGCATTATTGAAGAATGGATTTACAGAAAATTTAATGAGACGTTAAAAATGTCAGTAAAGAATGTAGTACATAACACGAAAGGCTGCTTTTTCTAACGAAAACATAACGAAGGCTGCACGGTTTTGCTGCAGAAATAAGAAGCAAGTGCGACAATCAAAACCTTCAGAGAAGAAAAGCCAATGTAGTCGCTATAAATACTGACTCCATTTCATTCATTACTATTTTCGGGTCTTTACAGTATTTCTGTTTTAATTTTTTTTTTTAACCTGTCCTGTCCGGCATCATAACAAGCAGAATGATAGTCTGGTTGCAGTGTTGTGCCGAACAAATTTGCTTTTCCAAGGGGAGGTTCATGGGTATAAGACCCCTCTTGATAATCCGATTTATTTATTTATTTATTTACTGTTAATATGTGTTATGGAATCTATGTAATCTTGCTGGACTTGACTGTATTTCTGTTTTCATGCAGAAACATTTAATGTCATGATTTTTGAAGCCATCTTTGCTGTACAGCATTGATGTAAAAGTACCCAACACTTTTTTTTTTTTTTTTTTTTTTTTTTAACAGTACTTTATTAATAGAATTCCCACCCTTAGTGTTTCCGTGACCAGGATGTAACTGTTCCTCAAGATTAATGAATACAGTCTGGATTTGTTTGTTTCATGATGCTATCTAGAGGTGTTTGCATGTTTCTGTTTGCAAATGACATTCCGTGTAACATTGTTAATCAATACAGGGGGGAAAAATACATCAAAACTACAGTATATAAGGTTAATCTTAAATATCCAGTTGGGTACAGACTGAACAAACCCCTCGATACATCCTAGTAAAATAACCTATAACCCATTTGAGTTTGAAAAATGGATCTATTGAGAGAGAGAGAGAGAGAGAGAGAGAGAGAGAGAGAGAGAGAGAGAGAATTATGTAATGACTGCATATCTTAAACTATGAGCTAATCTCTGCTTCGTTCTACTTAAAGTGCTAGTGTTACAAAAAGAAATTAAAATGTTCGCATTGCACAATTTTTTCCTTTATGCCGCCAGTGTGTTTCAGTAACCAAGGGGACGGAGTAGGAATGACATCAGCTAGCCACACCCAGATCAATCCTGCGTGCTCCCTATTCAGTTGTCGCCGAGCTAAAGCCCGCCTGGCAAGCAATCTGTCTAAATGTCCTTTGACAGAACAGTTGGATAGTATAGTAAAGCACATCAAAATGCAACATCAGTTATCAATTTAGTTGGTGGTAACGCCAGTAATCTGGGACTAGAAAATAACTCAAATAACTTTCCATTGCTTCACGAACAATGCTTATAAAACCTTTTTAATAGACACGCCAGGAATCTGAAGCAAGGCATTACCAAACACTATAGCGCATCCTACACAGGAAAAAAGCCAAGGGATCCCAGTGTTCATGTATAAGCATTACTTTACACATCTTGAGCAAATCATCTGCATATATCCCTTTAATACATTTATAAGACAGCAGAACCTGATTCTCTTTCTCCCACAGAGAATTTCGCAGCATCGGGAAGTAACCTCAAGAACCGACTCCAAGAATCTGTGACGATAAAAACAGCTCGCATTGCACAGTACTAATAATATTCAAAGGTCATTCACGATCTGCATATAAATTAAGATTTAAAAAAAATAAATGACGCACGTTCCAAAATCAAGCTACATTACAGTGGAAAAAACAAAACAAAACAAAAAAAACTTTACACACAGGATATCTTATAGTGATTTCAGCTTTTGAGTCAAAATAATACTATCCTAAAAGTAATGCATTATGGTCGGTGGTACTTGGTGGCATAGGGTTGATTCCCGTGCTTGGATGTTTCTGTGTGATGTTTGCATGTTCTCTCTATGCTTGAGTGGGTTTCCTCTGAGTACTCCAGTTTCCTCCACCACTCCAAAGACATGCACACTGGGCTATCCGGCTGTTCCGGATTGCCCGTAGGTGTGAGTGTGACAATGGACGGTTGTGTGTGTGTGTGTGTTGGCCTGCGATGCTTTGGCGAGCAGTTCAGGGTGCACCCAGCTAGCGACCCCAGTAGTAGGATTAAGCAGTGAGAGTGAGTGAGTGAGTGAGTGAGTGAGTGAGTGAATGCATTATCTCCAGCTTACAATTCGGAGTCTTTCGCCAACAAATTCCAATCCATCAGGTAATCCTATCTGTGTTTTTGTTTTAGGGGAGGAAGGGGGGGAGGTATGAACAGCTTACTGGTGTAAATTGCTCTCTGAAATACCTTAGCACATCTGAAAGTCATGATTAAACACAGATAATCATTCCTCAGCTATTAGCCTGTAAACTGAAATGTTTTATTTTCCAAACAAGTCAATCTGAAAGCTCTCCAAAAGCTGCTAAGCCAAGAAGAAGAGCTATGCACTCCCGCAGAGGCCCACAGCACATTTTAAACCAAAAGATTTTCAGCACCAACAGTATAGCTTTGATTTTTTTTTTTCCCATGGGAAAGGGGTCACTCACAGCCCTACAATGGATAAGAGAATTCAGGTTGTGTGGAACAGAGAGTTTTAGTATTTGGGTGGATGATAGCACAAATAGGCAGAAAACTCATTCCATCTGTGGTGCTGCCCTCCTTTCCTCTCTTAAGTCTGTTTTGTTTCTCTTGATTCTTTGACATTCTCAAAAGGTTTTTACAAGCACCACACACACACTCACACACACACACATATATATTGGAGGGCATAGAATGCTTGAAACCTCGTTGAAATTCTGCACATTTTTAAATTTGAGTTAAAATCAACAGAAATAAAACCGGTAACATCCTGAATATTCATCATTAATTATTAACACGTTTTACAACTTCTAGGTCACTATTTAAACTTGTGGTACTGATTTTTGACGTGTTATGGACTTTGTACAAAACTTAGGATTTTCTGCGAGTTTATTCCTTTTATTCTATTTATTACACACCGTCGAACTTGCTCAAATACGGCTCATTGGGTTTTACACAAACGTGTGGAGTGTGTGTATTGTGTGTCATTGCTGATAATATTATTTGCAATACACCCCTTTGTGTTAAACTAAAAAATAATAATAAAAATATTCCCTTAGGAACATTATCACTAATGGTCTCAGACATTCCTTAGTTAGACCCCCACCGTGCTAAGACCCCTGGGCAAGGTCTTAACCACAAGTGTGCCTCTGTCCACCCAGTAGTATCAGGTACCAGTAAAAATACTGGGAAGGAAACCTGCGATGGACTAGCGCCATATCCGATAGGAGTTCAATTCCTAGTTCCTTCACGTTAAGGAAACCGGGGATAAGCTCCGCCCTGATGATGAGCCAGCAGAGCTTATCCACGGTTTCCCTACGAGTTGAACTCCTATTGGATATCTCTTTGCTAAGACAAAATAAACAATCATTCTCACCTACCTAAGAGTAGACAGTTCATCGAATCTGCTTGTATTTAACTGTGGGACTGTTTTGACTTTCTTATATAAATTGGTACTACCTGGAAGCCCCGCCCCCTTCTCCTCATCACATATGCTCTGGTCAAAGGTACATGGATGTGGAAATATTGAGCTTTCCATGATTTCGTTGAATTGTTCTTTTTCTGGAACAAATTAATTGTACAGAATATATCTTTATTGGAGAAAAAATTATTTTTGGTATAAAAATACAGTACACCAAGGGGTGCTGAAAGTGCTAAAATGTCTTTAAAGTTGCCAAGGCCAAAGCTTCATAACTTCCTGTTTATAATCTCAAATAAAAACAGCTGGTTTACATAAGCTTTGTTTGAGAGAATTCATTGGACGGACCAACACTCATAGATCTACCCAAGACTGAAGTGTATTCCGCAGCAATTTCTAAACAACTGTAGATTCCAAGCTCACCATTTCAAAGAACTCTACACATGTACTAGTTATTGGGAAGTGTAGCCATTTTGCAAACCGAACTGCAGGACTGACCTGAACCGTAATCTAAAACACCAGTGTCACCATCTACAGTCAAGTAAGTTTTACACTGCCATGGACTGGGAGGCTGCCTTCCAAGAAAAAAGCCCTTACTCCAAAATCAACACCTTCAAGCTTGGCTGAAGTATGCATCAAAGCCCCGAGACAAATAGTAGCCCACTTGGAGAACAGTTTGGATATACTGTACAAACTCTTAAGCACGGTGATGTTAGCATCAGGGCTGTTTGGTGCCAGTGGAAAGTATGCATTGCCCAAATTGGGTGGAATAACGAAGTGGGAGGACGGCCTCAGAATTCTTAGCATAAACTTAGACCAGAAACTCGGGAAAAATTGGTTATTCCAGCAGAACAATTATCTCGAACACACATCAAAGCGGGTTGTGGAATAGATAAAGCAGGCTAACACTGAGTCCTGATCTGAGCCCTATTGAAAACATGTGGGCTTAAAAGTCAAGTCTGTGCCAGGAAAGCAACAAATTTAATTAAACTGAGTGGCGAAAAATCTCAGTTCTGCCTGAAACTTGTTAATGGCTACGAAAGGCATCTGATCAAGGAGAAACTTGGAAAGGGACAATTACCTATTAAAAAAAAACAACAACAATAAAATAAAATTTTAACTTGTGCACTAAATTCTTGGGTTTTTTTTCAATCAAAGATGCATGTTGTACAATCTTTCTGCCCCAATCACTATACGCGTACCTTTGCCATGACATTTACCCATGATGAGGTTATGCAAGTGTAAACGAAGTACATGTGTTCAATAAAATCTAGTAGCGCTTGCGCACTTTCGTACCCGAGGCCTTTCACTACTTCACCAGTTACCTCCTTCTTGTCTTGGTATTCGGTAGAACCTACTGGACTAAAATGTATTCTCGAATGATGCACCGTCTCTGTGTTTCAAATACTTTTATACACCTGTGCCCAACTGTTTCAACTGATGAGCTATTTGAAAATAGCTTCTAATTAGGAATCAATATTTTGGAGGTCCACAAATTTTTTTCTGTGGTCTTGTCTGACTTGTTTGGATTTCCCCATGGTATCAATAGCATAATAATAACAATACCTTAAAAGGTAAGGCACAGGCACAGGTGCACTCTTAATCAACCAATCATCATCATCATCATCATCATCATCTTCTTCTGCTTATTCGGGGCCGGGTCGCGGAGACAGCAGTCTAAGCAGGGATGCCCAGACTTCCCTCACCCCTGACACTTCCTCCAGCTCTTCCGGGGGGACCCCGAGGCGTTCCCAGGCCAGCCGAGAGACATAGTCTCTCCAGCCTAGGGAGGCGTCCAGGGGGCATCCGCTAGAGATGTCCAATCCACCTCAGCTGACTCCTCTCCATGCGGAGGAGCAGCGGCTCTACTCCGAGCTCCTCCCGAGTGACGGAGCTTCTCTAAGGGAGCGCCCAGCCACCCTGCGGTGGAAACTCATTTCGGTCACTTGTATCCGCGATCTTGTCCTGTCGGTCGTTACCCAAAGTTCATGATCATAGGTGAGGGTAGTAACGTAGATCGACCGGTAAATCGAGAGCTTCGCCTTTCGACTCAGCTCCC
>JAOUQZ010000039.1:7210999-7230671 GCA_028564935.1 Neosilurus hyrtlii
TCGCGCTCCATCTTTCCCTCACTCGTGAACAAGACCCCGAGATACTTGAACTCCTCCACTTGAGGCAGGACCTCTCCGCCCACCCGGAGAGGACACTCCACCCTTTTCCGGTCGAGAACCATGGCCTCAGATTTGGAGGTGTTGATTCTCATCCCAGCCGCTTCACACTCGGCTGCAAACCGCTCCAATCAGAAGCCGGTAAAGTTCATGACATATTCTTTGCAGTCTTTAAGACTTTGAAACCCTTAGAATTCTGATATAGTGAAGTAAATCTGTCTCTATCAGACTCTTTTAAAATGACCTCTAAAGTGCACAAGATCGATACCCTAATTAACTTAATAGTTCATAGTGACTAAATAAATTAAACCTTTAAGTCCCAACATTTATCACAGCTGTGTGTGCTGTGATATTTAAGTTCAATTTTGGGTTTCACGGCTCCTTAATGCCCACAGCTGTCAAACAGACTCAACTAGGTCAAGTCAGGTCACGTGGTACGTGAAACGTCACACTCTGGAGTCGTGCCGAAGTGTGAACAAGTCCAGTGTGACTGAAAATGGTCCTTACTCGCGAAAAGAGAAGGGAAAAATGGAGACATATGATCAGTGGCATTTTGTAGCAAGGATGGAGTAAAGCCTGCGTAAAGTTCTCACAAGAGCACTGGATCTCTGTGAGACACTTCCCTGAATAACAACCACAGCGTTCGGGGGGGCTGGGAACCGACTCCGAGAAGACTCGATTCCCTGATACATACAGTGTATATATGGGCTTCAGAGTCGATTCCGCCCCGTTTGACGTAACGACTCCCATGTTCCAGAAGCGTCATGTACATTATTAAGAAATCTTTAGGGTTAGTTAATATTTCATGGATGATTAAATTACTTTAGCAGATTGTAATGATCTGTACCATGCATTTATAACATGCATCTAAAATAATAATAATAATAAAAAGTTTCATATATATAATATATACATTGTACTGCTAGATATTTATGTAGATACTAATTTTTTATAGATGCTTGAGTAGATTTTAATGCACGATATATTTATACACGTGGTGCTACATGATATATTTTTGATGTGAAACCATGCCGTGTTTCCGATGCACGTGACCACGCCATGCACACTCATATCCCACGTAACACTCGACCGTCAGTTCCACAAGGGAAATTTGCCTCTTTATTTAACTCATCCAAAGCGAGCACACACACACACGTAAACAGTGAACACACACACACTCAGAGCACTGGACAGCCACACTGCAGTGACACAGGGAGCAGTTGGGGGTTCGGTGCCTTTCTCAAGGGCACTTAAAGGTAAAGGAAGAAGATGGTGACGCTCACTCCCCCTAATTCATTTATTCATTTATTTATTTATTCATTCGCTTTCTAAGCGACACCCTGTACAGCTCGCCAGACCATCGGAGGACCAACACAAACATACAACAGCCAAATACACAGAACAGTCAATTAGCCTACTGTGCATCTTTTTGGACTGTGGGAGGAAACTGCAGTACCCGGAGGAACCCATACAAGCACAGGGAGAACATGCACCTCCATTTGTTTAGACAGATGAAATCTGAATTCACATAAGCCTGCGGAGTTTCAGGCAGATTGTTCCGTGAGTTAACAGTCTGCTTAAACATTTTTCTTACTAACTGGATTATTCATGTTTTGGTGACCTGGTTCAAGAAACACATGATGTTCACACACATAATCAAAGAAATAACCTTTGAAGAAATATAAAACGCAGCCCTTTTGACTTTCCTTGTGGTTTGCTTTACATGCACAGTCTCACTTTCCTCTAATATATCGTAATTAGTGTTTTCCTTTAGTTGGGAATTCTTAAGTTCCTCTAATAATAAATACACCCCCAGTCTGATTGCACAGTGAGCAGGTGGGTCCTGTCGACTAAAATCTGTCTTGGAAAATCAGTATTTTATTAGTCAATCAATGCTCTACTCCTCCCGTCTGACTCAGGTTCGCCAACTGGTGACTCTCGGTTCTTTGAGTAGTGGTTGATTTTTTTTTTTGCTTTGTGGTATCAACAGCCAGGACACAAGCAACAGACTTCAAACACGAAAAATACATTTTAGAACGGGGTTGGGGGGGGGCGCAAATTCCCCAAAATTACGCTTAAGGGTTCTTCCGTGGCTTATCGAGTCATTACTGTTAAAAAAGATCCAATCAGAAGGACATTGTGCTATGAGGTCAACCTAGAGTTGATGCCACAGCCATAGTTGATGCCCGCAACCGAGAGATAAATAGCCAAGCTTTCACGGAATGGAGGGATGCCTCCCTCACCTGTCTGTCACTCACAGTGATCACTAATCTTGGGTGTCCTTGAGGTCATTCATACAAAGGGGCGGATAGAGCTTTCCCTCTGAGTGTGTTAGGCCTGTTTATTACATCCCTCTCTGTTTGTTGGTGGTCATATGTGATAGGGAGGCAACACTTTCCAGGTGAGAATAGGATACTACTAAAATTAGGGGAGGAATTAGGGGTTGGGGGTTTCTTCTGGGTTCTCCGGTTTCTTCCCACAGTCTAAAAATATGCACATTAGGGTAACTGGCTGTTCCAAACTAACCCGAGGAGTGAGTGTTTGTATGAATGGTTGGGTGAACGTTGGCCCTGCAGTGGTCTGGCGAGCTGCCTTTGCCTGGTGCCGGTTGAGATAGGCACCAGCCTCCTCACGACCCTAGCAGGATAAAACTGTTTGGCAAATGAGTGAGTGAGTGAGTGAATATTCATACAAGGATTTTGTAACATGCCGTAAGGCCTCTTTTACAACAGTCTGATTTTTTTAATTGTTTTATATGAATGATACACAGTGACAGAACATTTGTCCAGAGCTAGACGCATTTTGGACGAGAGTTTTCCATGGTATTCAGTATGGGCAGGGCTGTGCACATTTCAGTAATTTTTCCATTATAGTGTTTTATAAATAGGTGCTGGAGTGGCAAGCATGCTTAATAGGAGACAGCTGGATATTATTACCTTCGTGCCATGTAAATTCATTGTATCGGCTTTCTTGGCCTGGGGTAAATGAAACTAGTGGAATGGCATTGAGGGAATGGTGGTGTCATATGGAACTAAAACAGGGGCAAACAAAGCCGTAGCACTCTTTCTTAATGAACCACGACCATGCATGGCATTGCAACACTGGTAGGAGAGAGGGGTGTATGTGTACATGCATGTGTACTTACTTATTCCAATTCAAATGCTCATTAGAAAATGAATCAACAAATTCATAAATAAAGACATAATTCAAATTCTATTGTAAATTACACGAGTTACAAAATAGAACAACAAAATAAAAATGACGGCCTGGCAAAATTCTCACTCACTCATTCACTCACTGAATTTCTTAATCTTCTCAGGGTCACGGGGAAGCTGGAGCCTATCTCACCTAAACAACACCCTGAACAGCTCGACAGACCATCACGGAGCCGACACACACACACACAAAACCTTTCACACTTACGGGAAACCTAGAACAGCCTAATGGCCATGTCTTTGGATGGTACGAGGGAAACCAGAGTACCCAGAGAAAACCCATGTAAGCACAGCTAACCACTAGGCCACCATGAACCACATTTGCCCCACATGGCAAAACTGCAATGAAAAAATCCACTTACATTTCACTTTGTCTGATTGAGCCATGTCAACAGTAATACTATTTTTTTGAAATTGCACCTTATTGCTCTTATTCCAGAAACGTAAAAAAATGCCTTAGCAACCCTCTTTGTATTTGCTTATTGAAGGAACTTTTACTTTATTTGCAAGACACGATTCGTACACAGTATTCATATATTTATGTTTATACAGTTTGCCCAGAAAAAAAGGCAAGTCCTTTGGTTGAGCTTTTGTTTTTAACAACTTAGAAACCTTACAAATATTGTTTAGTTGCAAAATAAACAATTTGGGGTCTAACATGGAGCCTTGTGGAACCCCACATGAAACATTCAACAAATCAGATGCAGCTTTGCTAAACAGTACATATTGTTGCCTGTTTTCCAGTTAACTCATCATCCATAAAAGTGTTTTCTCTCTTATTCCACACTAATGTAGTTTATTTAGCAACATACTATAATTATTGATATTAAAAACTGTGTATTCCTTGTTGTCTATTGCTGTTAATATATGTCCCATTAATTCCATCACAGTCAATGAAGTGGACCTTTTTGCTTTGGAGCCATATGGCTGACCACATAGCAAGTTCAATGTCCAGCAAATAATATTTTAACATTTTCGAAAACTAATTAAGCAGTGCTACAGATCTGTAAATAAACAATTCATGTCGGTCACCAATTTTATGAATTAGGATGACTATTGCAATTTTCATTTTTGTAATTACCCATGCAATGGCATGGTATTGGCAAGTCAATTTTGGTACTTTTGGAAGAAACTGTATACATTCATAAGATTAACAGTAAAAAAGTTTCTACAAATATTTAATGGGAGATTGCAGGAAGAACTGTTAACAGCTCATTTGGCACACATTCATGGACATGTTTACTTTGTTTTATTTAAACAGTTAACAGGCTAAATGGTTACTGGTACGTGTTTCCATCCATCCATCCATCCATCTCCAATGAATGATCCTCATTATCCTAATGAGGGACCTGCTGGATCCAGAGCCTATCTCTGTAACACTGTGCACAAGGCAAGAGAGTTAATTCAATGTTCACATCAAACATTAAAATAGGGAAAATCTCAATGACTTGGCAACCATGGCATGGTTGTTGGTGACAGATGGGCTATTTAAGAAACTGCCGACAGGAGTGGAACTTGAGTGGAACCTGATGAGGTCTTCTGCTGTAGTCGCCCATCCACCTCCAGGTTCAATGTGTTCATTCTCCTCTGATCTTTTTCATCAACAAGGTATTTCAGAATGTTTTAAATTTTTTTTTTGTTGCTTTTGTTACTCTGGACCATTCTGTGTATACACTACAGGCTGTTGTGTATGAAAATCTCAGGAGATCAGCAGTTTCGGAAATACACAAATCCGCCAAACCAGCGCCAACAACCACACCTCAGTTCATTACACCATTTTGCAATTTTGACGTTTGATCAGGTCCTAAGCTGAATCTGTGTGATTCTACGAATTGTCGTTCTGCCTGCCATGTGATGGGCAGATCGGATTACTAGTTTAATGAGCATGTGTACAGGTGCTCCTATTGTAGAGGGTGGTGAGTGTATGATTGAAAGTAGAAGTAAAGCATGTGTATTAAATTAAGTGGCCAGTGAGTATCAAAATTGGTGGGTTGGGTTGGTAACTTGTATTCAAGTATATATTATAGTTAAATCACACACAATTACCTGAATTAGGGTGGGATCAGCCCCGTGTTCCCCATTCCCTAGGTTCCCCGGTCCTCACTAAATTAACCGATCGTCCACTGTATTGTGTACTTTATACAAGTGATCTACAACGATTGTATCCATACTGTAAAAGAAGTATAATGACAAAATCAAACATACTCATCAAAGTAACAATTTATGGAATATTATGGTTAGGGTATTGGTTCCTGGGGAACATAGGTACTGGGGATACAGGCATGGACCCAATTAGGGCAAGTCCTCAAAAGACTTTGAAACGAACTTTCAGCACTATCATGACACTAAGAGACTATCATGGCCATACGACACTAGCAAATCCACCAAGTACGTATTATAGAGTTATGGACTGTCCAATTCAAATCCCAGATTTAAACCCGAATGGAATTTTGTGGGGGATTGGAAAAGAGCGATACATCCGGCTGAGCCTGGGTGAAGGTACACCATGGACAGCTCGCTAGACCATTGCAGGGCCAACACATACACCACTCACACTCACACCTAGGGAAAATTCGGAACAGCTGATTAGCCTAACGTGCATGTTTTAAGACGCTAAAAGGAAACCAGAGTATCTGGAGGAAACCCACTCAAGCAACATGCAAACTCCAGACAGCCCAGGACTCTCTTGCTGTGAAGCAGATGTGCTAACAACTACACCACCATGCTGCAGTTATTCTTGCTGAATGGGTAACTCTGGCTTCTGAGGCCAAGAGGCTTTTAACACAGAAGAATAAGTCATCAATCACCAATTCATATTTTTGTTAATGTGCAGTATATCAGCTTTATCTTTCGGCACTGTATTATAGCAGATGAAATGTTTGTTTGTTCATATATGTTCAAAAAACCCTAAAGACAGCCAACACCTACTAGGTTTATAACAGTTTTGTTTTCAATCAGCGGCATTCATGCAGAGGCACACCTTGAATTTAACTGTCTTCAAAATACTGAAACATTTCCTCTTCCTGGGAAAGGAAGTCACTTTGCGTAACAGGCACTGTAGAACAGGAAATGAAACTGTCCTTTGCACCTGATGAAACAAATGGCAGTTTTACTTTTGAAGCATCAGTTAATGGTGGCTTAGGGAATAGTAAATAAATACTTCTATAATGCGTCCGATGACATGGGTTTGTTAGAGCAGTGCTTTCTGACACGTGTCCAACACATGCACAGTTTGTTTTCTTTTTTTTTTTTTTAAATCAAACCCAGGATAGCCTTGTAAATTAGCTGATGACTAAGATTATAGACAGACTTGCAGTGAAAAATTTGCTCGCATGGTATATGTATTTTCACCCATTTTCAAAAATTTGCGAAATTTGATTGATTTTTCTTTCATGTGCAAGTGCTCAAGATATTAAGCTAAATATAACCAAACAAGAAACATCTGGAGAGCTGATACGCGATTCCATAGCCCCTGCCAACAGAAACATGTTCTGATGACCAGCATGAAACAGTTACACTATGCCTCAATAATTCTCAAGAATGAAATTTACAACTGGGCTTCTTCTGTGTTACTTGTCAGAATGTTGTAGTGTTAATGATGTAGCTCCAAGTTTCATTTTCTTCGCCGCGGAATCCTAATTAGGGTCACGGGGAGGCTGGCGCCCATCTCAGCCGACTCTGGACGAGGGAAGGGTACACCCTGGGCAGTTCACACATGCAACCATCTCTCACACCTCACACTCACTCTCACACCTGGAGCAATTTGGAATTAGTCTACTGTGCATGTTTTTGGACTGTGGGAGGAAACCGGAGAACCCAGAGGGAACCCATTCAAGTATGGGGTGAACATGCAATACACCACACAGAAACACCCGAGCCCGGGAATCAAATCTAGGCCTTCTTGCTGTGAGGCGGACGTGCTAACCACTGTGCCATCATGCCACTGCTAGTCTAAAATATATTTGCTAATTCCACTGATAATTAACATTACAGTACATGGGCGACACGTTAATGTAATGGTTAGCATGCCCACCTCACCGCAAGAGTCCCGGACACGTGTTTCTGTGTGGAGTTTCCTCCGGGCAAAAAGAGTCCCACAGTCCATGCACATTACAGTTCCACAGTACATGCAGCCTTACTGGCTTTTCCAAATTGCCCTTAGGTGTGAGTGTGAATATGAACCCTGCGATAGTCCGGCGGCTCCAGAACTAGCGTGTTTCCCTGATAATAAGACTCACCCTTTCTTCTGCAGAACGGTCCTAGCTAGCCCTAGCTAAATCCATATTTTGTTTGTACCCTCCCCTCATTTTCTCTGAATGCATGCGCGCCAGCACCATTTACAGTTTGACATGGATGAGGAAAAAGAAATACAGCCAGCGCCGTCTTCACTGAAGGAAAATGCTTGCACTTCAGATTTTCCGGGTAAGAAGGAGCTTGACATGACATGCCGTGTGCATAATGTGCAAAATAAAAGTCAAGTATTTTGTGAACACTTCAAATCCCCGAGCCCACATCTTACACCATCACCCGGAGCTAAAAGAACCGGAGCAGCAGCACGACCAACTCCTGACCAACACACACTCCATCACTTCACTAAACTCCCAACCGACTCTGAACAAGCAAAGCGGATCAGTACATCTACAGAACCAGCTGTCTAGTAATATCATTTCTTTCTTTCTTATAGAAGAGACGTTCCAGATTATAGAAGAATGTAGTTACTGGTGAAATTGGTTTGTAATGATTATGAATCAAACATCTGTTTGAATCAAGAATCGATTCTGAATCGATTCATCACCCCAAAAATCAGAATCGAACTGAATCTTGAGCTGTTGTTAGATTCACATCCCTATTGTTTATATTATAATAATACAATGATATCAATGTTACCACCCTGAGTTGAATTTCTTTACAGTCCTCAGTCTCTTGAGTTCACGTTCTGCCACTTTAAAACTAACATAAAAAGCTCACATGGTGTTACGTGCACACCTCCTTCCCCTTGTGCTAATCCCAGTGCGTATGCTCACATGCTCAGAGACTAGAGCGAGTGTCCTAAGCCTAAAAACTACTCTTTCATCACCACAAAGTCAACAAACTGGTCCATATGACACAATATAAGCTCCATGGGGCTAGTCGAGGATTACTCATAGTAATGGGATGCAGTACTTTCACTTAAAAAAAAAAAAAAATCAGTCTGTGTATGCCTGTACAATGCTCTCAGTGAGAAGGCTGCAAAGCACCAGCTGGTTTCCATTAACAACATTCGGCTAGTGACGAGGAGGGGGGTAGTGCTTCATGGTGGGCAGACTGTAAGAGGGGATTGGTCAGGCAGACCTGGCCCCTGAGATATTTGGTGAACGGAGCCACATTACAGGGATTTAGGTTCCTCTGAACAGCAGCGTACGTCCTGTTTTCCTGTAAGCTCTCTCATGCGAACACTCTTCTTACTTCTATGCGAAATCTCAATTCTCGTCTCCGGGAAACTTCCATGCTAACACACAGTGTCTATAAGGCAACTCAGCTGTCTAGACTAAACACTAATTGTTTGAAATAAAGACACGCATATATTATTACAGACATAGGCCAGCCAATAACCCTATAATCCAAAGCAAGCAACAAGCAGGTCCAGGTTGACCGGTCTAAGCACTGCTAAGACACTTCATAACCTCAAAAACTTGTCTTAGACAAATTTTAAACACTGCTGGGCTGCCAATAAACATCCTGGACAATAAATAAACAACACTTACATGGAAAAAAAAAAAAACATCTTTCCCCAAAGCGCAACAGTTTGCAATAGCACTGTAGAAATCTTGAATGAGAGAACATGTTCCTGGTGTAGTAAAACAACTGGCTCGAGGTGTTCCTGTACATATGGGATGCTGGAGAAAGCCCACGTGGCAGGTGAGTCCTCCCGGATAAACAACTCTCTTCACTTTCCAAATACACGTCACAGACTGAGCAAAAGAGTCGGTCAGAGTACACTTGGTCACCCTTTAGTATAATCTGTACGCATGGAATACTTTTAAGTGATACAGAAGCTTATTTCAACATAAACGGACATAAAAAGCAGAAAACCGGGCGATTATATCCTGTGGATTACTAGCCGTGTGCTAACCTATGCAGCTTAGCTGCCGTTTTCCCTCGGAAACGCCCAACACGTTGACGTCTCTTGTGCAGACAGTGAGACGTTATATTCTAGTGAATCTGAGGATGAGAATGCTGCCAGAGATGTGTGTGACGGTAAATCCCAAATGGCATTATACAGCTAACGTTTTGCCAACTTGGCTTTCCTATCGTCAGTTGGTCTGGGAACAAAAAAACAAAACAAAAAAAAATTTTTCCCATGATTTCTTCACTGGCCGATAATGTGTTATGCTACACGGGTCAGTGACGCAGCCCGGTCTACCAGAAAGGTGACATGTCTCTGGGCATGCCTAGAGTCGTAACACTCACGTTCACTTTGGAAACAGGCAAGGACTGATGCAGCTGGAAATAACCCCTGATGTTATATGGGATCGTTTTAAATAGCTAATAACACTAATAGACCACAGGTACCCTTTAAGGGAACAGTAACATTTGCCTCCTAAGTCACTTGTTTGCTGAACCACTTACATCCTATTACAGTCGTGGGGAGGCTGGAGCCTACCTCAGCCATCACTGTGTGAAGGCAGGGTACACCCTGGCCAGTCCATAGCAGGACCAACACACATGCCACCATACACACTCACACCTAGGGGCAATCTGGAACAGCCAAATCGCTTAAAGTACATGGCTTTGGACTGTTGGAGGAAGCCCACGCAAGCCCTGGGAGAACATGCAAACTTCATACAGAAACGCCCTCGCCAAGCCCGGAACTTGAACCCAGGGCCTTCTTGCTGGGAGACGGACGTGCTAACATCACACCACCGTCCCGCCCCACGTCTACATCACCTAAATTTTAGATAAACCTGCATGAAAAACTATTCGTACTTTAAAAAAGTAAGCGGCAGGCTTGTTTTGCATGCGAAAGAAGTTAACTATGCTGCACACACACGTTTCATTTATTTTTATAGAGCCTGTATGCTTTGCGGCACACGCAGAACACATGTTGGGCACCGGGCAGTACCTCTGCTAAGATTTCCAAAAATACTAATTTAACTGATTGTAAAAATGTATGTTCTTCATGCCAGGTCTTGCTGTTATTATGACTACAATAAAGAAATTCTGCTTAAAGGACACCGGTTCGAGTCTCAGAAGCACTGTTTCAGCCTCATAGTAAATTCTGACGACATATCCAACAATGTTTTTGATCTTTCTGGAATGCAACCCCAAAATCTAAAGTAAATATGCCTAAATAACACTAGATGGCTATTGCTGTAAAGTACAGACAACAGTTTTAGATCTGGGAAAGAGAAGCTTGCTTACTCAGTCACATTAGATATTCGATAAAAAGCTTGTTCGAAGGTTCCCCAGGGTGTGTGGTTTAGGAGTTACATACTGCATAATACCATCATACTGCAGGAATGTTTTATTCATTCATTTATTTATTTGACAAACTGCCTAATTCTACTAGGGTTGCAGGGAGGTTGGAGCCGACACTGGACAAAGGCAAGGTACACCCTGAACAGCCATACAGGGTACACCCATCGCAGGACCAACACACACACAAAACCATTCGAACTCGCACTCTCTCCTAGGGGCAATTTTGGAACAGCCAATTAGCATAATGTGCATGTCTTTGGAATGTGGGAGGAAACCAGAGTATCCTGAGGAAACCCATGCAAGCATGAGGAGAGCACCCAAACTCCACACAGAAACGCCCTTGCCAAGCCCGAGACAGGAATCCAGGACCTTGTAGTTTAATGATCCAGATAATATCATTAAAAAAATAATAAATTTAATAAATAAAGAAATAAATAAATAAACAACCTCCCTTTGAAGACCACAGGAAAACACTGATATGATTCTGCAGCGCACTACACAAATACAAATGCAGATACAGATAGTGAATTCTGTCCTGTTTGGTATGTTTGGAGCTGAGATACAGCATGTATGACGATATAGCCTGGGGTCTCCTCGAACTATCTGAGATAACACTGCTTTGGAAACCCAATGTTATTGGATAGTGTTTGTTTTGCTGATAACAGTTTTACTTCCATGCATCATTTGACAGATAAAAAAAAAAAGTGGCTACGCCCTCCCCTCCCAGGAGCTCACAGGTTAGAAAAGACTTGTGGTGCTGCGTAAAACAGTGGTAGAGGTTTACAGGTGATTGCTGGCGCAAAGACGACCCTGACAACACTGAGGCTTAAAGCAGGGACTACATTCCCTAACTGCAGAAAGTGTGCTTGTACAAAAACCTGTAAAATGAGGACCTGCCTAATATTGATGAGAACCCCTTTGAGGCATGGACTCCACAAGACCTCGAAAAGGGTGTGCTGTGGAATCTGGCACCAAGATATTCAAAGCAGATTCTTTAAATCATGTAAGATGTGAGGTGGGGCATCCATGGAACAGACTTGTTTGTCCAGCACATCCCACAAATCATCAATCAGACATTTGGGGAATTTAGAGGCCAAGTCAACACCTTGAACTCTTTGCCATGATCCTCAAACTATTAACTAGAACTACGGTCAAACAGTTCTTTGCCTCTGTGTGGCATATGAAAGTCGTGTTGGGTCAAGAAGCGCTTTTGAGGTGGTGTCAGTGGCAGTATGACTGGAAAATGTCTTTGTTTTTTCAAGTGTATGGAGTCAAAATGTTGCATAAAATTAATATAAGCATTTTTGGGATTTCACAAGAACGGCCCATATGAGATGACAGTCACCTTGACCTTTGACCTTCAAAATCTAATCCTCTCGTCCATGAGGCAAGGTGGACATCTAGGCAAAATTCCCTCAAAGTGTCCTCGAGATATCACACTCACAAAAAAGGCCCACATGAGGCTGAGGTGACCTTAATCTCTGACCTATGACCTCTAAAATCTAACCAATTCCTCCTGAAGTCAGAATGGAACCATTTCAAAACAATCCCTCAAGGCGTTCTTGAGATATCACCTTCACAAGAATGGCATTTTATGAGGCTGCAGTGACCGTGACCTTTTGACCAATGACCTCTAAAATCAAATCCAGTAATCCTTGAGTTAAGATTTATTAACGTATTTATGTAAACTAAGAAGAAAGAATAGCAGAATGTTTCTCAGTTCACCGTGCCACCCACAAATACAGTTTAAAGCTCGATGTGAACATGATCCAGAATCACTGCAGACTTCTCTGGGGCAGAACCCATTAACAGTCGACGGGGAAAATGGAAAACTGTTGAATGAAAATTCCTTTTGGAACCATCGGGACCATCTGACTCAGTTTAAAACCCTGCATCTGCAAACTGGGTCCGCAGACAGGGATTTCTGGAAGTGTTCCTGAGCCCATGCGGTGATTTCCATGACAAAATCATGCTTGTTTTTAATGCAGCACACACAGTGACCTAAAGATCACACGTAGATCTCTCTAGAGGAGTCTCTAAAATACACTTACCCGTACATAGGCCGTGTAGTGATGGCACTCTTGCTGGTTGACGCTAAGGCTGAAGTTTTGACTCACAGCAGCAGTCTGTTCTCCACCGTGTGTGAAATAGACCCGTGAGGATAGACCTTTATATCGCTTATCTGCATCCGCTGTTAGATTATACAGCAGCTCTGTGGGGGAACACAAGCAACATGCTGTAGTTTAATCATGTTAAACAACATTTAAACAACAGGCATTTAAATGTACTGCAGTTCTCCCAAATGTGAATTAAAGGCTACAGAAAATGTCTGTCCCACACTGATAGTCATCAGAATGAACCCAATGCATTTCAGGACTGCAATCAGTGTAACTGTTTTCATACATTCACTATTTAAATAGACTGATACACACAGTCTCACAGTGCTGGCCCATTTTTTTTTTTTTAGAAGAATCAGTGAGCAGTCATTATTCAGGGTGTTACTGTACTTCAACCGGTTTGGATGGAGTCCACACTCACACACTAAAACACTCGCACACCCTCTCTGTTGGACCTGTGCAAGGGTATCTCTCCAGCTGTGATGCAGCCATGACCTCACTCAAACACCGGAAGGGAGGGTTTCACAGTGTAGTTATACAGGGAAGAGGTGAGCTAGCACTTTCCACTACTAATGCCAAGCAGCGGAAACAGAGGAGCCCTTATTCTTTCCTCACCTGGGAGCAGACAAAATGCATAACAGCCATTTTATATATCCTGCATCCCTCACAAGGTTATAACCACTGACCGATTACTGATCACACCCACCGAGTGAACACCCAGTCAGAGACATTATCTATACTGAATAGCCTACAGTACGAAAATAGCGGTGCATGAACCAATTCACTTTTCAGACAGGCAGTAAAACAGAAGTCCTTTCAAATCAACCGCATGCATTCAATATCTCTTTAAAATCTGTGGTACTGATGAGAGATTTTACTACAGTAATAGTCACTCACTCATTTGCTGAACTGCTTAATCCTAATATGGTCGTAGGGAGACTGGAGGTGATCTCGGGCGACACCTGGCGAAGGCGGGGTTCACCCTGAATTGCTCGCCAGACGACCCCAGAGCCAACACGCACACAACCATTTACACCCACACTCACACCTAAGGGCGATTTGGAACAACCTCCTGCATGTCTTTGGACTGTAGGGGGAAACCGGAGTATGCAGAGGCATGTGTTTTGTTCGAAACTCGTGCATTCCCCATCCTGTACTTGTCAGCATTCACTGATGTCCAGTGGACCTGACTTACAGATGGACTATATGTTCAGCAGATGTTTACTTACAAGAAACACATGGGAACTGATGAATGACCGATGTGTAACCAGGGGTCCACAGGTCGGAACTGATGACTTCAGTACATAAGATGACTTATATACATATAACGGGTTTTCATTGGGTCCAAAACAGACAGCAAGGTACATCTTCTTGAGTATCGTGAGAGCCTAGAGCAGCAACGGAGACTGACTTTATATTTTATGCTTACAATAGGGCGGGTAGTGCTTTCCCTCTGAGGGTATTAGACTGCTCGTGAATATACATGCACAGCAGTTCATAAAGATATGCGTGGCAGCATCACTTATTACAGAGGGAGCACAGGCTGGCTCTCAGCCCTCCCTGGCTGGTGGTGGCCGAGTGCTAGGGAGGCAATAATTGACAGGTGGAAATTGTTTATGACTAAACTAGGGGGGGGTCAAAGAATTAAAATAGTCGATCAAAGACTTCCTCACCTATCTGTCCTGGCACAAGTTTCCCATGGAACTGCATACAGACTGTGACATTAAAGCAGTTGAGATGCTGCGGACCTTCATGACACTGAGGCACGGTGATGTTTATGAAAGTTGGCAGAAAAATGGACACATCCACTGTGATTACTGGTTTAGACCTATTCACAAAGCAAAAAAAAAAAAGAAGAAGACCAATATTAGGAAGTGGACATATGATGGTTAAGTATTGCAATTATTGGACATGCTGGATCAGGAGTGTCTCTCTCGCCTTAATAACACCACACTGTCTGCCATGAATGCACCGATTGTCACATCTGTATTGAAATAAAAACATTATTTAGGCAGGTCACAGACATTTCTAAGATTTCACAATGCACTATTCCAGTGTGCACATGTCAGAAGGCCACTTGAGAAATTAAGCCATGACTATGTTTATTGTTGCAAAAAACATTGCTATACTATATAATTAATCTTGGATATACTTTCATTCCTCTTACTAATGTAAAAACATGTCCACAGAAGTACACTTAGACATCTGAAGCTGAAGCTGAAGCCAATACCATGGCACTGTGGGCGAGGGCAGCCCACACGGTACACCCTGAACAGTTCAGCAGTCCATGGCAGGCCCAACACTGACGAACAACCATTCACACTCACCTTCACACTTAGGGGCCATTTGAAACAGCCAATTAGCCTAATGGGCATGACTGTGCGAGGAAACCGGTGTCCCCAGAGAAAACCCTGGTAACCCTGGCTGTGAGCCGAGCGTGCCAACCACTTCACCACTGTGCCTCCGTTAAAATATTCGTATGATTCCTATTATAAAAGGCACGGTGGCGCAGTGGTTAGCATGTTCGCCTCACAGCAAGAAGGTCCCAGGTTTGATTCCCAGGCTTGGGGCGTTTCTGGGAGGAGTTTGCATGTTCTCGCTGTACGTGCCAGGGTTTCCTCCAGGTACTCTGGTTTCCTCCCACAGTCCAAAAACATGCACAGTAGGCTTATTGGCGGTACCAAATTGCCCTTAAGTGTGAGAGTAAGTGTGAATGGTTGTATGTGTGTTGGCCCTGCAATGGCCTGGCGAACTGTTCAGAGTGTACCCCACCCTCGCCCAGATTAGGATGCGACCCTGATTAGGATTAAGCGGCTTAAAAAAATGAATGAAATGTATGAATGAATGATTCTTAATATGATGTTATATAATATATCAACACAAGAAGACTGTATGATATAACTATTTATTATAAAGCATCTCATAAGTCAAAAATATCTATTTCAGCATCTCCAGTTAAAAGAAATGTGGCGATTGTGAATTCATTTGAAATATTAACGATGTTTTGTAGAATTATTTCAAACCTGGATATCCATTTCCGTCCATATCCACATTGCCAGATATTGACTGGCCAAACATTTGGAAGGTTGGATTGATGCTTCGCCCAGACAACCTCTACAAACACACAAGCAAAGGTATTACTCGTATCAACACGTCGAGAAGTAGCACAGTGAGAGAATTTACACAAATGTACCAAAAATCTGCAGTACACAACGTGATAAATTCTTTGCAACTGGCTTATAAGTGTCTCATGGAGGCTACAAAATTCTACAACCCCAATTCCAAAGAGGACACTGTGTATTTCTGGAGGTGTTCCTGAGCTCATACAGTGATTTCCATGAATCGTGCCTGTTTTCACGGGCACCCAGTACTGATTTTTAGCCTTGTCCCTTGCACACAGAGATTTCTCGAAATGTTTTGACGATATCATGTACTAGAGTAGACTAGACTTTGAGGAACATTGTTCTGAAATTGTTCCACAATATGTAGATGTGGTTTGTGGCAGACTGGTGAACTTTTAACCAAAAGTTCTTCTTCTTATACCCAGTCATGTTAACCGCCGATTAACCAAATCAGTTGCAAAATATTCCTCATGCTGTTTCTTTTAGCACCACTTATAGCCGCATAGTAGCGCGACGTCGTTATCGGTTGGTTTCAGCCGAAAATGCCGCCATTATGCTCGAAATTAGCGGCCTCCTGGAAAACCTTTAAATATCTTCGAATGTCATACTGGCGGCTGAAAAAAGTTCTAATTTCGCATTTTAATTTTGCACAGGCTAAAAATTTTCGCCAAGACCACGAATATGGATCATTTACCTCGAATTCGACCATTTCTGAAAATATGCGAATTCCAGTTCGGATTTATCCAATCCGTAAAATTTACTTGTACTTTCAGACAAGATCGCTTACGTGTGTCTAACCTTTCCAGCCTTTTTTTTTTAAGTCCACACCACTTTTATGACACATGTTGGTGCCACTAACCGGGGCTAATATTTAATGTTTTCTATGTTCTACTGTAAATAATTTTTTTTTGGAACTGGGGTTGTATTTTTGAGCTTACTGTACAAATTAAAACAGCCAATAGGAATGTTGATTTCCTTATTAGGAGAACCATTAACAAATGCACACTTTATTAAGTGAAGAGTAGTGAAGGTTACCATCGAGTACTTGTTGACTATTCCTTTATCATCACTGTGGTAAATGTACACGACACCCCCAAAGTCATCCTCTTTGGGAGCTCCTATCGCCACATCTAAAAAAACGATGCAAGTGAGAAAAGAAGAGGAAATAAACATAGAGAGGAAGTGTGTGTGTGTTTGTGTGTTCTGGTGTAAGTTTGTATATCTGTATATATTTGTGTGTGTGTGTGTGTGTGTGTGTGTGTGTGTGTGTGTTGTTGGCTGGGTGCGAGTGCATGTGTGAAACAACGAGTTTAGAGATGTAAAATTCTGCTTGCTTTAAGAATCTTTCTATTTTACTGTGTGAGTGACTCAGTACTGTGTTTATCTATGTGTACTGTGTTAATTTTTTTTAATTATTATTATACCCTGAACATGCACAGTCGTTCAGGAAGCTGCAAATATCACAGAACTGCAAATTAGTATCACTGAGGTATCACGTGATAACTGTAGGAGATAAATGCACCGTTTATTACAGTGTACGCACTTTTATTTTCAGTAGCTGTAATACCATCGTATAACGTCAAGTAGTGTGGGAGGGGGAGCTCAGCATGGTATAA
The DNA here is from genome assembly GCA_028564935.1 of Neosilurus hyrtlii. Lineage (NCBI taxonomy): Eukaryota > Metazoa > Chordata > Actinopteri > Siluriformes > Plotosidae > Neosilurus > Neosilurus hyrtlii. The sequence continues at coordinate 7,228,585 of JAOUQZ010000039.1, forward strand.
TGAACTTCTTGCTCAACATCTGATCAGCAGGTTCAGTGAGCAGGATAAGAGCAGAGACATAAACTGTGTATGACTTCAGATATAAATTCCTGCCTTATAAGCTCTAAACATTTATCGGGCAGATTCCGAGTGGTATATAGCTTTGTCTCCCACACCAACAGAGAAACACAGCTAATCAGATGCTGCCAGAAAGTTAAAGTGAAAGTCAAAATCAGGAAATGTGTAAGGCCTCATAACTGAACCACAGTGTGTAATCTGTTTCCAGAAACAGTCTGACTGAAAGACGGGGAGCCAGGAAACTAAAATGCAAGCATATAAAATATCATGGTGGGATTTGGGGTGAACGAAAAAAGCATTTAACAAATACACAAAATGTCTTTTCCTGATTAAGACTTTTTTAAATGATATAATAAAACTTCAGACGCAGTCGCAATCTCACAGTTCCAGGATCCCCGGTTTGACCCTTTTTATGCAGAGTTTCTGTAAATGTTCTGACCATGTTTTTTTTATAGGTTTCCTACCACCTCCTAAAGCATGCTGATAGGTTAAGAATGAAAAGGGGTGTATATGTAGACTACCGTTTGATGGACAGATGCTCTATCAGGTATACACGTGTTCTGACAGCATGGCAGCACACACAGAACTCGTACTACCAGCATGCATCTCACCAATTTCAGTCACCTGACTACTGACACTCCCACTGCACACCTGGTTCCCATTCCTAATTACCTACATTAGATAATGACTCACATTCTCAGTCCACAGTACCGCTCCTGCATGTCATTGCCGGTGCATTTGTTTATACCAAGCCTTTGTTTATCGTGTTTGGTTTTAGTGTTTTGACGATTGTTCGCCTCCTCATTTTTTATTACTGTTTTGCCTGATCGACTGAACTCCGCCTGTTTATTGACTCGATTCGGGACTGTTACTCTATTGTTCATACTTTCGCTTCACTAAAGCCACCATTTTATTTGCATTTGCCGTCATCTGTGCCACAAAGCAGCGTTACACATGTCTCACAGCAGTGTTTCTGGGACAGACCTTTTAGTGTGACCCTGACCTGGATAAATCATTTGCTGAAAATGAAGGATTGAATAAAAGCACAAACTGACCTTGGTACCCATCATCGTCGATGTCTCCAATGGCACTGATACACTCTCCAAAATGAGCATTGTAAGCACTGTCCCCTTTCAAAACCATCATCTCCTCCATAACCCCCTACACATTAAACACAATTCTCAATTATTTCGTAAATCATATGATTTTAATATTTATTACCTTGCACACAATTAAAAAACATGAGCGAAATGAACATCAAGAGCGCTTCAAAGGAGTTTATTGCTGTTCAGCAGTACTTTAAACTGTGTAAATATTGTTTACATTAACGTCACGTTAAAAAGGAATGAACTCACATTGCCTCTGCTGATGTAAACAGACACCTGGCCTTCATCTCGAACCTCACTGAACATCGGTGCCCCGACCAGCAGGTCTGAAAGTCCGTCCGCGTTCAAGTCAACTGCACACAGTGAGGAGCCAAAGTAAGAGCCCATCTGAAACCAAGCCAAGGCACACAGCAAGACAGCTCTGATTAGAATTCCGTGCAAATGTCAAGTTAACTTTCCTAATCTCTACCTAATAGCATATCATTATGCGTTCAGAAAACACAAGCATATCATTTTACTATATATATTTAATAGAATATAACAAAACACAAACAGTTCTATTACTTTAAGGCATCCTGCATATCCAGGAAAAAGTGTTTAAGTAAAGATTGTGTGTCAGAATCATAGTCGGTTAACGGTGGTAATATCCAGTGGGAAAAAAAGTTACTTTTAAATGTACTTAACTATTAAACTATAAAATACATAAATGACCAATGTTTACCAGTAGCTAGAATTTGACTTGCTATTTTACACTGGGCTAAACTGGCATCAGCAAAAAAATTGTTAATATGGCCAGAGATGTATCTCTCTCTCTCTCTCTCTCTCTCTCTCACACTGGCCATATTAACATATATATATATATATATATATATATATATATATATATATATATATATATATATATATATATATATATATAAAAAA
>JAOUQZ010000039.1:7239145-7271043 GCA_028564935.1 Neosilurus hyrtlii
GTGGGAGGAAACCGGAGTACCCGGAGGAAACCCACGCAAGCACAGGGAGAACATGCAAACTCCACACAGAAACGTCCAAGCTGGGAGTCGAACCCAGGACCTTCTTGCTGTGAGGCGGACGTGCTAACCACTACGGACTTGGGCCACATTGTGATGATTAAATGACTGGGTATATTTATTTCCAAAGCAGCAGGTCTTGTGGGGTGTTCCTGGTATGCCGTGGTAAGTACCTACAAAAGGTGGTCGGACAACCAGTGAACTGGCAAGTGTGCCATGGTGCCAAAGACACAATGAAGGCTAGGACGTCTGATCTGATCCCACAGAAGAGCCACAGTAGCACAAGCTGCTGATACTGTTAATGCTGGCTATGACAGAAAGGTCAGAACACGGTGTATCTGTGTACTGGGCTGCCCAGCTGCAAACCAGTTAGATGGTGTTAATGTTATGGCTGCTAGTGTATAGCACACTCAACACTGTTCATTAGCTGGAACATCTTAACCTCTACTATCCTCCTGTTGACTCAGTGTTTATACTTTACTCTGACTTCATGATGACAACATTATTAAGCATTAAAAAAGGACATCAGAGCCATTTCGCTTGTATTTAAAGTCATTTCATGAAGACTGAACGTAGGGTGGTGAAAGAAACATGAAAGAGAAAATATTTCCTGCTTACCATCACTCGGGAATCTTCCCGCTCCAGTACTTTCTGTGCCTGGTCTTCTGGAAACTTCAGCATAGAAGTGATAACTTTGGCCATAGTCTATAATCAAACAACCAAAAAAAACTTGAACTCATCTTTTAGAACTTTACTGATTAATGGAATAGAAATTAATTTGCATTTTAAAGACGTGTTAGGGCGACACAGTGGAGTAATGGTTAGAACATCCGCCTCTTAGCAAGAGGGTCTGGGCTTCGAGTCCCAGGCTAGGCAAGGGCACTTCTGTGTGGAGTTTGCATGTTCTTCCCAGGCTTACGTGGGTTTCCTCTAGGCACTCCAGTTTCCTCCCACAGTCCAAAGACATGCTCATTAAGCAAACGGGCTGCTCTAAATTACCCTGAAGTGTGAAAGTAATAGTGAATGGTTGTGTGTGATGGATGGGTGAGCTGTTCAGGGTGTACCCGGCCCAGAATCGGCCCCAGCCTTCCCATAACCCATTAAGGGTTTTAGCAAATGAATGATTGAATGACATCTTTGGGGAATATCCAAATGGCTACAAATCTCTGTGGACCAAAGTCTAATCCTGAATGATTACAAGAAAAAAATATATTGTTTAATTCTGACTATATGAAATATATTGTTTGGTTTTTTTTACTTGTATTTTGACACTTCCTATAAATGTCCAGGTTTCTGAAATGACATGACGTCAACACTTCAGGACTCTACTGGCACTGGGAAAATGTGTAACATTTCCCAAATTTCCTTCAATTAAAAGACAAAATGGGTGCAGAGTAAAGTTTTTAGAGCACAAACTCAGCACAGTCCCTTTTCTATCCATGGGTACCGAATTAAAACGTCATGAGAAACTGTGAGGCCCAACAAACCCTTCCACCTTCCCTCCTGTTACTTCCCATCACTTGCCTGTAAACAATTACAACCCTGCACTGTCGAAAAAAAAGGCTAATTATCTGTCACATGCTGTGCAATCAGCTCCAGACAAATCTGCCAGTGTGTGTGTGTGTGTGTGTGTGTATGTGTTTGCACACTGGAGCTTATAAATACTACATTAATTGGAACCAGGACCGTTGCTAAGCTTTGGCTATTCTTTTAAACTGGTATGTTGTTCTCATCATATGACGTGGCCTCGCCTGCCGTGTTGCTCTCCAGACATCCGTCCTCACAGGAGGGCTGCTGTGATGTCAAAAGCCTGCTGGTTATTATTAAACCAAAGGGTCCCCCACTGGGTTTAGGTCCCTGTCAACTAGCCATTAATTAGCTCAGACTGAATGGAAAAAAAGATGGGAATTAATGCCCCACTACAAGCACACACAAATTTTTTTCCCTCCTGTGGAGTTCTGACTTGTATTACGTACAAGAAAAAACATTATGTAGTTTTCAATAAGTGGCTAATATTACGCAAGCAGACGTGATTACACTGTTTTCCTGTAAGCAAAAATGAAAATGTACCTTCGTTTCTCGCCCCATCATGTACTCAAACATGACTTTCCGCAGGTACTCATACTCAGTTGGCTGAGGGAAAGGATCGGCACTGTAGTGTGTGGTTTCTGGGAAATAAAATGAGTGAAACGTTAGTTCATATTACATACTATTTCCATCTAGCAGTCAGAAAACAGATGATCAGCGTTTACGCAACTTGTAGTCTCCCTGTTTCTATCTCTCTCATGCACCGGAGCAAGTACATGGGAAAATTTTGAGCTTGGCCAGCCTGAGCACCAGCGCATTAGTGCAAGATTATGGCAATGGGGATATTGGAAACCATAGAAACAGATGAAAAGGGGGATCAATGCATGGCTTTGTTTAAACATCCCAGCTACGTCTTCTGATCTGTGTTGGTGTCGGAGTATTTAGCTCATGCACTCACATTTATAAACAGGAAATGATGGACAGGGTGTTCGAGTTGTTCAGATGGCACTCAAACACACACCCTTTAGCATACTAATAATCAGGCAGTAAATCAGCAGGATTGGGTGGGTTCCAGCCCATTCCAGACTAGTTAAACAAGCAGTTTTTAATAAGGTACAAAAGTGACATTGTCACTAAAATACAAAGTGGTTTTTTATTCATTTGGGTGGTGACCGTGCACAGTTTGGAATGTGAGAGATGAACAGCTAGTGGCATGCTGGCTAAGAATGAACTTTACCCCTCCAAAAAATAAATTTAAATTTAAATGACAACACTCGAGTTGGGCAGATTTTAGGAATTAAATTTGATATTTTTGTATATAAGAAAATATATTTAAAAAAGAAAAATTGTCCAACCTCTCCCTAAGTTTTACTCGGCTTTCCATTACTTTCCATTCCATAGTAATGGTTATTTACACGCTAACAGCTATTTACTCTTGAAAATACTGGAAACATTCAGCAACCATTAAGATGGTCCCAAATAGGAAAGGCCTCAAGTCATTTTACTCCACACAGTGCTCAACTGTGTGAATGTGTCTCATGACAATCCACGAGCAATCTATAGTAGACAGACAAAGCCACTAGTTCTCTAGAATATCTAATACAATGCGTCTGATGACACTCACACTCCTAGGTGTACCAAAAGGGACAAACTAATCAGGCTCAGAGGTGCCAAGCCAGCCAAAACAAGCGTTTGATCAAAGAGCATAGATAAAGGAGTGAGTCAAACTGACCCAGAAGTCATGCTGCAGCCACATCGGGGCCTGCAGGGAGGAAACCTGACGTTATTCTTTTGTTTCTTTTTTCTAACCAATTCTTTTAATCACTCTGTCAAATAAAATCATGAAGTGGATAGTGTTCAGGTTAAAGAACTGGGTGATTGAGGACAGCTGCTTTGCATGGAAGCTGATCATTCAGTATTTGTAATTCTGGTTTCATGACGTTTAGTCTCGGACAGCAAACAGAGCAGCTGGAAACTAAACCTCAGTCCTTAAACTACGTGTCAGCATTTTAGGCAGTGTTCTCATTTACAACCTGTGTGAGAGCCTTTTCCCAGGTGAGTCACCGCTGAGGTTTTATAAGCTTTCCGTACCATGTCCTCCAGAGTATGGATCTAAGAGTAGAAAAAAAAAAGCCACAAACTTTTGTTAAACTGCGTATTGAAGCACAAAGTAAAAATAAAAACAATGGACTGAAGGTTATTCGAAAAAAAATTTAATTGAACATTTAGGTGGGCATGATTTACTAAAAAACAGCAGCATCCAAATACAAATAACTGGCTCTTAAAGTGAAATGAAAGCCAATCCTTTCAAACTCTACGGTTACACATGAACATATAGATATTTTCATTATCAGGTTGTTTTTACTTACATTTTTGAAGTTGCATTCTGCTAAAATCGGTTTGATAGTTTGCCTAGGCCTGTTTGAAAAGGCTGCTGTTTCACTCTCTCAAGAGTGAAAACAAATCGCAAAAATAAGACATGAATCCCCCAGTTAATATAAGGCAAGTCACTGGCAATAATAACAGTATTTAGATATTAAACTAACAAATCAGATATAAACTAGTATACTTCTGAATGAAATAAAGCTAGGCTAATTCAAATGCAATTACGTTTATATACACTAAAACAAGCGTGCACTCGTGTATATATAAAAGAATACCGCTATAATAATAATTCTGTTTTGCTGGCGGAGGCACAAGATAACGTCAATTTCCGCTACTTTTCGCATGACAACGGCGCCCCCCTTTGTGTCGAGTTATTGTTCGGTTTTAATATCTACACACACACACAAAACGGTAGATGAAACAGTTCATTTTAATAGAAACTGACAAACTACGCCTGTAGGTTTTGATTAATTTGGGTTGTTTCCTTTTAAGGCTTGAGTATTTTCTGAAATACAGCCATGACAAAGACAGAAACTGATATCTTACATGAATAAGTGTTGTTCATTTGAGTGATCGGCTATTAGGTAACCAGTTAATATAGGCTCAGACAAAATTACTGAGGAAAATTTTTTGTGTGGCAATATCCTGAAACTGGGCGGCATATAAGGACGTCCTGCTCACAGCAAGAAGGCTTTTCTGTTCAGAGTTTGCATGCTCTCTTCGTGCTTGCGTGGGTTTCCTCCAGGTACTCCAGTTTCCTCCTATTGTAAAATGACATGCCCATTAGGCTAAATGGCTGTTCAAAATTAAGTGAGCTCTCCTAGGTATGAGTGTATATGGTTGCCGAGCTGTTCATGGTGCCTTCGCCTAGTGTCAGCTGAGGATCAACCTCCGGCAAATCGTTCGGCAAATGAGCTATTTCCCAATTTCCTCTTGCAATTAGATCAATGCCGATTCCCACTCACTAGCTATCATCCCCTATAACATGAGAGATCTCATCCTTGCAGACTAGTAGCTAACACATCCTTGCAAATCTTTTATAACTGACACTCATATTTCTGTTAACCCTGACTAAGGCTTGGAATGAAATGGAATTGCTTGTGGCTGGTTTATAACCTAATTTACACGCAACAAAATAAAAGCCAGTTGAATTCTGATTTAGTCAAGCGTTGGTTTCAAAATATTTCTGGTGTATTTACTGACCAATCAAAGTAAGTGACTTTTTAATCATTGGTCTAAAGACACAACAAGGATGCCGGAAAACTGTTATTACTTTTAGTACAATCCCCATTAGACCCCCACCGTGCTATGACCCCTGGGCAAAGTCTTAACCACAAGTGTGCCTCTGTCCACCCAGCAGTATAAATGGTACCAGTTAGAAATACTGGGAAGGTAACCTGTGATGGACTAGCGTCCCATCCAGGAGGAGTTGAACCCCTAGTCGCTTCACGCTACAGACACCGGGGATAAGCACCGGCCTGATGAGCCGCTAGACTCGGGTGTATAAAGCCCCAACAGACAATTTAATACTATCACAGGGGCGAATTTGGGTGACAGAAGTTCTGCGAAGGGCACCAAACTGCATATTCTGTTATGATATTCTATGTTACCAAGGGCTGTTGCTGTTGCTCACTCAACTCTTAAACTTTTAATGACAAATCAACACCAAGGCCATCAACACCGCAGGACTTTTCCTTGCATGAAAACGATTTCACGGCATGCTTTGATCATCTCCTCGGAATCCAAGCCTGTTGTGCTCTGCTTATTAAAATTCCATGTCGGTAAAAAATGTATTGTTTATCATCAAAGACTTTGTTGTGGACAATGTTATTGATTTTCTCACCATTACGGAGACGGGGCTGCAAGCTAACATCTGTGCCCGTATCACTGTTAATAGCACTTGTTCAACGTGCCTCGTACGTCATCATTTATCTCGTATGGGATCAAAACGAGGCGGTGTTACAGTACTGTACTGTAATCGCTTCAAGCTGAAGAAATTGTCAGCAGTTATTTCCTAAAACTCACTTGAGTTTATGGACTGCATGATTAATTATTCATCTACTCGACTGCAGATGGCAGATATCTATGAGCCACCGGCCTCCAAAAGAGAACCGACAGGCTCAACATCTCCTTGATCCGTGAAGAGTTTTGGTTGCTTTCTAGAGCAGCTGATACCTACTACGAGCCCTTTGATTCACTTCAACTTCAATCTAGATAGCCAGAACTATTGCTTTTGAGAATTTCTGGAAGTCGTCCATCTAGTCCAGCATGTTCCTGAAGCTACTCATAGGAATGGTGATTACTAGAGCAGGTGAGAAACCCATGAAACATTTCAGCAATTATCTGATCCTATGATATGGGACCACTGTGCAACACCAAGCCTGATGAAGCCAAGCTTGGAAAGAAAAGAGACTTCACATCATAATTTGTGGTCAGTGAGCAGGGATGCTTTCTTTTAAGACGTTAAGAATTCTGCCCAGATGTAGCACGGGTGTACAGATGTGTCCGTTCTGCTGATTAGGTCACTGGTGGAACATCAGGCACCTTTATACGGAAATATAAGTCGTACTGCTCTCTGGTGTTCTCATGAAATCAGATTTGAAAAGCCAAGAGGAGAAAACTGGACCTCCAACGGCACATAATTAGACTCACAATCCATCAACAAATGTACTGTATGTTGATCAGCGTTCCTGTGTCAATCTTCTTCGTCATGGCTATCCCGCGGGTTTGAAGATGATGATCGTCGTATCGATCAGGGATGTGTTTGTAAGTGGCATATGGGTCCAAATTTGCTCAAAAGACTCGATCACAGCATGGACAACTGGTTCCAGGCAGGAGAGCAGGCCATGGCTGTTGTTGGCAATCTTTCCTATGCCTTCATTTCTCCTCCAACTCTTGACATCTTCTCACTTTGAAAGTTGCAGTCCCTTCTCTGATGGTGGTTCTCCGGTAAGTTCCTGAATTAGGAATCCGATGACGTTTAGTGACACTCCATAGGTTCTGCTTCATCAGTAGAATCTTAAGGCAATACACAAAAGCCCATCTCATGACAGTGACCACAAACTAACAAATGAGTTCATGGACTTCTTCACCGAACAAGTACGGCTTACAAGAAACAGACTTCCATCCAATACTGCTTCATTTGGCTTAGATACCAAAGATTCTTAGCCCAGTGCTGGACTTTCTGAGCTTTGGGAGACATCTGTGAATGAGCTGTCTCCTCTAATGAAATCAACGTCCTTGAAAACACACAGGTTAAACCCAATTCATGGTTCTTTAATGAAAGACTGGTATTAACTTCTATTGCCTGTTAAGGCTGATCTATAAACTGGATGGAACAGAAAGGTGACCAAGAGGCCTATGGCAACTTCGAAGCAGAGAACACACACACACACACAGGTTATATAAACTTCAGGAGAGTTCGTGCATGCTCGTTCGGCCAATCAGACAGCTTCCTACAAACAACTTTTGCTGCAAAACCATGACTTATGTAGAGTTAGTGGTTTTCAACAGGGAGCAAGTAAATTTTCTGAACCACTATTGTATACATGCCCAGTTCGAGCACTCCCTGAGTAGTGAGAAAAGCAGTGTGTGCGCTTAATTATGGACAGTTAAAGCTAAACAGATGTGCTGAGTTACGGATTTGAGTTTCCACGGACTCGCAGAGGAGATTAAGCTTGAGAACATGAGGTACAGAATATATACTGAAATTTACACATCGGAGTCTCTTCAATGACCCTGACTCACCTTATCTTGGTATTCCTGCTCTTTTAGCCTGGCTTCACTCACCAGCGTGGTCTTCTCAGCAAGCTGAACCTAAGCAGGGTGAGAGAGTCACGAGTGAAGGGTGGAAATGATGAGACAGGCCTTACGAGCCTCCGAGGTACATTTCCGGCATGTTAACTATTAATTGCCATCCAGAGTGCTGCATTTAAGAGTTAATGCACATTTTATACTGTATAATTTAGCATTAAAAATGATGGGTTGGTGCGGGGACTAACCTGAAGTTCCTCAATACCCTGAAAGACAAAGGGGGGAAGCAAACAGATGTGAGATCAAATACACAACAATATAGGAACACTAACAAACATGTCCAATGTAATATCATTAATAACCATAACACACAATAACCCAATGATAAATATTAGAAGTTGAGGCCAAACAGTTGGTCTATGAAACATAACGGATAGATAAGTATAAAGAACACATAATATCCACATATTTATTATGGGATGCTCCATATAATGGGCAGGTCAATCTGGCAACCAGACTGGCTCTTTTTCATGATTTCCCACCATTGTGTCACATGATATACACCACTGACATCATAGAGAGGGGCGCTACCACCCTGGAGCATCTCACCGGCTCACAAATTGATTTTTGTCTTTACAAGGGAGGGGAAAAAATTTTATTTGTTGTTTTTTACATGCAGCTTCCATCTTGCCTGAAGCTTGATGCTTACTCCAAATGTGCTCACATGAGAATGAGGCTCAATATACATAAACCATTCAACCTCCTCTCCGAGGGGTTAATTAAAAACAGGGATTTATGACCTCATCATCCGTGAACAGCATGAATTTTCAGTTGCAAGGAATTTTCTTGTTCAGTAAGATAGCTGCCATAAGGGAAATTTGTAGTGAGCTGTCCAAAGGCGAACCAAAAACTGTACACTTTATGAGGAGGTAAACAGCACCATCTGGTAGTGGTTGTGGGAATACCTTACACATACCTGAGGACCACTAACACTCCTTTGCTGGAGCTCCTCCAGCTCCTTCTGCACTTCCCACACTCGACCACCCATTTCTTCTTCACGACTCTGCAAAGACAATCAATTCTAGTTACACAGTCGAGGTCGTATGTTCCCATACACTCATCATGGACATGAGTGTCATGCCAATATTAAGCCTGCTAGTAGTCTTTTGATGTTCCTTTTTTTCTGGGCAGAACAATTGTACAACATACACTTTTAATAAAAAAGAAAAAGAATATAATGCACAAGTTTGGTCTATTTTAGGTTTTCTGAAATCAACAGAGTCAAAAATAAAAACTTGTGTAAAAAAAACGCCCCCATGGAATTGTTGTTTTCCTACATCTTGGAACAAGCCAACAAATCACCCTCTATAATACACCGCCTAACGATAATCAATATACTCCATACACATTTCAATTTAGTCATTTTCATAAATTAAAGAAATAAAAACATGGAAAACTAGGTTTTCTCTTGCATCTAATCACAGCTGCATAATTATTGCATTCTTCAACTCCATAAAACACACACAGGAGGTTTGTCATGACTTTTATGTATATAGTTCTGTCTGTGTGTGGTGATCATTATCTTTATTACCACCACCATAACATGCATAGTGTATAAGATGACACCTAATCCAACGTTTTGTTGCAACTTGAGGGGAAAAACAGCTTTTCCTTTACTCCTCCTAACATACTTCTGGCCAATCATCACTCCAAACAAGCAGATTAACCGCTGTATTCAAGCCTTAAGCCTGTATCTCACTGAGCGGTGACCGCCAACTGCTCTCCCGGTTCGCTAACAGCTAAGGGCTCTCCCTTAGAGATAGGGTCGGTCATCCAGGAAGAGCTCGGAGTAGAACCGCCAATGTTGGTTAAAACAAATTAGAAAACTATGCTGTTTTTTGCTTTGGGAAGCTGAAATCTGATCTTTCTGTGGTTTTAAATTTAAAAGAGATACTAATAAATAGAGATATTAATATAACTGGTTTGGGGTCAGTTCTTAATTTAAACATTAAAAGTTTAATGCTGTAAAGTGTACAAGGAACCTTTGTACTGGGTGTTTTACTAATATGGTTAATAAAACACCCAGTACGAAAGTTCCTTGTACACTTTACAGCATTAATGCACCAACAGCTCTGTGACAGTTTGCAATTTCAGGCCAGAACATTTAATGTATCAGCTGGTGGGAAAAGGAAAAAAATATATATATAAAATTTTTTATATATATGTCTTAACGCACCTGAAGAATTTGCTCATAACGCTGAACAGTTCTTTTCAGCTCATCATCTTTCTGATGGATCATAATTTGAAGTTGATTAACTTCCTCGCGTTGGATTCCCATTAGTTCTGCTTCCACCCTTTGTGCCTTTTCTATATGGAGATGACAGAGATGACACAATTAAGCTCATACAGTTTATCACCAGTGAGTCTCTAATGCCTTTTTCAAAATAGAAAAGGTGCGAACATTCCTCAATTCATTATCTATACCACTTATCCATCAGGGTTGCCAGGTGCACCCAAGTTCACCCTAGGCAGCTTGTCAACCAACGATGGGTATAGAAAAGAATTGCCCTCTTCAAAACATTTCCAATGTTGAGTTAATCAATGCCAAGTGAAAGGTATATTAGCAACAGTCCAGAAAAAATGAAATGCTTAAAGGATCTACCTCACCCTCTCCAAAAAATATTTGCAAACATAATCAGGTCTAACTAATCTTATTGTTCGCTGCAACCCAAGTTAACTGGCTACCAGCAGTAACCATTCCGAATAGTTCAGCATAAATATTCCAAGAGCATTCCACTGCTTGATAGGTTAACTGAAATCAAATAATCAACTATGAGTGGCAAGGCACTGTCAAAAGATCTCAGGGATAAAGTTGTGGATAGGCACAAGGCTGGAGAGGGATTAAAAAAAAAAGAAACAATTTGTTATAATTTGAACAAAATTCAAAGTGGTCATTGTGTGCATGTGACACCAATATCACAAAGGCTCCATTAATGTGGCCTGTATGGAAGGGATGCAAGAAAAAAGCCAGTCCTCCATTAAGCTTTTCCAGAATGCAACTTGAAATGGAAGGTCAGATGAGAGCAAATTCTGGTCTCAATGCCAAATGGTATATCTGGCAGAAAGCCAATATAGCTTACCGTCCAAAGATCACCATACCTACAGTAAAGCATGGTGGTGGTCGCATTTTGTCGTGGGGGTGTTTCTTTTCAACAGGAACTGGGGCCCTTTTCAAGAGAAAAGAAAAAATGGATGGGTCAAAATACCATCAAATTCCTGAGGAGAACCTTCTGCCCTCTGCTAGAAAGTTCTCAATGGGAAGAAGTTCCACCATCCAAAATGCCAATGACCAGAAGCATTCAAAAAAGCTGATTCTGGATTTTTTTTTCTGAACTATTGTTATTATATCTTTTACTTGGCTGTGATCAGACGTATTGAATAATTTCAGCTGGAAAAATATTTTTTGTGTGTCTTCATTTCAAGTTGCAAAGCAACATACTGAGAATTTTTTAAAGTAAAGGTTCTTTTCTACGCTCACTGTGTCTCAGGGCTAACACAAAGAAACAATCATTTATGTTCACCCCGTATAGGCATGTGAGTCCATCCACTGTAAAATGTGTATTTTTTAACATATTTGAACAAGTAAACATTTCACACTCTTAAAAAAAATGTTCTGTGGAGAAAGAGAGTATCCATGGCCTCAGAAGTTAGTATCTCTCCATTGTTTGCAGAATTGTCCAGCAGTCTATGGAAGCACCTTGCTGAAAAATTTAGCCACTCTTTCTTTAGTTCTTCTGTCTTGTTAAGGTAGGGCTGTCTAGTCTCACATTCAAAGAGTTAGTGGTTTAATGAATGATTTAGCGACTCATCGGTTCGTGGACGCCTCTCAACGAGTTATCGGTTCGTGAACTACTCAGCGAGTTAGCGATTCGCTGAATGATTCGATCGGAAATCTACCTGTAAAGACTTCCCGCTGCAGTGCGTCACACAGCACTTCCGCCTCGGCTGGCTTTGAGACTTAATGAGTGACTCCAACTAGTTTATGTGATAATAGGCAGTTATATTAGCAAAGCGCTGGTGAATCAATTCACTTGCGTTTGCGAATCGATTCAACTCGTTCACTTAAATGAATTGATTCTTGTGAATGATTCGTTTGCGAATCGCCCATCACTACATGACACCCAATGCTGCACACCCACATCTTTACGAACTTCTGTGCATGCGCATTAAGAGGTGGCCTAACACTTTCTAAGGGAAAGCGTTATCTGACCCTTTGTAGCAATGGGCTCATAAATTCCGATGAGGAGTTACAGGGAGGTGAGTATAGGCGCAAACCGAGAACCTTGTTGTTGTTAGATGACAGTGTTAACCACTCACCAGGGTGCCCTCCACAGGTTAAAAACATATGGTACAACATACGGGATACTGTCACTGTTGACAGCAAATTCTAAAAAAGTTCCAGGTATAAAAATACTGTGTCATGCGAATGGCCTAATCCTCTTACCTACTGCCTCCTTAACTGACTCCTCAAGCTCTTTATCCTTTAGAGCTATCTGGGTGTTGAACTCTCTCATCATCTGTTTAAGTGCACAGTTGTGCTTCAGTTCCAAATCTTCCATTTCAAGCCTGTAAAAACAACAACAACACAACCACAACATGACCGGTGGTTTACCAAACTACTCAAAATGTCAAACGAACTATTTTCTGATGTTTGTATCTTACTTCAGCTTTTTCTCACTCTCATCCGCCATTTCTTTCTGGAGATATTCCAGCTCCTTTTCATGTTCCTTCCTCAGCGAGCGAAGGTCTTTCTGCAACCGGGTATAATCTTTGTGAATCTTCTGCTTCTCGTTTTCAGTTTCCGTCAGTTTTTGATGAAGATTGTTCTCAGGGCTTTCAGGCCCATCAGTAAGACATTCTCCATCAGTCTGTAGGTTCTCTTTAGCTTTAAGCTGATCCTCTTTTTCCTTCAGTCTTGTATAAAGGTCTTGGAGCTTCATCTCGTAATCTTTCACCAAGAGATCCTTTTCATGCGGCCAGGCTTCTTGTTTTAATGCGCAGTCCTGCTTTCCTGCATACTGAACTTGCTCCATTTCCAAGCAGTTGTTGGTCTTCTCAGCAGAGCACTTCTCCATTTGCATGAGAGTCTCTTGTCCTTGAACCTGGACCTCAAGACTCGTGCAGGTCTTCTGAAGCTCCTGAACCTGTGCCAGATGTTCACACAGTTCTGCTTTAAGTTGACTAATTTCAGCTTGCTGGGCTAAGTTCTGCTGTTCAGATTCAGTAAGTTTAGCTTCCAGCTCTCCGAGCCTTGAAATGGCCTCTTCCTCTCTTTCATTCATCGTAACAGCAGCAGCTTCATTTTGCCCAGATGCCTCTGTTGCCAAGTTCTTCTTGTCCACGTCGTTTAATGTTTGCAATGCATCCTCTTTTTCTAATTTTCCATCATGCTGTACCTGCTCCAGGAGCTTTTTGTGCTCTTCTATTAAATTACTGAGTTCTTCTTCCATTTTCCTTCCATTGTCCTCCAGACTCTTCACCGTTTTCTCCTTTTCATTCTGCCTATTTGTGATGTCCTCCAGCTGTGCCTGCAGATCCTTGATGGTCCCCTCCTTCTGCTCAATCTGCGACGTCAGCTGCTTACGAATCAGGCTAATTTTTTGCTCAGCTTTCTTTCTGAGCTCCGCTACTTTGCTTGCACTCTCTTCCGCTGCTTTCAAGGCCTCCTCCTTTGCCTTAAAGATTTCTGCCTTCTCCCTCTCAAAATCATCTTGCTGGCGTTCCAGTTGCTGTTTGACATTTTGGAAGTCTTTCTCTAAAGACTTGAGTTTCTCTTCCGTTTCGCAGGCAAGATTACTTTTCTGAGAGCACTGCTCCTCGGTTTGCTGGAGCTGCTGAATCAGCTCCATCTTTTCATGTTCCTTAAGGTTTTGGTGCTGCTGCAACTCAGACTCAAACTTCTCCTGGAGTTTTGTCTGCAACTCGAGTCGTTCCTGCAGTTCACTTATTTTCTTAGTGCAGCTGTCCAGCTCTAACGTCAAGGCACTTACCCTCTGCTCTTTCTCACTCAAGACCTGGTCCATCTCGGACTTACTGATAGACTGATTGTCGATGCTGGCAGAGAGTCTTTGGAGGTGCTCATCCTTCTCTGCTATCTGTTTCTCCAGGTCCTCGATCTTGCATTGAAGAGATTTGACAGTGCTTTGGTTCTGAGTGAGCTTGGACTCGGTTTTCTTTTTCAGTTCTGAAAGTTTATTCCTGAGTGCCTCAACTTGTTCAACAGCTAGGCTCTTTTCTTTTTCTGCTTGTCCGACAGCCTCCTCCATCTGGCTTTTGATACTGAGTTTTTCCTCATTGTGCTGCTGACTCAGAAGAGATATGGCTTCATCCTTCTCAGTTTTGCTATCAAATAACTGGTTCTTTAGGTCATCTATGATGCTCTCCAAATTACTGGTATGCAAAATATTTGCTTTAAGTTTTTCCGATATGTTCCTGTTTTCTTCAGAAAGATTTTCTATACTAAGAACTTTCTCAGAAAGTATCTGGGAATGATTGTAGGCATCTTTTTGCAAAGACTCCTTCTCAGTTGTTAACTGAAGATCCATTTGTTCAAGCAGGCCCTTAAGTCTCTGGTTCTCCTCTACAGTTTGTTGAAGCTCCTTCTCTAAACTACACAGTCTATCATTCTTTGTCAAAATGACATTTTTTAAATGGCACAATTTCCTCTGATTACACGTAACCCTGTTCTGTATCTCAGTCAGCTTTGCTTCCACTCTTTTACACAGATGATCTGAGAAACCGTTCAACATTGCCTGTGCACCTTGACAGTGCTGCTCCAGCTCCTGGGTGATGCCACAGATTTGTCTCAGAAACTCTGTATCCTTATTTTGAAGCTCAGTAGCTTTCTCTTTAAGAATCCTTTGTAGGTTCTCGTCCTCCTTACTTCTGGATGCCTCGATATCACCGAGCTGATCCTGAAACCGGTTCTTTTCATTTAAGGCCTGGTTTAGGTTTTCCTCTAGAGTTTCTAACTGCTTTTTAAGGACGATCTCTACTTCAGATAAGCTTTCCAGTTTGACTGCAGCTTCGTGGAGCTCAGTTTGGTGTTTCTGCACAGTGGTTTCCTTCACGGAAAGCTCTTCCCTAAGGTTTTTTACTTCCTGAACTACTTGCTCTTTCTCCTCTCTGTTAGCTAAAAGTTGTTGAGAGAGGTCCTCTAATTCCTGCACTTTTTCTTGCAAAGACAGTGCATGCGTCTCCTGCAGCTCCTCCTTCTGCTGGCATAGCATCTCCTGCCAACGATGCACGGTGGCCTCCTGCTCAAGCCTATGAGCCTCATGAATCTTTTCTAACTGCTCTTTGTGATTCGCCTCCAGGTCGGATACAGCACTGCTGAGGCCCTCGGAGTTCGCCTGGGCCATCTCAATAATCTTATCTTTAACCTGTTGATCTTTCTCCTGCAGTTCTTCATTCTTCTTGGCTATTTCTGCTTTAGCATTCTCTTCCTGCTCCTGAAGTTTTCTCTTCAAACTTTCCTGAATTTCTTTGGCTTTCTGTTTAAGTTTCTCCATTTTCGTCTCCTTTGATTTCAGCTTGCTGTCCATTTCTTTCCTTAAGCTCTCAGATTTCTTCTCATAAGAACTTCTCTCCTCATCTAACTGCTTGCTTAACCGAGCCAACTCCTCTTGCAGTGCTTGGTGTGATTGTGCGTGCGAATCCTGTTTTTCAGCCAGCTCATTCAAGGCTTGCTGTAGCCTCTGTTCTAGTACGTTGTTTTCATTAGTCTTCTGTTGAAGACATGCTTTTTTGTCCTGCCAGTCCTTACGACCTTCTTCAAGGAGTTTTTCCAAGTTTTGCACTCGATTATTTGACTGCTTCAGTTCTTCTTGCAAAGAACTATACCGAGCAACAGCCTCCGCAAGTGCCTCTTTCTCAGACTGTGCAGCACACCTTAGATCTTCTATTTCCTTTACCTTTGCCTCCACATCCTGTTGAGCCTTGTTAGCAACTTCCTGCAAGTTGACTTCCCTTACAACATATTGTTCGAGTGCTTTATTCTTCTCATCCAGGACATCTCTTAGCTGATTTAACTCTCCTTTCTGAGTCTTTTCCAATCCTTCTAGAAACTGCTCATGTTGATGCTTTATGCCTTCAAGCTCCGTCTGAAATTTCAACTGCTCTTCCTTTAGTTTCACCTCAAATTCTATCCGAACCGACTCATCAGCTGCAGCAGAACAAAGTTTCTCCTCTAGCTGTTCTTTACACTTTTGCATCTCACTGACTTTAGAAGACAGGGCCTCAAGTTCAACCTGCTTGCTGTCTAGTTGCGCCGACATATTTTGGCTCATTTCTTTAACACGCTCTTGAAACTCTAGTCCTTTGTCTTTTATGATCATGTCAATCTCAGCCTTGTGTTTCTTCACTAGCTCTTCAACAGAAGTCGAGTGCTGCAGGTTCAAAGCATCTGTCAGTTCTGCCCTCAATTTATCCAGCTCCTGTTGATGCTTGTCCTCCATGGCAGTCATTTCACCTTCATATTTCTTCCTCTGTTCATCAATTTCTGCCGAGAACTGATCTGCCTGGGTAGCCTCTCCCTCTGACAACTTGGCCAAGGAGCTCTCCAGCTCAAGAATTTTCTAACAGAAAGCAATTAAAGAAAACACAATATAGACAAAAAGACAATACAGTCAGCTGAATCCTGTGATCCATTTAAATCTTGATTAAAAGAATCATGTTAGGTTATCATATGCTTAAAGGTTTGTCAACCCTGTAACAAATTTGAAAACTAAAAGTAGATAAATGTTATGTTCTAATATAACATATCTGAGAATGGCATAAGTATGTGATCCTTTGCTTTCTGTATCCCTCCCCACATGTAGTAATAACTGCACCTTCACATCTGCAATTTCTTGGTACAGAACAGCTTCAGCTCCGCAAATCTTGGTGGGTTTCCTTACATGAACTGCTCGCTGCAGGTCTTTCCACAACATTTCACTTGGATTAAGGTCAGAAGTTTGACTCGGCCATTCCAAAACATTAACTTTATTATTCTTTAACCACTCTTTGGTACAACCATTTTCCCCTTTTTTTTGTGTTCTTAGGGTCTCGTCTTGATGCACAACCCATTTTCTCTGGAAATTCTCTTAATGGACAGATTTCAGTAAGCATGAAGCTCATTAATTAAACCGAAACAATATATTTTAGTCTCATTTACTGGCAAAACATTTTACAAAAGCCTTGACTTTGCACAGATAGTAAACTGTCGACAGTCTTTGTTTGGAGAGAAGTAGTTTTCTATTTGTAACCTTGCCATGCATCACACTGTTCGGGATTTATCTGATCAAGGACGGGTGAACTCTGTCTGAGAAAGAAGTCACCTTATGAACTATTACACAAACTGCTTTTGGAATCATATTTCTTGGTTCACCATTATTGGGGAGGGCAGCAATTGCCCAGAATGTCCTCCACTTGCACACAATCTACATATCTTTCTTTCCCAGCTTGGTAAGAATCAACAACTTTTTTTCCTCTTTCTTTTGTTCATGCTATGATCCATTACCACAGACATGTGAAAATCAGACTTAGAGAGACTGATCCCAGTTCTGTAAATAAAAAAAAAAAAAAGGTTCCCACTCAAATTCGGTAATTCTAGAGGTAAACATACTTTTGCCACTCAGATATATGCAATGTTAGATCATCCTTCTGTGTAGAGTTGGCACATTCTCCTGTGCTTGCTTGGGTTTCCTCTGGGTACTCCAGTTTCCTCCCACAGACCAAAGACATGCACATTAGGCTTACTAGCTGCTCCAAATTGCCAGTAGGTGTGAGTTTTAAAGGTTGTGTGTGTGTTGCTCTGTGATGGACTGACGAGCTGTCCAGAATGTACCCTGCCTTTGCCCAGAATTGGCTGAGATGGGCTCCAGCCTCCCTGTAACCCCAGGAGGATTAAGTGATTCAACAAATGAATGAATGAATGAATGAAAGAAAGCAACAGGATTAAAATAATAAAATATGCATAGACCAGCTTAGATTTCACTGGTGAAAGTTTGAAAACCGCCCATTAGAGATCATTACTGACTACAGCTGGTAGTTCTGCGTGCCAGCATAAAGAGTTTGTTAACAGCACTTGCTGGACTCATTACTGCAGAATGAAAAACTCCAAGGAGCTCGGTGCAGATCTTAGAAAAAGGTTTTCACAAAACGCGTCATCAATTTTTTGCATAAAATTTTTTGCATGCCATTCTGGAGAGGAATGGACTAAGTCATAGTCCTGTCAGTGGTCATAATGTTATCACTGTTATGGTTGATATATAAAACACTTGAATATGAAAAATATGGACATCAAATGGCATCTAAGTCATGTTTTGATCATGGGGTTAACTGTGTTTTGTGTTTGTGCTATAATCTTACATTGTAGCACAAAGACACCATATGGTTGTCATCAGATTGTGCCGATTTACCAATAAATAGTGAAAACGTCTGAAAATGTTTCTATTTCTTTTCGATCCAGGATCGTTTTCTTCTTTTTTATTCCTGACCTAAATCAAAATTTTTACTGCTGATAAAACCCACCCGTTTTCTTATCATCATCACTTTCATACATTTTTCAGCTACTTTTTCTGCCATATATTCTGCATGTGGTCAATTTCTAATGCTGTTTCCCATTCAGCTCATGAAGAATTACTCACTTCTATTAAAATAAAAGAAAAAGCTTAAAAAAATTAGAAAAATAAGCTTTGCTGTATTTGAATTTTGACTAGCTATGGTACAGTGTACCCCATGCTTTGTAGCACAAAACTCTATTGTAAATTAACCACTACGTTATTGCTCCAGGAGGAACAATTTTGACATGGTCTGACACTAATGGGTTCATTGGGTCCTCTTTAACTAGTTTTAGGACTTTTTGTGAAAATATGACTGATGTTTTCAGTCTGATCAACTCACAGTTCGAGCGCTCTCCAGCTCTAGCTGCAGCTCCCTGGTTCTGGCCTCTCCTTCTGCCTGCACCGCAGACTTCTGCAGCACGGCTTCCTCGACAGCCAAAGAGGCCTGCTGCTCCTTCTCCTGTGCTACTTTCAGTAGCTCCTTACGACAATTTTCCTTAAGAACAAGACCAATCCGTCACACACGTCATGTCTGTACCATCTTACATATTTAAAGGCTTTGAAACAGGAATAACTGATACATTAAATGTACCACTGCTTCGTTTATCTGGGTTTTCATTTGCTTGTCCTTGTTAGCCAGAGCTTCCAAGTGCTGCTGCTCCATTTCTGATATTCTGGTTTCTGTAGACTGAAAACAGATCAAGGGGGAAAATCAGAATCAGAATACTTTACTGATCCCGGAGGAAACTGTGTGCACACAGTCGCGCCATTCCAATTACAGAATAAATTAAAAATTACAAATATCTATATAAACAACGAATAGAATAAACATTATCTGTGAGTAATATATACAGTACCGTATTTTCCGGACTATAGAGCGCATTGGAATATACGCCGCACCCACTAAATTTTTAAAAAACTTTTTTTTTTCATATATTAGCCGCACCAGACTATAAGACGCAGCTATATACCGGTACGTTGTGAAATGAGATATTTACACAGAAAGATTTTGTAAATGTTGATTGTCTCCAAACGGTGCCTGTAACGCGGCAATAAAACAGCTGATCGGACAAAATAGAAAAGTCATTAATGTTTTTATTCATCCTCCTCCTGTGCACTGAAACCACTGAAGTCATCTTCTTCAGAACATCTCCGTCACACACCTTTTCAGTCTCTCTGTCGGTGTGGCTCTCTGTCACTTTCATCTCGAGGCACAGTTACCAATGACGTTGTGCTGTTCTCCCCACGCAGCATTCTAGCCTTTCGAAACCCCTTGGTGATCGTGGATTCTTTCACACTGCTCCACACTGTTGGGATCCACTGGCAGACCTCAGAAAATAAAAAGTAGTTTCACCTCGGAGTGCGGCTTTAAATGCACGATTCACACTGATGTCGAGTGGCTGCAAAAACTTAGTTAAACTACCGTACAAGTTGTACAAGCTGCAGGGTTCAAAGCTTAGGAAAAAAGTAGAGGCTTATAGTCCGGAAAATACGGTATTGTCACTATGATAAATAGTAGAATGTAAATATGGACAGTTGAAGACTTCAACTTTTAGTTGCAGGTTTGCAGTGAAGCTGTTCCCATCAGGCACCAAGCATCCATGCAAAGGTCATGGTCACCGAGATCACATTTTTCTCCATCATTCTGTTGTTTGATATGAATATTAATTAAAGCTCTCGCATCCTGCATCTGTACAATTTTATGCAGGGTTGATCGGCTAATAATAGCATATGTGCTGGTGTTCCTAAATAAGTGGATGTTGACCGTAATCTTAAATGAAGGGAAAGTTACCTAATATGTCAGTATATACTACATGGGAATGGCACAACTTGATTGGTCTATTATCTGAGAATTAATAAGCAATATCCTGACTGGATAATGCTTGAATTAAAAACAACGCACACTCATGGCTTGTCACAGTAACTTGGTGCAGATGATGTCTTCATCACCGTCTCATTTTAGGACGGAAAAATAACCCATAAAAATCATTTGTAATTTCTACTTCTTTCCTCTACTTGCACATTCATCATTTTGTCCATTATGGACAACTTTGGGTTTTTGTGCTTTAACAACCAATGAGACCTGCTTAGATACTCTACTTGTGCCTCAACTCTAAGGTTGCTTTCAAGCATATTGGTTCTGTTAATTGCTAAATTAATAGGAATGTGAATCTAACAACAACTCACGATTCAATTCTATTCCGACTTTTGGGGTGACGATTCGATTCAAACCGATGTTTGATTCATAACCATTACAAACAAAGGAAGCCAATTTCAACTCTTCTATAAGAAAGAAAGAAACAATATTACTACACAGCTGGTTTTGTAGATGTACTGATCCGCTTTGCTCACTCAGAGTTGGTTTGGAGTTTAGTGAAGTGATGGAGTGTGTGTTGGTTGTGCTGCTGCTCCGGTTCTTCTAGCTCCGGGTGATGGTGTAAGTTGTGGGCTCGGGGATGTGAAGTGTTCCCGAAATACTTGACGTATTTTGCACACCACATGTCATGTTTAGCTCCTTCTTAAGAATTTTCAGAAATTGTAAAATCCGAAGTGCAAACATTTGCCTTCAGCGAAGACGGCGATGGCTGTATTTCTTTTTTCTCATCCATGTCAAAGCTAGGCTAAAAGCTAAAAGCTAGTTCTGGAGCCGCCATTCACTGGACCAATTCACGACGGAGGCCGTGTGTGGACAAACGGTATGCGCTGTGAGTAATGCTCGAAAAAACGTGTTTTTAAAAATCAATTCTTGAAAATTTGAATCGATTTAGAATGCTAATAAATAAGAATTGCGATTCAAACGTGAATTGACTTTTTTCCGGCCCCCCCTATCAATTAATATTAATGATCTTCTGTGTAGAATCCTTACATGTGAAATTCCTAATGCATCAGAACAAAAATTTCATTCCAGCCAAATATTCCTTTACTAAATAGTAGCACCTTCATGATGGTTATGACATCCTGTTTGACCCTGGTGAGCTCCTGTTGTAGACTTCGCCTCTCCTCCTCACCGGCCTGCTGCACCTGCTTCACCTGCTGCTCCATACGTTCCTGCAGCTGACGCCGAGCTTCTTCGGCCCTCTGTGCCATGCCCAGAGCACGTTCCAACTCCTCAAATGCTACATGTGGACCACATATTCCAAGCATTTATAGTATTCGCACCCAAAATGAAGGATGGGAGAAAGAGACAGTAGGCTACTTACCAGCTTTCTCTGCTTTCTCTCGCTGTTCCTGCAGCTCCTCTTTCTGGGCCACAGCTTGTTGGATTCTGGTGCGCAACTGGGCAATCTCCTCCTCCTTCATCTCCAGAGTCTCATGCATCTGTCGCTTGGTCTCAGCAATAACCATGCCCTAGAAAGTCCAATCAGCAACATAAGAGATGTGATCAGGCTTCACTTACAGAACATGTACAGAATTCATCAGGTGTGGTGTCTCACTGGGGAATTCTTGACAGATGTATAACTTTATATAGAAAAAAAAACTCACTTTATAAACTCATTACTTTATATATTGTTGTAATGTGAAGGTACTAATCTCATTCGAAGTGATTGACAAGGCTAATGGCACACCCACTTTGGCACACCAACTATTTTCTCTGTGCTTTTAGCTTTGTATGAACTAACCCATCAAAAAAAGAGAAACACTGCTAAACATCCACATGTGTGCTCTAGTGATTCTTCCAGGCCAATCAAATATAATCGCCTTGCTCTTCCCTTTATATTCAGGTTACCCTAAATTTAAAAATCTAACAGTAAAACAATCCCGTCTGCATAACAGGCAGATCGCTACTGTTAAAACGACGTATAGACTCCGGCAGTACACAACGAGAATTCCTGCTTGGTATTCCACTTCTTACCACAATCTGAAATTCAGATCCTTTCTGACATGTCGCGGTAAACGCTCACATGCCAATTCCACACCATTATCACTGTCCTTCAAGAAAGAGGTCAAAGGCTAATGCTCAGCCGAGGACGGAGTAAAACCACAACCTCAAAAACTCTTCCAATTTCAAAGGCAACTTCACATTAATTCAGATCAAACTGAAAAGTATCTGGTGCAAAATGTACAGCACCCCTAACCTCTAACATTTTTAAACAGTGCACAGAAAGCAAGGCACTGTGTTGTTATCCTCTTATTGTTATCAATATAATTCATTCACTCATTCATTCATTTTCTGAACCACTTAATCCTAATAAGGGTCACGGGGAGGCTGACACCCATCTCAGCCGACTCTGGGCGAGGGCAGAGTACACCCCAGACAGCTCGCCAGGCCATCGCAGGGCAGAAACACGCTGACGGCTATGCAACCTACTCTTAACGAAAATCAGCAATGGTTCTTTTACACGCCTCTCACCATAGACAGTGAGAGACAAGATAACCCAGTTAGCTGCACTGGGGGGACAGCAGTGAGAACCCGTCGATAGTGGGGCTTGAATCCCCAACCTTGGGATCAGTAATCCAGCACCTTACCACCAGGCCACCACTGCCCCATTATCATCTTTATTATTATTGTAGTGCTTTCAAAGAAATATACTGTTCATTCTGGGCTAATAAACTTCATTCCAACATTGGTGAGTGTCATATTGATATGGTGACTATGATAAATCTATTATTTTAAACTTTTTGGTTTGCAAGCACTATTTATTTATTAACTTTTTGGTTTGAGCACCACAGGTGCAGAGGACCCTCTTGTGTTTGTACTGTTTGTTCATCTTTGTCTTCTTTTTCTTCTGACCTGAGGACCATAGGTGCATATGACCCTATTGTTTTCATACTGTTTGTTATTAATATTCAAAGTATGTATGCAGTTTTTGTGAAGGGATTTTTTGAATATCTTCTACAGCTTCGAATTGGCAAGATAGTTTCTTCCTCTGGTATAGCACCACCATCTGGCAACAAAGCAAATGGCTTTTTCACCGACCTTTGATAAAGTGATCCTGGATAATTTATAGATTCACATCAGCTTTCCTAAATTTATTAAATAAAATGATATGCCCGAGATTAGTGTTATAGCCTTATTGCTATACTGTTATTTATTACACATTCTTTTTAAGGTAAAGTCATTAAACAGTATTGTAAGGTATAATGCTTCAATTCATAAAGCAAGATACTAGAAGATGGTCTAAAATCGTAACACTATGATTTCTGAGTTGACACAAAACTGCAAATCACCCAGTCAGAGAAGATGAAGAAAAAAGTAAAAAGGCTGTTCTTTCCGTGATGCATTTATTTTATAGTCTCTTCCCACAACTATAATTTATATAACCAAATAAATAAATAAATAAATAAGTTTGCAAACCTGCAGTTTATTTAATCACGTTAAGTAAATTTGGAATCTTGGTTTTGCTCATCATGGAGTTATAGTGTTAGGGGGGATTCAGTTTTCAAAAATGTCCAGTCCCTGACATACATAGTGTGGAAAGTCCTGTACACAAGTCCTTTCTTAAACCCAGTAAGTACAAGAAAAGTAAATATTTAAAACTGCAAAACCACAATGCAAGCACTGTTTATAATAATTAATTCCTCAGTTTTACTTTAACAGGTTTTCTGTTTTTTCAGTTACAGCCCTCCTGGGGACTGCGGTTGTTCAGTGGAAGTGTACTGATGCCCCATCTGAAAAATGAACCTGAATGAACCCGCATGAGGCCGTTATCTGTCTGGAAACACCTGTGTGTTACTCTTGCCTTGTCTTGCTCCAGCTGCTCTATGAGGTTCTTTGCATCCCTCAGCTGTGTGATCAGCTTGGTCTTCTCAGTGGTGTGCAGTTCCTGGAGGGGGAAAAAAAAAAAATTCAAAGACCGTTCTTTTTTCATGCCTGTAACTTTTCAGCAGTAGTTAAAAAATTGAATCAAATTTTTTTTTTCCACCGTAAAACAAGTATCCTTTGTTTCTCAGCAAAGTATCAGATGCATGGTTCAATCCTTTGGATACCACAAAATATTTCCTGCATTAAAAATGATCCAGTCAGCCTGGCTAGAATACAAATGTTATCTTAAGCTGTTAAATCTTAAAAGACGATATCATGGAGCTACACCATAAGTCACATCTTCTTAATACATCACAAATACAACGTATAAAATTTAACAGATATAAAAATGTCATGTCATGTCATTTTCTGAACCGCTTAATCCTAATTAGGGAGGCTGGCGCCCATCCCAGCCAACTCCGGGCGAGGGCAGAGTACACCCTGGACAACTCGCCAGGCCATCGCAGAGATATAAAAATATAATTTCTTATACAGTACAATCGTTATAAAATCTACGTAAGCAGTGAATGGAATGTAACTTTTAGACATACACTACGACATTAATGTCTTAATTAATCTTTCCCCTTCTAACAGTTCCCAATCTTTTCATTTTCTTGATGTTTTGGGTGCTTCGAATTTAGAGTTATGATTTCTGAGAAAGTTGGAAATGTGAAGCCACGTGGAGAAAAATAAAAATGATTGGGTACTGCTCCAAAACTGGCCCAGCCTAAATATATGACATACACCAACAAATGATGTTGCCCAAATTGTATGTACGCAGTAATGCTGATGCAAAATAATTATTAGCTGCAATTTGAGACATTTTAACGTATATTTAACCTTAATGCACCGAAAGGTGTGGTGGACGTTGTTGATTAGCCGCACGGGACGTCGAGGGGAACATTCACTGTACCGACATCCACCAAGTCTGTGGTTTATAACTGTTTTAGTATATACTACAAAGAAAGCACAATAGAATTAAAAGAAAAATTAAAAGACAAGCTCCCAGTGCAGGCAGGTACACAGTTAAAGCGCTGTAAAGATCTCTTTACACCCTTTTCAAAGAAGTGAGATTTCTTTGATTAATGTATAGATTTTTTTTATTTTTTAATAGGACAGATGCAGGTGAGCTCCCAGCACAAAAGGGTGCAGAGCCTAAGGGCTGTTGTAACAGCATCTTTTTAAACCCTTTTCAGAGTTTTGGTAGTACTATGTGGTGAAACTAGAATATCAAATCTTTGTCAGCAATGAATTCTACACTTTTCATGTTAGAAATGCACAGTATCAGTTAATTACATACAAACCTTCATCTTTTCCAGTTCTTGCAGCCTCTCCTGCAGCTGCTGCTGCAAGGCATCATTCTCACTGCTGAGCTGAGCACTGTGCTCTTTGTTGTTGTTCATCAGCTCCTTGCAGCGCTTCAGCAGTGTCTCCTGCCTCCGCACTCGTTTTTGCAAAACCTCCAGGTCAGCAGTGCTGCCTGCTTCACCACTGCCCCCTGCTGCACACAAACCAAACAGTCAACAGTGTTCACTACAGCACAAGTCAGTAAAACATCTGTGTCAGATAAAGTGAAGTAGTAGGTCTAATTTCTTACATTATTTACCTCCGCCACTTGCTGGTGAATACATAACTAGGTTGTGTATTCGCCAGCATCTGTGTAGTTGGTTGGGTTTTTTTTTTTTTTGGTTGTTAGGCAAAAACTGCTGAACCAATTTTCACCAAACTTGGTGGAGTGATGGGGTATGGGCCTGGCAAGAACCTGTAACATTTTGGAGTTGATCTGGACCATGATCCAGATCCCGGAATTTATTAAATGCTTTTTAACAAGCATATTTTACAATATTTTTTGTGTTAACAGGATTACACAAAGACTACTGATCTGATTTTCATCAAACTTGGTGGAGGGGTAAGACCTGGGCATGAAAAGAACCCATTAAATCTTGGAGGTGAACCGTGCATGGGATCATGTTGGAAAAATACCCCAATATCCCCAAATAAAAAACCCTCATCTTTATTTAACATGGGACAAAACAGTCATTTAACACCCACTAGGGGGAGACATTTCATTATAACGATGCTAAGTTAGAATAGTCCATTTGTACCTGGCGGTGGTACCTTTCACTCCGAGTGCTCCGCTAGTTCTCATCATGTGCCTAAGCAGAATTTGCACTGTCTAGATCGGAATCCTTACTATAAATTTGTGAAATGAACACAGGATTGCTAACAGGTATGGTGTAAAAAGCTAAGAACATTGTATGCAAAGAGAAAACCTGGCTCCAGTGATTCAACTCTCCCATTCTCAACAAAGAAAAGTTTCTCAAAACCCATGCATGCAGTGATCAAACCTAAAGGCGGTCCAACAAAATATTAGGAGTGGTGATCACCCACCGTGTTCCTAACAATCTACCTCCCTGAAGACTTTGGCTCCTCCCTAATCCTGCCCGCCTGATCACCTGATCATTAACTTAATAATTAGTTGATCTACTAAAACAGGGGTATTAGATTCTATTTCGAGATAAAACCTGCAGGAAGGTTGACC
Source organism: Neosilurus hyrtlii (assembly GCA_028564935.1). Classification (NCBI taxonomy): domain Eukaryota; kingdom Metazoa; phylum Chordata; class Actinopteri; order Siluriformes; family Plotosidae; genus Neosilurus; species Neosilurus hyrtlii. The sequence goes on from JAOUQZ010000039.1 coordinate 7,265,757, forward strand.
TCCAGGAACAGGGTTGGTGATTTCTCGACAGGCCAGTGTATAAATAAACTAGGCAGTACAATCGTGCAAAGCTGACTGTTTAAATGACATGTGATAAATACCTTATAAAGAGAAGCCCTATGAACGTATTGCACCTACCATGATTCAGATCCACTCTCTCTTCTTGGGTAGTGTTTTGAGGGTCAGAGGTTGTCTCTGTAGAATCAGCTGTCTGGTTGGCACCTGCCTCAGGTGAAACCAAAGCCTCAGGGCAACCATGCAGCCGTTTCTTCATAAGCGCCACCTAATTCCAAAAAAGGGGGTTTAGCGTCAGTGTGTGCTAGTACATATTTTCAGACTAGTACAAACATATGCACATAAAACACACACTTGGGTCTGCAAGACAGTGATTATCTGGTCTTTCTCCTCTAGAACAGCATCAAACTCCTCCTGCAGGTGCTTCTTGGCCTGCTGATCCATCTGCAGCTCCTGACAGCAAACACAAACACAGTGAAAGGAGATGAGACAGTGTTGGTCCTATGGCTGGAATGGGTAACATTTACATAACTGTTCATTATTTATAATGACCACAAACTCCTATATGACCAGTTCCTACCAGACCAAACTGCAATGCAAATTTTGACACCTCGGTGCAGTACTAATCAATGCCTTAGCTTTCAATTGAAATATTTGCCCTATGGTGTACCCAAATTAGCATCACAACACATCACATTATCGCAGCAGATAAATTTTTAAGGGTGGGTAATGCACCAGATATCACATTATACTGATCCCTAGACAACATGACTCTATAGCAAACCATGCTAGAAAGACCATATACCAATAAGTAGCCTCCAGTGAACTAATAGTTTGAATATTTATTTATTAGATTGGCTCACTATATCCTTCCCGACCTACCGATGCCAATCTCCCTTAAAAAAATACAAAAAAAACCCCCAAAAAATAGTGTTCCAGAGACACTAACCATCCTTCCATAGCTCTAAACAGCGCACCCAACACACATCTATACGGTGTGTGACATGGGCCCTGTCCACATCTAGTTCGCTTTCTAGCTAGCAGTTTCTGGTTCTAGCTTTTAAAACTGGAGCATCCAAAATAAATAAACAATGAAATGGACCCTTGCTACATGCAGAATAGTGCATTTATTGGAAGCCGCCACCACCACAATGGCAGCCGGTGTTGGTTTTTTCCCGTTTGTAGTCCACAATAAATGAAGTATTTCTTATCTTCTCTGCACTTGCACTTTAGGACCCATAGCATGGGGTAACTGACGCACAACACAAGCTGCCTACATCTGTGCTGTCAAAGTGTTTATAGCCGTTTACTGATTACTTATTTTCTCATTCTCCACCCATGATGCAGAACCTTTTCTCTTGGTCAAATATCCATTCACGCTCGCATTCATACTGGGGCCAATGTGGGATAGCCAATTAACATGCATGTATTGGACTGTGGGAATAAACTGGAGCACCCAGAAAAAAAAACGAAAAAAAAAACCATGCAAGCACGGGGAGAGAACAGGCAAACTTCACACAGAAACATCTTTGCCAACCACGGGACTCAAACCGAGGACCTTCTTCCTTTGAGACCACTATGCCATTTGTAGTTTACTGACACAAAGAAGATAATTAGGCTACGCTTAGACTTCATTTCGATGATATGATCTTCCATGGTTATGGACGTATCGTAGGCACAGGAGTTGATGTAGAAGTGTTAGAGGTGTGAGTCAGACAACCTCTCAAATACCCCTCCAACACCCCCAAACCCTTGATATACACCTAGCCAAAACTAACTGTTAAGTACACCTTGAATAAAGCCCCAGTTCCAGCAGAAGAAAACATCCCCACAGCATGTTCCTGCCACCACCATGCCACATCGTGGTTATAGCATTCTTTTGCTGGTGTGCAGTACTGTTTTCTGCACTGAATATTGTTGTTTTTTTTTTTTTTTTTGGATAATCATGGACAAAAAGAAATGTACGGTTGCTTCAGAACATAACACATTTTTCAATGTGCCTTTGTAGCCTTGTTTGGATGTTTTTCCTTTCTTAAAGAAAATGCTTATAATCGTATATTCCATCGCTTCAGCTAAAGATAAAAGACATGTAGGAGGTAAATGACAGTGAGTAAGTGCATGGTCATACTTCTCTCAGTTCCCCTATTCTTCGTAGTGCTTTGTCTTGACTCTGACTGAGGATAGCCTGTGGCAGGAAAAAGAAAAATAATGCATGTGGGCCAACTGCTAATCAAAGTTAAATTCTGATGTTCTGAATATTATATACAGTTTATATAATATACAGTTATATAATATGGCCAGTTTTCATCAACATGACTGGAAATCATGCAGGTAAAACCAAATTAGGCTTATAAAAATGACCTGTGTTTTCTCTTTATCCCTCTGTACTGTTCTGTAGGCTGTTACCAACTGAGAAAGAGAACAGACAGAATAACAGAATTAGGGTGAATATCACTATGAGACTCAACATATGTTTATTTTCTTTAATACAAATAAAATAAAAATATTTATTAAAAAAAAGAAATGTGAAAAAATTAAAATTAAAACATATATCAAAATCATCATTAAGACCAAACACAAACATATTTTATTTAAATTAGTAAGCTTAGCCCTTCGCAACCTTACAATACTGACATGTACAGTATGACCCTCATCCAAAAATAACTGTTATAGCTGTTATAGAAATAATACTACACAACATCTTGCAGAATATAAATATTAACAGTGCCATTAATTTCAGTCCTGCCATTTGCCAATACCTCAGAGTATTTCCCTCTATATTTCGATAAGCTCTTCTCCACCCTATGCAGCCGATATAAGAGCTGCTCCTTGGAAAGAACCTCGGTGTTGCCAGGTGCATCTTCAGCTTCGCTCTCGATGTCTGATGGAGGGTCAAAGGCAGGGAAACCTGAAGCCTCATTCTCCCCCAAATGAGTGAGAGATTCCCGGGACGCACTTTTGACAAGACTGTCCCTGGAGCCAGAGCGGAAAAGGCCCTCGGTACGTCCCGAAACCCGGAAAAGAGACTCAACTGAGGACACTTTCTGCTGCAGCTTCTGTGCCAGAGATTGGGACTCCTCCCTCTGAAAGAGGTGAAAATGTGTGAGAACATGTACGTATATAATGAAGCAAGGTAAAAGACATAGCAAATAACCAACCCAGTCACCCTTTACTTCATAAGTCGCATAACTCTTAAAATGCCAGGTTTTAAAGATCAATCACTTCAAAACTTTTCCTACTTTTGATGTAAACTATAACCTGTCCAATTCAACTAAACCACAAATATTTTAGGGGAAAATTAAAAATCAAGCATACAGTAACCGTGTTATATAAATATACGCACCCTTAAACTAATACTTTGTTGAAGTACTTATTTATCTGTATTTATTTATTTCTTGTAAAAGTCTATCAGCATGGCCCATCTTGACTTGACTATCTTTTCTGACTCTTCCCTAAAAAAATGGCCAAATTCTAGAAATTTTAAGGGCATTTCATGTGCACAGCCACAGTTTTCCAGCTGGATTCAGGTCTGGGCTCTGGCGGGGCCACTCCTAAACCTTCAAACATTTATCATCTTCTTATGAAGACATTCCTTGGTTGATTTTGAAGTACGTCTTTGGGTTGTGCTGAAAGGTGAAATTCAGGGTCCTGAAGTTTTCATTCCAAAATTAACTGGTAATTAGAACTGGTCATAATCCCCTACACCTTGATTAAAGCCCCAGTTCTAGGTGAAGAAAAACAGCCCCACAGCATGCTGCTGCCACCACCATGCAACATCATGGGTGCAGTGTTCATATGCTGATGTGGTCTCTTCAGAACATAACACATTTTCCAATGTGCCTTTGTAGCCTTGCATGGAGGTTTTTCTTTTCTTTTCATCTTATATATGGTAATACATGAGAATGTTGTCACGTGTAGCTCACAACCAGTCTTTTTATGTCGCTCTTAGAGGCCCCCAGGACAAGTTGTTTTGTCTATTCATCAGTATTGGTGGAACGTCAGGTTCTTTGTACTGTGCTGTATTTTCTTTACTTGTTGATGACTGTCTTCACTGTGTTCCATGGTATATCTAACACCCTGATTTTTTTTAGTTTTCTCCTGACTGATTTCAACAGTCCTTCTTATGTTTTCTAAGCTCTTTGCAGACCACGGCTTTTGCTGTAAGATGCAATTAAGTTAACGTCATCAGAGTCCTACTTCGACAGTTAAAGTTTATTTGGGGTTAATAAGGAGCCACATCCCCAATTATAAAAAGTTTTGATACATTTTTTTCCTCTAAAAGATTTCACTAGAACTGTAGAGATTATGGGTATCAAATTTGAAAAAAGTTCTAAAACGATTTACCTGGGATGCATTTATTACATCAACAAAACCTGGCATTTTAACAGGGGTGTGTAGACTTGTTCTTCTCAGTTTGTTAACATCATGTATTAGCTACTATGGTCCTAGAACACTTTACAAGGCTTCTTTGGTAATATCAAATCGATGTGCTACTTGCCAAAGGAGAGGCGGCTGCATCTCCATTCACACTTCCACTGGGAGAACTAACTGCCCCTTTCAAAATGTTCTGAACAGGACAGAAATTAAGAAATGATCAGCGGGAAAAGGGTGAATGACCATGTTCTGTTAGTATACTATTAATTAAGCTGGCTGCACCTTGATTACTCTAAATGCAATATTAGTATTGCAGTGAGCAATGCAAGGGCCTCTGGCTACTCCCACATGCAGTCTGAGCACCATGAAAGAGAGCAACTGCATTAAAGACAGTACACCAGTTAGGCTTTACACACATTAGGCACAAACCTGGTCCAGTTAGAATGAGTCAGAAAATTTGCTGAGGTTAAATAAACAAATAAAATTATTAAATCAATCACGCTCTTCATTCAATGACAGAAATGTTACTTAATGAGGGGCATGGCAGATTTATTATGTAAAACCAATGGGTAGTGTGTGAAGTGATACACAAAATCCCTCACCACATTCCACTCTAAACTTTATTTAGACTAGACAAGACAATCTACTGAGCAAGTCTAATACAGCAAGTCTAATAAAAAAATAATAATAACCCTTGCCATTTTGTATGTGGAGACCGTACCAGCCCTCTGATGTTCAGTCTCCCATTCAGCCCTATATTTCATTAGATTACTGCCTCTTGCATTTCACTGGAAGACTTGCAGATGTTAATACAGAAGATGTTTTATGTGTGTGTATATATATATATATATATATATATATATATATATATATATATATATATATATATATATATATA
>JAOUQZ010000039.1:7271143-7283692 GCA_028564935.1 Neosilurus hyrtlii
ATACACACACACACACAAAAACACGTATTAGGGATGTGAATCTATCTACAACTCGAGATTCAATCCGATTTTCATCCAGTTTTTTTTCATCCAGTTTTTCCGGGTGATGGTGTAAGATGTGGGCTCGAGATTTGAAGTATTCCCGAAATACTTGACTTTTATTTTGCACACCGCATGTCATGTCAAGCTCCTTCTCAACCGGAAATTGTAAAATCCGAAGTGCAAGCATTTGACTTCAGCGAAGACGGCGCTGGCTGTATTTCTTTTACCTCATCCATGTCAAAGCTAGGCTAAAAGCTAAAAGCTAATTCTGTACCCGGCACTCATTGGAACTATTCTCTACAGAGGCCATGTCTGGACAAACGGTACGCGCTGTGAGTAAGGTTGGAAATGCTCGAAAAACCGTGTTCTTGAAAATCGACTCTTGAAAATTTGGATTAATTCAGAATGCTAATAAATAAGAATCACGATTTTTTCCAGCACCCCTAGTGAGTGTGTATGTGTGTGTCTATATATATATATATATATAGACACACACACAAACACAGACACACATACATATACATATACACGCACAAGCAGAGTTCCCAATCAGGTGAGTTATGTTTCTTATTTATTTCATTTTGTTTTCCTGAAATATCAGTAATAAAGCTGGAAAACGTGTATGTCAAAAATGCTCCATCCTACTTCTATATTGTATGATCAGAACTTTTAGCTCTTCAAGGGCAGGTTCATGTACGTTTCTTTTTTAGAAAAAAAAGGTCCAGTTATTGGTTTGGTAAGAAATTACAATAATACCTAATAATACTAAAATAAAAAGAATGAATTTGTTGTTGCTTGTTTAAAAGAATCCTAATTGTGGCTCGCTCGAACAACACACGTAAAACAGGACGCAGCCGTTTATTTTCTCGAATAGGACGATATTGTAGTATAAAGAACATTAGCCCTGAAAGCTTACAAAAAAAATAGCAAAAGCTTGCAAAAGTACACCAGAGATCCTGAGCTTTGCAATAAACTTTGACAAAACAGACATACTGCTGCCAGTAGACATTTAACGAGGAAGAAATTTCAATCGTCATCACTACAATTAAATCAGCTGCCCATAGTCTAGATGGAAGACTGGGAGGAGATGCAGTATGAAAGGTGACTTGAATCAGCAGCACAATGTACTCCTGGGTCACTGTATCATGGCTGACCCTGCATGTAATGCATATTCGACACTTAAAGGCTTCTTATTCTTTTCCTAAACACACTCACAAAGCATTATACACCAAACCATCTGTTCAATATACCCCGTAAGGGTTTGCATATACTACTGTTATGGCAGCACACTTTTAATCAGTTTAAGAAAACTAATGAACAAAAGGTAATAACAGGTAACCAACCTCTCTTCCCTGATGTTTCACATAATGTATGCAGGAAAAGAGGTTTGCATGTTGTGCTGTGCAATGTAAATTAACATCACAGTGAGCCTTTTATGCCATTTTCATAAACAGCACACAAGGAAGTTCACACCAAGGCCCCGGTGGATGTCCCTGAACGCCCCCTGAGACGGGAAAGACTATTTAATTCAGCAACGTCCACTGAGCCTGAGGTGAATACATGTTTTAGTATATACTACACGGGAACATTAAAAGCAGAATAAATCAGGATTGAAAAATAAATAAAAAAATGTATTAGTACTTTCTGAAACATTTTAACTCTGACAGGCATGTCAGAAACACAAGAGAAGCAAACTAAAGAGGTTTTTATGGATCATTTTTAAAGCCTGATAGTGATGACGTCTACTCCAAGTAATTGTGACAAACCATGAGTGTCTGACGTTTCAATTCAAGCATTATCCACTCTGGATAATTAACAATTATGCACCGAAGGCGATGTTAATGTTGCTGAATAGTCCCTAATACAGAGCCGGACTGTTTTAGTATATACTATATGCAAACACAAATAGCAAACTAAAACAACATTTTTGTTGTTTTATTTTCCTTTTTTTTGTATATTTTAACCTTTACAGACTCAGTCAGGTGAGCTCTGCACTTCACGAGTCCAGCTTAAGTGCATTAAGTAACAACAGCTCAAAAACGTATTCAAAGTTTTAGTATATACTACATAGAAACAAAGAGAAGCACAGAGAGGACAATTTTTATGGTCATTTTCCCCATTTTTAAAGCGCCCCTTTTAAACCACCCTATTTTTAAAGTGACCCTGACAAAACCGCCATACGGATTAAACCATTGCCGGCTCCGGATAATGTCCAGTAACCCCTAGATAGGTGACCAATCTCATACAGCGAATAAATTATCCTCAGACAACGAACCAATCATATGGCCCCGTTCCTGTGTAGTATAGACTAAATAATAAGTAGCCTTCTCGGTCAAACAAGTCTCCTTAAATATGACCATAACAAATGTATTGTGCATTTCAAACTCATCAAGGACATTGTTTGGCAACTAAAGAAGCTCGGATGGGACAGGAGCAAAATACAAATATTCAGTTAACAATTACAATGGGAAATACAAGTAGGCAAGCAAGAACTCTACTTGAGGGAGAAAACAAAAGGATAAAAGGATTCTCTACTTCCTAAGATATCAAAAACACAACAATTCAGGAAAGATAGTCAACATGAAGAGGGCACAGAAGCATTTATAAATTTATAGTAAACACCACTACAAGGATTTCGATGCAAGAATTAAGGGTGAAATGCCTTTGTGTTATGCAAGAGAGCACGAACATGGGAGAAACAAATTACAGTAGGCTGCAAGCAAGTGCTGACAAGTAAGTAAAGAAGTAAACATCCTAACAACATTTAGGTCAAACCTCCAAAGGCATCGCATTAAAGAGGTGAGGCAGGTAGAAGCAGCACGTACACTTGGGGTTTAGTTGGGGTTGTTGGGTAGGTATGAGGAAGCGACGTGTGAGAATGAACTCACCGCACTAGGCACCTGGGGCGCTTTTGGTCGATTTGAATAGTCCAGAGCAAAGATAGTATATTCAGAGAGAAAAGCGGGTTCTGCTATCATCCCAGCCAGCAGCTGACCAACATCACCCCCCCCCCGCCAAACACAAACACACACAGAAAAATGAATAAATCAGAGAGTGCATTAATGATTGGGGATGGCAGTGAAGTGGGGACGAGGGAGACAGAGCCAGGACAAAACATCACCATGAGTGACAGCATGAAAATGAGAAACATGGAAAACTGCAGAAGAAAGAAGAAAGAGTGAAATGAAACCATGAATTTACAATGTTTGATGTCTCTTTTCATACATGACTCTTGGATGTTCAGTATATTACATAAGCTTGTGCAATATGAAGATTTTAATCCCCCCTACATGACATTATACTGGCACAATATCCAGCTTTTATTATATAACCAGTCCTGCAAACCTTAACCTCAAAGTATGCTAATACGTGTTAGCATTCAAAATTACATCAAACATTTACTTTCCAATAAAACCATAGATGAGCCAAACAATAGATGAACGTGGGATGATTTATGCCAGTGCCTGGAATCCTCATGCATCCCTAACACACACACACGCGCACGCACGCGCACACACACACACACACATATACATACACACTGCATGACCAAAAACATGCTGTTGTTCCAGCTTTAACCTTGTTTACAGCACATCATCGTCATGCTATTGTTGCAACAGACTTAAGCAACATAACATTAATTTCCATCCGGGTTTATTTCTCACCGACGTCTTGAACTGATGAGGGAAAAACTGAACCCCTCCATAAAGTCATCTCCAGCACATCCCAAAACCTTTCAATAGGGTTGAGGTCAGGACTCTGGGGTGCCAATATACATGTGAAAATGATTCCTCATGCTCCCTGAACCACTCGCTTATTATTTCAGTCCCCATATATATATATATATATATATATATATATATATATAGTCCATTGATGTGATAACCTGCTCATTCAGTACATTCAGATCATCAGCTGACTTCATTTTATTGCCACATTGATGTTGCTGAGCCTCGACCGGACCAACTGGAGCAACAATGCCATGGAGATAACATGCTGTGATCAAGGCTAAATCCACTCCATGAAAATATTAGTGTGCAATGCACCTATAGACCTGTCTAAATTTCCTCAGCGTCGCCTGATGCTGGTGACCAGGAGAATCACCATAAGCAGTGTGCAACAAGTGGAAGTGCATGACTCCCTTCTCAGCTGGGCCAATTAGGCTGGATTCACGCAGAAAGCGATGAATGACAAGTGACCATGCAGAGTAAATATTCACCAGCAAAATTTTCTCAAGCAGAGTGAAGTAGGTGGCATGCGCAGGGATCCCCAGGCGTGCGGTTACCAATCAGAGCATAAAGATACCGGTGATTGACCACGAATTTGCAAAAACCTTTTCCTATTCGCCTCCTGTGTAAATGCGGCTTTAGGATCAGCCAACCTGTAACTCTAGCCAGCCGAAGATTCTGTTCATTCCAAACTTATTCCAAAAAAGTTAAAAAAAAAATTTTTTTAAATTGGGAATATATAGATTTAATGATAGATTTTTGTTCCACCAAAATTGATCTTCCATTAAGTATTTGAAGGTAAGGACATACCCGCGAGCGTGAATAGAACAGGTGTTTTTCCACTCGCTCTCATCGGATATGCCAACAACAACGTCAATGTTCAACCTGAGTTTCTGGAATAACTGTTCCGTATGCACACAAACACGTTGTTAGATTCCCTAGAAGTGTCAACTGTATATGACCTTTCTTTTTTTTTTTTTTTTTTACTTTTTCAAACAGGAGAAAATGCATGATAGGGTTCATGACTACTCTGTGTCAGCAATACCAATAAAGCTATTCTGTACCCAGATAAAAATTTAAGATCAGAAACCTTATTTACACTGAGTGTGGACTATCGAGAAAGCTTTGTAGCCTACAGTTGGCCTGGTTCAGAAAAATACCTAGACTTATCCATATTCTCCCACTGTCCTTTCCACCCAATAATTTCCAGCTATAGTCATCTGCAGGCTGCATTATGCAAATATATATATATATATATATATATAAATAAAAGCAGAAAGCTACTTAATTGGGTTCACTATTACTGTTACTCGTGTGGACAAACTTCAGTCTTTCATGTAATGTGGAAGGTATTTTTTAAATGGTCAGGTAAGACAGAGACACAATTACACTCACACCTCGGGGGCAATTTGGAACAGCCAGTTGGACTGATAAGCATGTCTTTGGACTGTGGGAAGAAAAACAGAGGAACCCCAACACAAGCAAGAACATTAAAAAAAAACTCGTCGGTCATGGGGTTCGAAACCAAAACCTTTCAGCTGTGAGCCAATAGTGTTGACTGCTGCACTACCATGATATAAAGGTATTTCAAATAAAATCTAGTTATATTTAAAACTAATTTTTTTTTTTATCATTATTTGAGTATTCTTACATACACTGTTGGGGTAGACAACTTTAAGCACATGTGCCACCATCAGCATACCAGTAACAAGCTCAAGAGAGCCCTCTCAGCAACAGTACATACTCAATCACTCCCTGAATGGCCATAGGCTGTGCGCAGCCTTCTTATTTAACTTGAATGATGTACGGCCTCCCACTCACAGGTCCCACGAGAACCGCAGTGCGGCAGTTCAGGTATTTTCAGTTGCAATCAGTCTTCAATTTTGTAAAAAAAATAACATACATAAAGCTGTTTTTCCCCAACATTGCAGATATGAGTAAGTTTAAGATTTCTACTAACATATTTCTTTTAAACTCTACAGATTTATTGACATGTATACATTTTTGGATTGGACGACAATGTATATTCGAGATTTTTTATTAGTCCCCCCCCCTTAATTTCATATTTGTTTACTGTATTATTTGACGTATCATCGTATTGTTTGACTTGCTGTATTGTATAAGAGCCACTTTTCATCTCTGTATGTAGATGGCTAGATTAGGCTCCTGTCATATTGTTTATAAAAAATTTTCATTATGTAAAAATAAATAAATAAATAAAACTTCTATTAAACCCTTAATCCATGAACCAGTAAATCTCCACCCATCTTTACTTCAGAAGGATTCTGCCTCTCTACTAATAATCTCTTTAGACCTAATTGTGTTACTGATCTCTCACCAATTAACCAATTTAGTTGCAAGATGTTCCTCCAGCTGTTTCTTTTTGCTATCATTTGGGAATGCTATAAACATTTACTTGCTAGCAGTCAAGTATCGATGTGATGTTTTGCTGGAACTGTTAATATGGAAAAAAAGAAAGAAAGAAAGAAAGAAAGGAAACTGAAGGGCTACATCCTCCAATCACACAAATCACTGGAAATATTCTAGGCACTGTCAAAACATCTCAGGGGTAAAAGTGCAGACTGGCGTAAATCATGAAACAGACCGGAAAAAGCTTTCAAGTTCATAGGTTTTATCAATCGAGGTGCAGATGATTATGAAGTTCATGATGTAGTAATGGAAAGGGTTTGATACGTCGAGTACCCTTCCCAGATCAGGCGTTCCCTCAAAATTGGATGAAAGAGTGAGAAGGAAAATGGTCAGAGAGGCGACCATGTGGCATATGGCAACATTGAAGCAGTTGCAGGAATATTTGGCAAAGTGTTAGTCACTGTGTGAATGTGACAATACTATGTGATCCACTCCAGCATAATACGGATTAAGTGGGAAATTTGACCTCGTGCGATATTGATATATTAGGAAAGAGAATTTAATATGCTTCAAAATGAGGTATAATACATGATTATATCATGAGAATTGACTAAGCTACATCACTTCGTATGTCGCTAATAAGGAAATGCTACCCTTGAGAAAATAGTGATCACAGTTACAGAACCAGTTTCTGAATGTCCGCATTTGAAACTCGTGAACATCCATAAACTAAAAGAATCTGGCACTCGACCAATCAGCACAATCTTATTTGAACATTTGAACTTGGTATTGGTGAACATTATGCTTTGAAAGATGTAATTTTGGCGATAACACATTTTCATCTTACTTTGGCTCTTACTCAAAACACTACCTTACGACTTAACCCATATTACGCTGGAGCGGGTCACATGTCACAAATACTCTACAAGTGTGGCTTGTATGGGGAAAAACTCTTAGTTGAGAATTGAGCTTTGCTAAAATGCACTTTGAAGATTCATCTATACCAGGGGTGTCAAACTAATTTTCACTGAGGGCCACATCTCTAAATTTCTAGTTCACCAAGGGCCCAATAAAACTAAACTAAACATCTATTCAAAAAGGGCAACCATGGCAAAATGAAAAAAAATTAGTTTAGGGATTAGCATCCACTTTTCCTTCATTCACTTTCCTTTTCTGTCGACACTCAACAGCGACAAGCTAGCATGCAATCTTTCTTGAGTCGTGAATGGCTAGCTGTTTACTTGTTGCTGCCACCTAGAAGTTGGATGATGAATTACATTTCATGTTACCGGTTGATGCAAAGAATATCTAAAAATCACATTCTTTGAAAACTCTCCTGGCCAAAAATAAATAAGTTGCCGGACCGGATTTCAAACACGGCATGTGGTTTGTTTCTATTTGTTACCATACTGTTACATAACGGCCTGCATATCATTTTGGTTCAGTTTACTTTTTTCTTTTTTTTTTTATTTTCTACCCCTTTCCTTTTATTCACTATAAAAGATCTTCCTCGTTCATGCATTTTCCTCTCTTTCCCCACTGTTTTGTCCTTTTTATTTTCTTAAATGTATAAATTGATATTTTTGGTTAATCTATCTATATATCTATCTATCTATCTAGCCATCTATCTATACGTGTACTTCGGCTAACAACGTTTTATTAATCTGCCAAAAGAATACAAAAGGATTATGATGGAAATTCTAATTAAATTAAATTCTGATTATTTTATTATTATTATATTATATTATATTATAATAAGAAGAAAATTCTAATAGGCTCTGGCCCTGTAAAATTCTGTCATTTATTGAAATAATTTTAAATGATAAAAAGCAGGGGGAACTCCATACTGCACAAGCCTAATATTAACTTTTCTGCATATTCAGTTTTGGAGACATCAAAAAAAGTAAACCTGCTGAGACAATAGCAATGCTATTCCGTAGTGAATTTTTATAGAAACCTTCACAGAAGAAAAAAAAAATCACAAACCTTATTAAAAGTATAATAACTGTGACCTCGGCTTACCATTAAACCTTTTACACACAGTTACACACAGTTGATTAATTAGGTTTGGACCATCTGCAGGAATATGACAAGGTAAATCCACCTATGCATAGGAAAAAGTTCCACCTCTGTCTTCTAATCAAGGTAAAAAACATGCAATATAACAATTTATCTTCAACTTTGTCCATCCATTGACAGGGAGGCTGGAGCCTATCTCAGCCGACTCTAGGAGAAGGCAGGGTACACCCTGAACAGCTCGCCAGACCATCGCAGGGGAACACACACACACACCTGGGGGCAATTTGGAACAGTCAATTAACCTGATGTGCATGTCTTTGGACTGTTGGAGGAAACCCTATAATCCTATATAAGCACAGGGAGAACATGCAAACTCCACACGGAAATATTCTCGCCAAGCCCAACACTCAAAACAAGGACCTTCTTACTGTGCGGCGGTTGCATTAACGACTACCCCAGCGTGCCGGCCCTCTTCCTTTTTTATGCAATTTTAACTTGGACAGCAACTGATAGGACAATAAAGAAGATAATAAATCAAATATCTGTGGAATACAGGAACATTCTGCTGTTTTGAACAAGACTGTTGATAAAGTGACCAGAGAACAATAACAATCATTATGTACATTGTGACAAATAATTAAGAACATGGGAAGAAACATATATATTGTAGGACTTTCTTGGCAAGTATAATGAAATAAGTTCATCCTGCTAATCACAGTTTTAAACATCAGGCTGTAGATTTGAATCGTACAGACTGTACAACCTAGTAGTAAAGAGATTATCATTATGTACAGGGTTAAATTGCGCATAGTAACATGACAGCTAAAACTACCCTAGAACAGTCCAAGACCCTACACTTCCATGACCACTAAAGAAAGGATTTTTATGTGGTGGTTACAGTGTACGATGAGAAAATAGTTTCTAAAACATTAAAAGCAATATGTGTTAAATCCTAAATTATCTTAGAGAGGAAAAAAAAAAAACCCAGAAGTGTCATTCCTTACCTCTCTCTCACTTGGGGAGGAAGGAGCATCCTGGGGAGGTCCAGATGATTTACCCTGCTTCTCACCTGAAATCACCTAGGTAGGCACAGTCATATAATCAGACATTAGATTTCTGCTTATATTGACAACAATATGAGAAATGCCTCTGATACAGGAAAGAAATATTGTATTGGTATCAGACAGTACCCTTATTTATGCTCCAACCCATTACCACATGATAAGAAAGTGATTTTACACAAATTAAGCCGCTGTTTCCAATCCCAGAAATCAGCTCTTCTACACTGACAGCTTCTGTTAACATTATCATTATTATTGATAAAGTGCAATTATTTTATTGTGAAAATAAAATTTTGCATTCAAGAAAAGTTTTTATCTGTATGTTGTCAAAGAAAATCTGAAACATCGGTATCGGCAGGTCACACAAAAAAATCTGAAATTAAAAAGGCCTGTATGTAAATTATAGTTTAAAGTATCCCTAAAATCTTGAGAACTTAACCTTTAATACAACGATATATAATAAAACGATTAATAATAAAATTGTGGGGCCGGTGGTGTAGCGGTTAGGGTGCCGGGCTCACAAACAAGAGATCATGGGTTCGAATCCCCGTTGGACCCCCGCCGTGCTAAGACCCCTGAGCCCCAGTGTGCCTCTGTCCACACATCAGTATAAATGGGTACCAGTAAAAAAAAAACACTGGGAAGGTAACTTGTGATGGACTAGCGTCCCATCCTGGATTTGCTGAACTCGTAGTCGCTTCATGCTACAGAAACCTGATGGGCCTGATGAGACACTAGGCTCGGGTGTAAAAGCCCAATAGACTTACCTACAAGATACTCAGTACAAACACTACAACTATGCCATGCTTCAGAGTTTACGGAAGAAACCGAATTGTGTCCACTTGTTTTTTCCTGGTGTTGAAGTCGGACTGTTTCAAATGCTTCCACCAAACATGAGTTTACTCCTGTGCCGTTATTCTGCCCCACTACTTTTTTAAACAGATCACCATTCTGTGTTTTCCTACAATCCGAACTGAGTAGGATGCATGAAGTGCTGAATCCAGTTTGAGACCAGATGAACATATACATACAAGTCCAGCTCAAATACAAATCATGTAATCTGGCTGCGTAAATCAGATCAATCATGATTTCAATGGGTCCAACATCCTTCATGTATTTTAAGGTACAGTTTTAATCGGACTAACACAGTAATTAGATTTTTTTTTTCTAATTTCATGTAAACATACTGACTAGTAACCCTTTTGGAGAGCACTCACTGGCAGACTGACTTTCTACAATATTGTCTGATGACATTGACTGTTGACCTCTATTTACTCTTTGAGTCCAAAGGTTGTTAGTTCGATATCATACCTTTCATAAACTATCTTGAAAACCTGGATCGTGTCCATTCTAAGCCTACAATAATCCAAAGTAGGAAGATTCAGTACACAAGGTCTGTCTGGACATGTTAAATCCCTCATGTCCAGTACACAGCAATCAGCCCTAGTTTTTTTATATATATATATGCTTCTTTCTATTTTTTTCTAGTTTACTTTTCCTAGGTATCACTCATGCTGGTGCGCACACTGACACTCGTTGACTTTAAATGACCAAAGTAGAGGGTCAGATCTGACTTTGTACCCAGAGGTTTGACGAATCTGCGGCTGTGAAACCGAAGTACAGTAAACATCTATAAACCAACACCAGCAGAAACCAGTTAAACAGGAGCACGCGTTAAATTATTCGAACACAATAATGGACCGAGATATTTTTTTTGTTTGTTTTTATTTGTTTGTGTGTGTGTTCCTAATACAACTGGGGACCCAAAAAGATCCCAAATATTTCCTTTACAGAGGGGTGTGCAATCCGGAAGTGAAGTTGTGCTTACGCAGAATTGTGATTGGCTGTTTAAGTCCTGCCCCGCGCTCTGATTGGTGAATAGTTCATCGAAATACGGAAATTGTTTCAGAATGTAAACGAGGAAAAAAAAACACCGCTGTAACAATCCACTTGGCAAGGACAGACCTTATTAAAAGGTCGGATGCCCGTGATGGGGTCAACAAAACACCTAAACTAAGTTTTAAAGCACAACTCGTGTCTTTAAATGTAACCTGGTAGGCTTGAAAAATCAAAACACGGTCGCTAGTACCATGACAACAGCGTATCCTCATAAAGAAACACGGTTTAGTTTAAAATGAACAACTCAGCAGTGAAAACTATTACAGAAACAGTGTGACTGTGACACAAATAGCAGGAATAACTTACTTGATACAGTACAACAGTATAAACTGAGTGTGTTAGCTCAAATCAGTACTAACCTGGGCCTGTTGGGGTGACAGGACATTCCTTTGTGGTGACTGTTCTTCATTAATTTTCTGCTTCAGTTTCTTAAACATGGCCGCTAACAGCAGGTGTAACGACTCCGAGCTTTTTATTTGTGTTATAATTTAGTCTGGACCAGAATCCAGCTTACAGTACAGGTGGCTGTGCAGTGCCGAGTCTCATTTCGCAGGTAAAATAAACACTGCGCAGATGCCGACGTGGAGCAAAAGCAGGCAGCTACGGCGTCTCGCGAGGCTCAAACGAACAACATGGCGAAAAGGCGAAAGGTTAAAGCAGAGAGATGAAGTTGGTGTTGATGAGTGTCCGGTTTGATAAACATCTGGCCAGTTTCCAGTTTTCTGCTTAACATATCATTGATATGTTGATGTGTTTTGATGTGAAATGATAAAAAAAACAGGTTACAGTTCCGGTTTCATGTATTTTGACTCCTCCACTCCACTCCATCTTCCCAGGTCATCCTCCGACAGGAGCTCGTAAGAGCCGTGATATGTTTTCTCACATGCATACAGGGGTATTTTCTGAATTTCGAGTCAAATTTTCTTTAAAATAAATTACGAGGTTTAAAGTCAGAACGTGGGGGCAGTGGTGGCCCGGTGGTAGGGTGCTGGATTGCTGCTCCCAAGGTCGGGGGTTCAAGCCCCACTATAAATGGGATGACACCCCTCAGTGCAGATAACTGGGTTGTCAAATGACGGCCATGTCATATTTCTGTCGCCCTGGGTGGCCGGGACCTGGCGGGGTCAGCTACTGCCGGTCCTGGCTCGCTGGGGCCTCTACCCCGTGGCCACGAGGGGCTCTGGCTGGGTTTCCTCTGCCACCCTCTGGGTAGCCCCAGGGTTGTCTTCGGTGCGAGGTGGCTCAGGTTCATGCTCCGAGGTTGCTGCTGATGGCCCGAGTCCCTGGTCTGCCTCTGACTGCTGTGAAGGTGTGGTCGCAGTTACACGGTTTTGCTCATCACTTGTTGCCGATCACTCACTTGTCCCACATGTTTTGCATGCTGGCACGGTCACTACGTTGCCTTATTTTGTAATTTTTTTATTTTTTAA
>JAOUQZ010000039.1:7327470-7341038 GCA_028564935.1 Neosilurus hyrtlii
GCTGGCGCCCATCTCAGCCGACTCCGGGCGAGGGCAGAGTACACCCTGGACAGCTCGCCAGGCCATCGCAGGGCACATTACAGAAATTAAACCATTAATAGTATCAACAGTAAAGGCAGTAGGTTCAGCACCAAAAGCACCATGTGAAGCCTCTGAATGATGGACTTTCAGATGAAGAATTGTAAAATTATTTGTTTATAGTTTCTTTGGAGATAAATACAATTATTTGTATCTAATATTCTCTCAGACTTATTTCTCTAGAGAAATAATTCTAACAACCGCCAATGCTTGTAATGGAACCAGGCATCTCTGGTTAATAAATAAAAGCACAATATTAATAAAATGTTTAACAGATTCAAATATCATGATAAATGATGATATATTAACTTTTACTGAAGGGGAATCATCAGTGACCACATTCTCAATCGTGACCACATACCTCAATTAATATGAGGTAATAAAAGAAAGTCTGAAAAAGTTCATCCATCCATTTTCATCCTCTTATCCGAGGTCAGGTCACGGAGGCAACAGGTCTAGGAGGGGACCCCAGGTATTCCTCGCACTTTCCAGCTCCTCCTGGGGGATCTGAGGTGTTCCCAGGCCAGACAGGATATCGAGTCCCTCCTGCAAGTTCTTGGCCTTCCCTGGGGCCTCCACCCAGTTACATGTGGCCATAAAACATCTAAAGGGAGGCAACCAAGAAGCATTCTAATCGCATGCCCAAACCACTTCAGATGGCTCCTTTCGACGAAAACCCTGTCCTTACCCCGAGCTTCCCCTGGATGCCTGATCTCCAAGGCTGAGCCAAGACACCGTCCGAAAGAAACTCCTTTCGGCTGGAATAAAGATGGAAAAGTAACTTGAAAACTTTGCCAGTCAGCTCAGCTCCCTCTTCACCATAGCGGACCAATGCAGCACCTTCATTACTGCTGCCGCAGCACTGATTCATCTGTCCATCTCCCGCTCAATTCTACCCTCATTCATAAACAAGATACTGAGATACTTGAACTTCTCTGCTTAAGGCAAAGACTCGTCCCTGACTCGAAGAAAGCAATCAACCTTTTTCCGGTTAAGACTCATGGCCTCAGGTTTACGGGAGCTGACTCTCATCCCAGACACTTCACACTTAACTGCGAACTGCTCCAGTGCACACTGAAGGAAACATATCACCTGAAAAAAGCAGATATACAATCCTGAAGCTCCCAAACTTGACACATCTACATGACTAAGCCTTAAGATTCTGTCCATGAGAATACCACAAACAAAATCGTTGACTAGGGGGCAGCCCTGGTGGAGTCCAACATGCACTGGCAACAAGCTTTCGGTTTTTTTACACAGTGACTGGTCGGCTCGGAATAGCAGACCCACTGCCCCCCCAGCACCCCTTACCGAATCCTCCGGAGGGGACACAGTTGTAGGCCTCCTCCAAGTCAATAAAACATGTAGACTGGATAGTCAGACTCCAATGACCCTCTCAGTAACTCTGCTAGGGTAAAGAGCTGGTCCACTGTTCCATGACCAGGATGAAAACCACAATGCTCCTTCCAAATCAAAGGTTCAACAATCGGTTGGAGCCCCCTCTCCAACACCCTGGAACAAACTTTCCCGGGGAGGCTGAGCGGTGTGATCCCTCACACTCTCCGGTCCCCCTTTTAAAATAAAGGGAGACTACCACCCCAGTCTGCCACTCCACAGGTGTCATCCTGATCCTCCATGTGACATTGAAGACTCATTGCTCACCTATATCCCCATTTCAGGTCACCAGTTCACCACTCAGACAAAATAAACCCAATTGTTTCAGATTAGAACGTTCAGTGTATTGTATTGGATTAAAATTTTTAAAAAGTTCAGACATCTAATCCTTTGGTCAATATTAGGCCAGTACTGAATGCTGGATCCAGGAAACAGCTATATTTTCTACACACATTTTGACAAATTATGCAAAAATACTAAAACACTGCACATAGTACGATGCTTTATTCAATATTACTTTCATGTGTATGAATATAGGTATTTACATTTACAGCATTTGGCAGACACCCTTATCCAGAGTGACTTACATTTATCATTTTTAATACAACTGAGCAATTGAGGGTTAAGAGCCCTGCTCAAGGGCGCAACAGTGGCACCTTGGGAGTACTGGGATTGAACCCCTGACCTTGGGATCAGTAACCCAAACCCTTAACCACTGCCCCTGTAGTATTTTTATTAACTACTATTTTTTAAATACTAGTTGCCATTAGCAAAATTGGTTGCAATTGGTGTTTGATGCCAATCCCCAATTTTAAAAAAATAAATAATTAAATAGAAACTAAAGGCTTGGGCAAGCACTTCCTTTCAACTCATACTGGGTGAACATTTTGATCCAGAAATACAACTCCTTGTATGCAAACCGATTTAATTTAGTCTGACATGATGAAAAATCGATCCATGGGTATCGCATATTTCGTGGAAAACTGTAGTCAGAAATGTGTGTGGATTACATCACTTGATTCAACTCAGTCCAGTATACGTGTAGATATAATGTATTTGAATAGGTGACATTGTTTGGAAGTTATGGGCCAAACAAAAAAAGATTTTTCTAGTGTGGTGTCCCCTGAAGGCCCATGTGTGTAAGCTTTTGTCACTACTGCCCCTGCAGTGATCTATACCCATGTGCTAATGCATTTTATCAAAAGTTCGGTGGTTTGGGCTGTCGGGATGTGCTCTTTCAAAATTTTACACTAATGAACATTATTCTGAAATTGTCCATAATTTGTGGTCCCAGGTGTTTTGCAGATTGGTGAATCAAATGAAATAAAAATGAGTTAATATTTTTCATGAAATATTTAAGAATTAAAGTTATTAATTGGTAAGTAAGCTTCACATTAGATTTTTTTTCTTATTGATAATAAAAGACAACATTTTGTTATCGATAATAAATAGTTATACCTGTCTGAATATATCTTCTCTTATGGTATCACAAACAACCTTGTGTTTACATACAAGGCAGGAGGCCGTTGCAAAGGAACCTGTTTTAAAAATAAATAAATAAACAAACACAAACAAATAACACACAAAACATTATAAAAATTAGCATTTGAATTCAACATTAATAAATTAATTGTACAATAAATTGTAGCACTTTCATTTAAGGTCTTAAAGGAATTAATTAAATGTTAAAAAGCTTTGACTGGTAAAAACACTGGTCGTTTTGGTCACTTCATTAAATGTTAAAAGAAACATGACGCAAGCTATTTTATATTCGATTATAGTTTTCAATAGCACACCAATTTACTGAAAATTCCAATATTTCAACACAATGCTTCCTTTTTTCAAAAATGTGTTTCTGTAATAAAAAAGTGAAAGTATTTGGATACAGCACAAAATGGCATCTAGTTTTGGGTTCTGAGAATAGATGTAGCATTTCTGGACTGTGCCTTAATGCCAACTGCATACACCAGCATGGACGGTCATGGCTTTTGGCATGCACCACATTACAAAAGGTATGCCCAGTCCCAAGAAGGACACCAACATTATGATCAGTGATGGTTTGCAATTAAATGTACAGAATGAAAATTCAAGATGGCAGCTGTGGGGGCCATATTGGATATTAGACCTGGACGAAAATCGATAGGCTTATGTTGTTACGCAACATCCACAACAAAAATGTCGATGACAAGTGATTAATCAGTTGATGGTCACACCACTAAGCTGAGGGGTTTGAAAAGAAAAAAAAAATTGAAAACCACCAAAATTTCCACTATAAACTCACTGGAATACATTATGCTGCAGAGTGAGAGCAATTAAATAACATAACTTCCTAATCTGTCCTAAAAAATTTAGCCACAGCATCACTATTGTCCTCTATCCTTATGGCTAAAAACTGCCCCGCAAAGTGGGTAAAGTCCTCACCCTATCTGTCACAGTATAAAAAGTATGATGGAAGTTCTTGAGCTGGTGCATGGAAAGGAAACTCAAGATGGCCGTATTGGGCCGCAACTGATATGCTGGTGTAATTACATAGCATTACATTTTTGAGCTAGTGCGTGGAACAGAATATTCAAGATGGCAGCTGCGAAGGCCATACTGGACATTAGATCGCTACGAAAGATTTATGTAGTTACACAATCCCAACATCCACACCAAAATTGGTGATGAGCGGTGATGGTGTTTTTGAGTTAGTGCACAGAACTGTAGACATAGAGACAAATGGACGGACAGACATCCCAAGTGACACAAAAACTGTATTATGGGTTACTGCATGCCGTGTTAAAAACTTCTGTAAAATTCAACAATTTGAAGCTGGTGCTGGCAAGAAAAAATTAGAAAGCACATTTAGAGTTTATCAGCAGGCATGTGGGAAACTCCCCAAAAATATGGAAGGTCCTCTGGTCAGCTGAGGCTAAAATTTAACTTTTTGTCCATCAAGGAAAACACTACGTCTGGTCCAAACCCGTGATCCCTTATCACCAGAACAACACTATCCCCACATTGAAGCATGGTGGTGGCAGCATCATGTTGGCAAATTCTTGAGGAAGAGAAATTCTTAAAGGAGGAAAAAAGAAAAAAAAATCCCAGTGACTAGATGCGCCAAACTCAGACACACCTATGAGACCTGCAACTGTAATTGTTGCAAAAGGTGGCGCTACTATGTACTGACTTTGGGGATTGAATAGTTACGCATGTCAATCACAGCACATCTGTGTGCATTTGAGAAACCTTTGAAAAATGACTGAACGTACCATGACACTGCATCACCCTTTGGACTCCTGCAACCTGCTCCAGAGTGTCAATGTTCTGAGTGTAGTTCCTCAGAAGTTTATCCTGTTTATCCAGCATAGCAATAAATCTGTGACAAAGTGATGGCCGAAACTGTCCAGGGTAGATTTCCTAAAATAAAAGGAAAAGTATGCATTGTTTTAAAAAGTAATAGCAAAAAAATAAATAAAAAACTACAAAAAAGACAGTCAACACACCTTCGCAAATTTAAAAAATGGCCTCGGATCCTTTTGGAAGTACTCAATGTCAAACATTGCTTGAGGATCTGGAAGGTCTGGAAAATCTACAGCAAGTCGAGCATAAATCCCATCTCTAGACCTAAAATCAGGTATTCCACAGGAAACAGAAACCTTAAAGAAAAAAAAAACATCATATTCAACACATGCAATAGTACATGTATTAGCAATATTAGCACTAATTTTTAAATGCAATTATTAAATCATCGATCCTAACTTGATAAATTTTGGATGATTTCCACCCCCACTCCCCCCCACCCCAATCTCGTTTCATGTTTTTGAAAATGATGCTTTTTTTATCTTTTAAATTTGCATTAAAATTATTCTGATTGACCAAATTATCCAGCACTAATTGGATTAGATGATCGGATGAATTGATTTCTTTTTTCTTTCCACCCTGGGACATCACGTCCATGGAGCTTTTGCACTGATTCTCATCTAAGCAAGGCTGAAACAAACAATTGTGGCAGCAAATATTTTGGATAGACAGACCATAACAGACAAACATTACCAGTGGTGATACTGGACACTCACATGTTACATGCTTATAAAACAGAAAATTAAGAAAATTAGGAAATATTCCAAGGTTTTGGGGGTTTTTTGGTGGTGGTGGCGGGGGGCTTTTTATTTTATAACACGATTTCCATTGTATGAATAGTTGAGAGTGAATAAAAAAAAAATCGGATGTCAAATTTTCCAACAAATGCATGAGTGAATTCATTCATTCATTTTCCAAACTGCTTTAACCTACTAGCGTCACAGAATGCTGGAACATATAAGAGAGCACCAACACATACAACCATTTACTCACACCTAGGGGCAATCTGGAATAGCCAATTAGCCTAATGTGCATGTTTTTGGACTGTGAAAAAACACCACAGCAAGCATGGAGAGAACACGCTTGCCCTTACGCAAGGGCAGAACCTTCTTGCTGAGAGGCAAGTCTGTTGGGCTTTTACACCCAAGCATAGCGGCTCATCAGGACGGTGTTTATCCCCGGTTTCCATAGAGTGAAGGCGCGAGTCCATTGCAGGTTACTTTCCCAGTATTTTTTAATGGTACCCATTTATACTGCTGGGTGGACAGAGGCACACTTGTGGTTAAAACCTTGCCCAGGGATCTTAGCACAATGGGTCTCTAATGGGGATTCAAATCCATGACCTCCTGATCATGAGCCCAGCACCCTCACCACTACACCCCCAGTCCCTGAGCCCGGGACTCAAACCTTGGAGCTTTAAATTTTTAAAACTTTAACTTTAATAAATATAGGAAGGAATTTGGATATACATAACCCAATGCTGTACATCAAATTAAATATTTTAGGGAATCTGGAAGAACCTGAGTGAACAAGGGGCAAGAGTGAAGGGTTTTTCCTAATTTGTTGTTTAGAATAAAAAACTAAATATAACTCATCAAGCAAAATATAAAATCTGCTGTAAATAAGATTCTAAGATTATTTACCAGCATTGTTTTCAGTACTGATTTCAATTTTTCCTGATTTGGGTTGTAAATCAAAGAGCTTTACCTCTTACACAAAAGGTACATATCTGCATTTTCAAGGCTGAAATCATTTAACCTTGCTTTTTTTTTTATTATTTACTCCCCTGTAAATCAATGACAAATAATAGGATTAAAATCAAGGTCATCAAGCCAAAACTGATCAAATGCTATAACCAAACATAATGAGCACTGGGTCTAAACTAGTCCCAGTAACTTTGGGATGTCCCGACCAGACTCCTTATCCTTCTGTCACATTGATGCGATACTGCTGGATAGAAATCAAGAGGTCAAACATCCTTGTTTTCCCCCTCAAAACCACGCTGGGACATCTGTCCTGTGGAGATTTACCATTACAGCCAGAACAAAACATGAAAAAAGTCTTAATAAAGCCAACTAACATACACACCCCAGCACCAGTCAGGACAAGTATCTTTTTGCAGTCACTAATCAGTCGGATGACGTCCTCTATGGTGTTGACATCTTTGCGTTTTTTTCTCTTTGGAGGCTCCGAGATGTTGATGATGATCTGCCATAGTGTCATATCATCAAGATCAGGTGGAATGGCAGCTTCTGGAAGCAGGTCGTTTAGAATAGTCCGTGGATCCGTCTCTCTCATTATATGTTGCTGAATAAAGCGGTAGGAACCTAAAAATAAATAAATAAACAAACAAATTAATATATAACTTGCATACATGACAGCGTTACGTCAGCTGCCAGAAGACTATCAGTGCAGCAAATTTTAGACGCATTATAATCTGACTGCTGTTAGGTATAACCAACGTTATGGAATATCTATTACGACAATGTTAACTAAAGAGCAAATAAGCAAAAATAAATTTGACGACATAAATCAAATCCATATGAAACATTTCCAGCCCTGTTCCAGTAGCAAACACACAGACCATGGCACAGCCACACTGTGCAACTCATGAGTGACCACACCGCTCGAGATTGCATCATGAACATATGGATTTGCATTCAGCAAGCACTTGTGAACTTGCAGTGGTGACAGCTGAAATGCTCAAGCATGCCTAAACCCCATTCCCTTTCAAAGATATCACACTAACATGCCTTGAGGAGCCCGGTTTAAAAAAAAAAAACACTTTTGACTGCCATCAACAGCACCCATACCCAACCCCAGTCGAGACCCAACTGAGGGGAGTGTTCTTGAAAAAAAGGTTGAGGCAACCCATACCCAATCCCACCCTAGTCACACCCGAGGGGGACCGCTACACCAAATTTAGCGATCCTATGTCATTTTCTTCCAAAGCAGATGGACGTTAGACAATTTGTGTAGCTCACGTTCATCTTTGGTGACGTCGCACGCTAACAAAACAGCAATGAATTCAAGCTGCAAGTTTCACTTTTTGTGACAAATTTACTTCTGTGAAAACTTTTTGGCAACACTACACTGAATATATATTATATTCACACATACACACATATCGGTGGGGTCCAAGATACCATGGTACCTTTACCAGATCAAACTGAAGATCAGGAGCAGTTTATCAGCACAGTTTGAATACAAAAGACTTTTGAATACAAAAGACTGGATTCTTGGGCTGCTTTGTCAGCCCAAGAATCCAGTTTGCTCTATCAGCTGAGCGGTGACACCACCGTTAAATGGGTTTAGTGCTCTTCCAGTGTTTCTACAGACTGAATCTATGAGATAGCCATGTCCCATTGAATTAAATTGAACAGAAGGAAATAAAAACAAAAATAAAAGTTAACAAGTTGCTTAAAATTATCAAACATGAAATTACAAAATGGATATCCTCTGAAATAAAAGTACTCTTTGAAAATGCGGTTCCTTATGTCTTCACATAAACATACCAATACGCGGCTGGGGGGTCCAGTCACTCGAACTTGCATGAGAGGAGCAGTCCTCATCATCACCTAATTCAGGTGAAAAAAATCCATTGCAGTGAACAGCATCATCCATTAACCCTGCTAAAAGAAAGGGGGAAAACACTGATGTGAACCTTTCACACTCACACCTTGGGGCAATCAACAATATACAATTAGTCTAATGTGCATATCTTTGGACTGTGGAAAGAAACCGGAGAACCTGGAGGAAACCAACACAAAAGCAAACTCCACAGAGAAACAGGAACTGGATCCAGGATGATATAATTATATAACAAAGAAATTGTGTGTGTAGAACACACGAACGGCTTGATCGAATTGTTCTGCTATTCCGAGATAATCAACTGTTTACCACTGAAGGCGAGGGCGAGGATTCCTCGGACCGGAGTACATAATTGTATTAGTGTGTACTACACAGTCCCCCCTCATAGAAATCTCATAGAAATGCATATTTTATGTCCCAATCTTTATATACCCAAGTATTAAAAAAAAATCTGTTCTGTTTTAAAAGTACCTTCATGTGTTGAAAATTTAAGCTGTATACATAAAAAGACAAAAATATGAATCAGTTTTGGCATTTCAAGCATGTAAAGTTATGTCCCCAAGAACTATGTCAACTCTGTCACACAAGTATATTCGCTGTCCGAATCGTTAAGTTTTTAATTTTACATGCAATTGGCACTAGAGGGCAGTGCAGAAGCTCAGACCCTGTGAAACCCAGCATGGACATTTGAACCTAACTGAATTTCTTGCTTAACAATCATTGCAACTGTAAGGGTACAGTTTCTGGACATCAACTCTGTTAGAAGTACTCTCAGTGCTGACAGAGTGAAAACATAGAAAAAGTGAGAAGGTTTAATCAATGAATACAGCCTGCTATCACTGACAGTTGAGCAAAAATTTGTGATTTTATTCCAGTGCTTTCATTATTCTCATATTTTGTCAGCTTAAAGAGTGGGACATTAAAACATGCATTTCTATGAGAATGACCCAAACACGCATTAACTGTTGAGAACGTGAGCCGAGGAGAGAAACTCACTGCTGTTCTAAAGCTAACAAAGAACTTTAAAATAACAGATGTACAAGTTAATTAAAAACTTAATTCACAACCTAAAAATATACTTTCGGTACCAAAAGGCTTCAAGGCTTCATTTTTTTTTCTGATTTAATTTTTCTGTAAGATAGCGTAAGCATGCCAAATAAAACTAGGATGATTCGAAACCCTTTGTTGAAAATTCCATGCTGTGGTAAAAAAGCAGGGAAAATTTTGAGGAAAACTTTTAGCTATTAATTTTGTCTGAGTGTGTTTGTGTGTATATATATATATATATATATATATATATATATATACACACACAAAAAAATACAAAAACTTCTCATGGTTAGTGGTTGGGTGAAGCAATTTATCCTCTTTGTTATCTTTTTAAATCATAATGACAACAGAAACGAACCAAATCTTCCTAACCAAAAGTTTTCATAGCTCTTAATACTGTGTATAATAACATCATCAATAAAAGCTTGAAGTCTTTTTGTGGATTCTGTGGATGAGCCACTTTATTTTCAGCCCATTCTTCTTTGTTCCAGAAGTATCGAGGCTTGTCTCTGTGCTGCTTGGCGTACTGTAAGCAGGCTGCTTTGTGGCACTGGCATGAGTAACGGTTTTCGTCTGGTAACTCAACCATGCAGTCAATTGTTCTTTAATTGTAGGCACTTGGATAACTCCAAAACATGACCTGTGCAGTGGGTAAAACAGTATCTTGAGAAATCTGGAAGTAACATGCAGTTTTGAGAGTAGTACGCAGGTCATGAGATACCAAAACGGTCGACATTTTGACCAGAATGAGTTCCTGCGGCTTGCTGAAGTTGTCTGATTAAAATCCAACGTCTCTGAAGAAAGCTGGATTTTTGGTGAAACCTAAACCCCCATATCACTTTCTAAACTGCCGCCCCCCCCCCATATAAATTATTTTATGTCTTTCCTGCCTTATCTCCAAAATTCATTGGGAAATTTGGCCGCGCCCGATGTCCACTGGGCGCCGCAATCCCGTCGGAAGTGAAAAACATGAAAATGTCAACTATAATAACAGTTCAAAAATTAATGCATTTTAATGTGATAATGTGAAGTGCAATTATGATCAAATAACATCTTTAACTATGTTTCAGTGCTCTAGTACAGGGTACTTTCACGTGGTTTCTTTCCCCTGATTGTTCTACTACAAATACATTAACGACTTGCTCTAAGAATACCAACTTTTGGCGAGCTCTAAAAGCTGAATCAGTGGTCTGATTTCCAGAAATTAAAGCGTTCTGGACTCTGTGTGCTGAGCCCTGTAAGGAAAACAAGCTGTATGATAACTCAGAACAATTTAACCACGCGCCTATTAAGTGCCTCCTTATTGTGCACCTTGAAGCCTTCACGCCTCTCCCAAGAACCCCAACCCCAAAAAAACGTGATCTTTAAATCGATTCTTAAAAATTTGGACCGATTCAGAAAGCTAATAAATAAGAATCGCGATTCAGACGTGAATCGATTTTCCCCTATTGAAACATGGCTTGGTTTCAACAGAATCCCTCATTTTGCACTGCTGATTCTCGGTTATATCCTTTTTCCTGTTTTATAAAGTTCAGCTACCGTCTCTCACAGACCCTTTCATCATTCTTTCGCTTTCCCCACGGCGTGGAGTCCAGCAACGTCAGTGCCGCACTGGCTGACATGTCGACATGCTGGAGCCTGTAAGGAGCCCAGAAACTCAGTGACTGTTCACACACACACACACACACACACACACACACACACAGAGCAAACAGGTCACAGGTGAGGATGATTACTTTTAGTATCCATTTAAAGGTGTGTGTCAACTTCTGTGTTTGATATCAGGCCAAAACCTCCAGTTTCTGTTGACACTGTGATGATTTAAAGAATAAACACTATTGTTGATAATAAATGGCTTCTTCCAAACACTAACCATGAGTGAAAGAAAAGGTTTTGTATTATTATTCATGTTCTCTGAATAGGTCAACTTTTCAGCACACACACACACACACACACACACACACACACACAAGACCTTCATGTTCAGTTGATTCCTTAAGCACTTTTTAACCCCATAATAAAGGAAGGTTGATGTTCATGTTAGATTTTATTCACAGCCTGTGAGGAGTCCTGGACTGCAGTCAGGACTGTAAACAAACCGAGACTTTATGTCAGAGAAACTGTTTATACCTGGAAATCTCACATCATTACAACAAACACAGCTTTTTTTTTTTACTGTGTCACTGCTGTCGATTCGTCCACAAATTAAAAGGTGTAAAAGTTTGTCGCCGGTCCACGCTGTTAATAAAGTTTTATACAGTAAACAAGCTCCTTCCTTCTCATGCTAACGTTAGCATTAAAGCTACATACGACCGAGTGTTGATTCCGCCACAAACATGATCAAGTTTAAGCACTACTCACTCCCCGGCCCAGGCAGCAGGGTGTTCTCCGGGCTGGACTGGTCCTGTAAGGGTTCCGAGTCCGCAGGGTGCGTGTTTATTTCGGAAGTCCCCTCCGCGGCCCGAACGCCGCACATCTCCGCCTCCGTGTTTTCGGGCTGAGGTGAAACCTCCGCCGCGCGACTCCCTGCGCTTGTTATTTGCTCTCCGTGATTAGTGTCCGGGCCGCAGTTCTGAGCAGGACTGTTCCGCGGTTTCTTAGGAAGCGGCTCGCTTATTTTATCACCGTCGGCATTCATTTTAGCCGGTTTCTGCTGCGGGTCAGCCATCTTTTAAAAGCGCTTTTAGGCCGCGTTCCGCCAAACTAGCAACAGCGCTTCCTCCTCTCAACGACCATAGATATCAAATAACACACAGAGAGGACAACAGCCGGATTCGCATGTCCGCCATATTAAAAGATGCTAGCGGTCACGTGACACCGCCTTCACGCACGTCATACAGGTGTGTTTGTTTTCTCACAAAGGACCTCCCTACGTGCCATCACCTCTTCTATTGTTACTGCCTTTTGGGTCAGATCTCATGAATGTCATAAAAACGTAAAACCATGGGGAGTTTATCTACCCGGACGACTCGCCCTCGCCCTCGCCCCATCTGAGTAACACGCGCTGGAACAGAAATATTAGGAATCGCCAACCCGGCTATGGTTTGGTGAGACCATTGTTGAGTTATAATATTTCTGAACCAACGTCACTTTTACTCTGACTACCCCAATCCTACCCCTTTATTCCAAGCATAGTCTGCACCCCAAAGAATCATACAGACAATAAGGACCCAGTTTTCAACATTTTTGCTACATAATGCAAAATTATCTGAATTTAAATTATGATTGCATGTAATAAAGTTAATTTCTATCAATATACAAATGTTTTTCAGTCAACTGATAAATTATCGGTGTCACACAGCTCTGCAGATACATCACATGCTTTTTTATTTTTTAAAAATCTGTTATTAAAGGACAGTGGCATGCATAGTGGTTAGCACGTCAGCCCAGAAGCACCCAGGTTTGAGTCCCGGGTTCAGCAAGGCCATTTCTGTGGGGAGTGCATGTTCTCCCCAGGTTTCCTCCAGGTACTCTGGTTTCCTCCCACAGTCCGAAGACATGCACATTCAGCTAATTGGGTGTTCCAAATTACTCCTAGTAAGGGTGAGGGTGAATGGTGTATTGGCCCTGCAACGGACTGGCGAGCTGTTCAGCTGTTCACCCCGCCTTCGCTTGGTGTCAACTGAGACGCCAGAAGGATTAAGCCATTCGGAAAAAAATTTAATGACTAAATAAATTATTGTGCCTATCCCTTCAGATGTGTGTACACATAACACTTTTTAGCAAATAAAAATAATAATAATAATAATAATAACAATAATGATATATTAATAACAATATGATATTATAATTGTTATATAATGATAATAATAATAATAATGATAATTATGATAATAATTATAATAATAACAATGATGATAATAATAATAATAATTATCATAACAATAATGCTAATAATAATAATAATGCTAATAGTAATAATAATAATGATGGTGATGATGATAATAATAATAATAATAATAATGATGATGATGATATTAATGATAATGATAATAATAATGATAATTATAAAAATAACAATGATGACGATAATAATAATAATATGATAATAATAATAACAATAATGATAATAATAATAATAATAATACTCTAAATCATGAACTAAATAAAAA
>JAOUQZ010000039.1:7385598-7408327 GCA_028564935.1 Neosilurus hyrtlii
TAATGTAGCTTTTTTAAATTTGTTTATTGAAACTAATTGATGTTTAACGCTTATAGTTTAGCACACACACTGGAAGAAAGATCACGTTCATCTTTTCAATGCATAAAAGTACATATTTTTCCAATTTGATTTAGTCCACCAAATAAGAAAACAATTAGCAATTTCAGAGGACAAGTACTTGGGATTAGAGGGAAACTCATTGAGAGAAATAGAGATTGTGTGCTTGTGCGCGTGAAAGAGACTTGTACATGGCTCAAAATTCACCCAGTGGAATGAGACATTTTTTTATTGCAAAGGAGGCAAATGGACTACTGAGCCAAGTAAGTGTGCATTGTGTATTATTTTAGCATATATATATATATATACTTCTGTAGAAGGGTGAAGGCGTTTTCACGAGTGCGTTTCTTGTCAAGTGGTGTACTGTTTGTGACACATTCTGAGTTTGCTTATTGTGCTAGAGAAAGTGCTTTGCTTTTAGTGCTTTATCTGTGTGTTTTTTTTGCTTCGACAAAAAATAAAAGTATAAACTCGGCAAAGAATTATATTTTTCTTAATGTTTTGGACACACCACTGTGTAAACAAAGGGAGAAAGTATGTATTTTTCTTGCTTTGTCAAGTTGAAATTAGTGATCTTTGCTCAGGTGTGCACAAAACCATATGTTGTCTATGCCTTTAAATGCTGTCGGTGTGCTAAAGAATGTTGGTTAAAGGTAAATTTTACATGATAGTGTCATTATTGTATAGCCCAAAATTTTACACACAGCAAAAGCCATATGAAATAAATTGTACTGCATTATGCTACAAATTGTACTTGAATTATGTCACGATAATTGTCTGGTAAAATGTACAGTTCCTAGAAAGAATGACTTCCACAAATTCCTAGCAGACACTTTGGCATGGAGATAAAATTTTTATTTCAAAAATTTTCATTGTAAAATTATGTTTGTGAAAATACCTATGCAAGCTGATTTTGTGTATTTAAGAATACCTTACTTTTTATATGAAGTCAGTTTCATGAATATACAGCAGGAAAGAGTGTTGTATATTTATTACTGCTCCAATACTGGAGCCATTTTAGTGTACAAGATTATCTCAACCTTCTAAAGCTCCATTTCGGAGTTATATTGAATAGGATGCTTGTATTCACAGACATCTGAATACAGCTGGTGTTCTTCTGGTGCTAGCTCGACCCGCAGTAGTCCAGTGGTAAGCACTTCACCATGCATCGATGACCACATGCTAAACCCAGCATGTAGACATAGATTACAAATACCTCCTAAAGGTTATGGGCTTCATGTATTTTGTCATTACATGAAAAGAAGATGAAGCTTGTTGTCTACAGTCCATAGTTTTCTCACATAACTGGTAATTATAATGCATTTGACTTAATAGTTGCAAAGATTATTTGTGTGACTTTAGTCAGTTAGATACTATGAACAGTATTCAAGCATCTTTGAAGAGAAACCAAGAAAATGGTATACATGCTATTTTAGTCTTGGAATACATGCTATTACAGAGTGTATGCATTAACAAAGAAACAGTCTGCCATTACATTAGAACTGTAGGTTTGTATAGAAATAAGTGTTTATACACTTTAAAAAAACAGGGCACAGGGTAAGTGGAATGTATTGCTTGTATGTATCTTTTCTGTCACTGAACTCTATACTGAAAAAAATACATAGGTTTTTTTGTTTGTTTTTTTTCCCTCCAATTTTCAAGTCCTCTTCCGATGATGATTCTGCCAGTGCTACATGTCAGGATCACATCAAACGTGGACGGAGGGATAGTCTGGTGAGCCAACTATGAAACCAGGCCCAGCTCTTTGATCTCAACATGTTTATTACCTTTTGTCTTTTTTTTTTTCATACATTAATGCTCATTACAACTTTTTACCTTGTAGTCATCTGAAATTTCTGACATGAGTGAGACTGCTGCTGACTATTTCAGTCGTTCGAACCGCAGAGGTAGTATTGTTTCTGACCTAGATGATCTGAGCATCCCAGATCTGGACATTGTAAGTTATGGCGCCATGATTTGCAGCATGTACTCACCAGTGTGTGCCTAACATTAGTGTGTCTCAAGGTTAAACCGTCTTTGTTTTTTAATGTGTACTACTAAATTATAGTTTGGAATCTGTAATGATTTTGTATGAATGTTTATTTGCCTGTATGAATAAAAATGTTTAACATCAACACGCAGCCTGCCTGACAGTCATACCACAATTTACCCCTGCAGTAATGAGAATGTTAAATATAACCCGTGTGATGAATTTCTAAGGGAGTGTATCCCAAGTGCTTTGGACAGTGGAGACTTTAAAAGTTGTACTTTGTTTTTTGTTTGTTTGTTTGCTTGCTTTTTAGGGTTTTTTTTTTTTTTTTTTTTTTTGTGGGGGGGGGGGGGGGGGGGGGGTATTACCCCCCTGCTGTATTTGGAATAACAGAATGCTGAGTTTAATGTTGGAATGACCATGTGATGCCTTTTACAAAATCCCTACATGTAACCTAATCCAATTTTGCCTTCTCATTTGCAGGTAGAAAGACCAGCGTTTTTAAAATGTAAATAAGAACCACTCTTGATGTCTTTTTCTTTTTCCTTCTAGTTGGAAGAGAAATCTGACAAGCAGTATTCAGATCCCTTCAGTCGGGTGAGTATGTCAACAGTGATGCTGTCTGGTTGAGATGACTGGTACTATGTATCAGTTTTTCCTTTTAGCCATACCCCTCTGTTTTGAGAGCTCCTGTACAGGGTAGGTGTCATCCAGCTTTTCATTTGGCCCTCCAAACCTATAATTTTTAGATGCAAACTCTAAACGATGGTGTAGATGTTCCATCTTCAGAATCTACAGAAACTGAGGCATTATGTGCAGCATGGCTACTGGTTTGGGATAAGAAGCCAGTAAATGTACATCTTTGCAGATAATATCTTGGTTTAATATGCAAACAATATGTGCAGGGGACATT
Organism: Neosilurus hyrtlii; assembly: GCA_028564935.1. Classification (NCBI taxonomy): domain Eukaryota; kingdom Metazoa; phylum Chordata; class Actinopteri; order Siluriformes; family Plotosidae; genus Neosilurus; species Neosilurus hyrtlii. The sequence goes on from JAOUQZ010000039.1 coordinate 7,388,559, forward strand.
AAAAAATCTACACCCCCCTGTTAAAATGACAGGTTTTTGTGGGGTAAAATAATGAAACCAAGAGAAATTGTTTCAGAACCTTTTCTTTAATGTGACCCATAATATGTACAGTTCAACGAGGTTGTATGTACACCCTTAAACTAATAGTGTTGAAGCAACTTTTGATTTTATGACATGACCATACAGTCTAGGTGGGTCGGAAACTTGTCATCACTGCACATCTTGACTTGGCAACCTTTGTCCACTGTTTCTGGAAAGAGTACTTCAAATCTGTCAGATTGCGAAGGCATCTTTTGTGTTTAGCCCTCGTCAGGTCAACAGACAGATTCTCAATTGTATTTTAGTCTGGGCTCTGGCTGGGCCATTCCAAAACTTTAATCGTGTTTATGTTGAAACTATTCTTTTGTTGGTTTGGAGTTATGCTTTGAGTTGTTGCTGTTCTGGCAGGTAAAACTGCTCTCTATCTGTAGCTCTTTAGCAGAGACCTGAATTTGTAGTACCAAAATTGACTGTTGTTGATTTAAAGCCCTAGTTTCAGCAAAAAATAAATAAAAAAATGCCCACTGCCCTTCTTCAACGTAAATATGGTGTTTTTTGGTTATGTGCAGTGTTTAGTAGGTTTCTTCCAACTTTAACTGGACTTAAATGTGTTTCTTTAGATGATGGCGTCTTTCTTCTGGCCTTTTCATAAAATTTTGATGGAAGACTGTTCTTGCATAGTATATTATTCCCAAAACAAGATCAAAAAGAATTTTATGGATCTGAGATTTTAAATCTTGATTTGGTTGCACATTTTTGCAGTGTACTCCATGTTTGTTGTAACACTGGAGAACAAGGCAGACACGTTCCAGATGTTCATAGAAACTGTACCAGGTTTATCATTAAAGTACAGGAGGCAAATAGTGAAAATCTATAGCGCAATTATACTACAGTAGTGTATGTGATATTAGAAATTCAGTTGTCCAATTAATTTTAAGACCAAATGTTTTACAAAAGGCTACAACGGAGCCACATACAATATAATGTAATCATAATTAAAGTGACCTTTTACCCTAGATACTGACTATCCACAGAGCTGCTGTTTAAAATAAAAATGAGCACATTTATGTATGAAGTTGTGGGTTCCAGCCAGAAACACTGCAAAATACAGTATTTTAATTGAGTCGTAGGCCAAAATTGCCTTACTTTAACAAGAACCCAAAAGCTCCATCTCTTCCCATGAGAAGAACAGTCATTTTTAGGGCTCCAGGCAACCTAATTTTCTGGCTTTTTGCTGTGCATCCTTTGATCACTTTGAGCTCCTTTTTAGCACAATTTTATTATAAACAAATGTACCTTTTGACCTTGAAGTTACTGGGAGTAAATTGTGTAGTTGTTCATGAAACTATCACTGTACAGAGTGTGTGTTGCTGCTCTTAACTTATAAACTTATTTAATGTTGTGTGTTCTAGCCATCGTCTCGATGTGCCACTCCAGGTCTTTCTTCTGCCGCTCTGGCTTCTCTTGGTGGCACTTCATCCAGACGAGGTAGCGGGGACATGTCCAGTATTGTCATCGACCCGGATGCATCTCTCAGTGAACTGAGGGTGAGGCATAGTCTGGTTTATTATTGATAGTGCTCATTGGTATATATCGCGTGAAAAAAATGGCAAGTGCCCAAAACTTTGTGTCCGGCACTATGTGAGAATAGGCAGTACGTTTTTGAGTTGTCTGTCCATCCATCCAAGATTCTAGTTAACATCACATCTCAAGAATGTGTGGTTCAGTGTGTGTAAAATTTATATACCAGCAGATGAACTGATTAGATTTTGGAATTGATCCAGACAGCATCAAAGGTCACAGTAGTGGGATTATTGTGCTTAATGACACATAATAAATGGTTAATAATTGTAATACCTTTTGTAGCGCTTATCATTTGGGGAAAAACCTAAAAAAAAAAAAATTGAGCAATTAAAAACATGCATAAGATTAATGACTGACATACTGATCTCACTCAGTGATCCAAAACTCTCTGATATCCGTCTTTACGCTCTAAATAAAATACTCTCTGTTTTAGTGCCTCCAGTGAAAGAGGGCGTGTCTCATATTCCTCCTGCTGTACTTTTGCTTTTTACAAATATTTATTTTAATCCCTCCTCCTCAACAGGACATCTATGATCTTAAGGACCAGATTCAGGATGTAGAGGGGAGATATATGCAGGGCCTTAAAGAGCTGAAGGTAGAGGGGCTTGTGTCCAGTGCGTGCCATCTCTTTCTGCTCTGTCTCTCTTTCTCTTGCTGCATGCTTTTACCCCCACCAGACCTTGATGGTTTTCTATTATTTTGTGTGAAAGCATGATCCTTGCACGAAAACAGACTGACATCATTTTTCTTGAACAATTCTAGCCTGAATGCTAACTTGTTTTAACATGAGAGCTTTAAAACAATGATGCTGATGAGACAACTTCTAACTGGCTGCAACAAGGTTTAGCTCAGAAATGGTTTTTTGGAGATTTGTCATCTTTATTGTTATACAGGTCTCTTTCTGATGTATTATGAAAATATTGGCTTTAAATTTAAGCTCATCATTAACACTCACAGATCACTTAAATATTTTTACTTAATAATTTTTTTCATTGTAGGTGTCTACAATATCACACCCAACAGATAAGAGAAACCTCTTAGTGTTTTTTGAATGTATTATAAACTCAGATTGTCATTTTCAATAATATAAACAGTACTTTAAACACTTAGAACAAATAGGGAAAGAGGTTGGATACAGTAACCCCTTGTGAATTTTGAAAAGCTGTAAGGAAAGTAAAATTGTATTAAAAAATTATTATAAATGAATGTACACGTCACAGCCCATTAACACTATTTGGAATAATTGTTCCACAGTTTGTACAAGTACTGTATTATTGTATTAAATATTGTATTCTCTGTAGGAGTCTTTGTCTGAAGTGGAGGAAAAATATAAAAAGGCCATGGTATCTAATGCACAACTTGACAACAACAAAGCAAACCTCATCTACCAGGTGGACACACTCAAAGATATCATAGAGGAAATGGAGGAGCAGATGTCAGAGCTGATCAGGGAAACAGAGGAGAAGTCAAAGGTGTGTGTTTGATTCCGATTCTTGATTCAAACCGATGTTTGATTCATAAACATTACAAACAAAAGGAGCCAATTTCATGAGTAACTGCATTCTTCTATAAGCGAGGAACAACTCTTATTATATTAAATGATATTACTACACAGCTGGTTTTGTAGATGTACTGATCCGCTTTGCTTGTTCAGAGTCGGTTGGGAGTTTAGTGAAGTGATGGAGTGTGCGTTGGTCAGGAGTTGGTCGTGCTGCTTCTCCGGTTCTTTTAGCTCCGGGTGATGTGTAATTGACTTTTATTTTGCACAACGTATATGTCATGTCAAGCTCCTTCTTACCCGGAAATTATAAAATCCAAAGTGCAAGTATTTTCTTTCAGCGAAGACGGCGCTGGCTGTATTTCTTTTTCCTCATCCATGTCAAAGCTCGGCTAAAAGCTAGTTCTGTACCCACCACTCACTGGAACAATTCACTACGAAGGCCACGTCTGGACAAACGGTACGCGCTGTGAGTAAGGTTGGAAATGCGCGAAAAACGCGTTAGGAAAAATCGATTCTTGAAAATTTGAATCGATTCACAATGCTAATAAATAAGAATCGCGATTCAGACGTGAATCCATTTTTTTCCGGCACCCCTAGTGTGTGTGAGTGAGTGTGTATATATACATACACACCTATGGGGGCTCCAGTGTTGATAAGACAGGTGTTGCATGTGGTGCTCCCCAGCCTAATCTGCTGCCGCCTGTCAGTCAGGTGGAGGCAGGCACTGAAAGCTGGGAGAGCTTCCGGTGGAGGATTTTAGGGTATGATGGTGTTCAACGCTGAACTGAAAACTACAAATGGGATCCCCGCCTATTTCCCTGGATCAGTTTTCCGACCCGCTATGATAAGGGAAAATCCCGCATTATATCAGAGGAGAGATTATGTGGGAAACTCAAGTTGAGTGATTCCGGTAAAGGTGAACAAAATAAAAAATACAGCAGTACACTGAGTAAACTCAGTAGATTACTGCATAGAATATATATTTCCCATATGTCCCCTCTGATACATCCCAAAGAATCAGGCAAAGATCCTAGCACCAAATGGTGGAGCTCTCTCTAAAGCCCGTGTAACGGATGTGTTGTGAAAAGCAGCTTGAGCAGTAAGTACACTCAGAGTGGAAGGACTATTTATATTTAGAAATAGTAATATATTTTTATAATACGCGTGTGAGCTGGCAAATGGCACATTGCGTGTAGGATAATTGCAGATGATTTTCTTTTGAAAACAACTGTGAAAATAGAGGTGCACTGGACTCCAATAGCCAGAAATACCGCCGGCTTAATCTGAAAGCCCTAAGAACAGGTTAGGTTTGATCAGTGAATATACTAATGGGAAGTTAACCATGTCCTGGTTGATTTTGCCTCTTGTGCCGGGAGCAATCTCGTGGCAATTTTGACTTGCGATTTACAATCGCTTATTAAGGAATTTTGGGCCCTGCATAAGTATACTGTAAATTATAAAAATAGCAAACTGTTTACTCTCTAGTGGATAAATAAAATCTTTTTGCATACTGTAGACATTGTAGTAAATTCTTAGTGAAATGTGTTTTTTTATGGTGATGTTTAGTGATTGCTATGAAGCAGTTTTAATATGCTACACATATCAAATATAAAAATTATGATTCACAGGAATTAGAGAGGCAAAAGCATACATGTTCAGTCCTGCTGCATAAACAAGAGGAGCTAAAAGAGGGAATCCGTCAGCGAGATGAACTTATTGAGGTGAGGTTTCTTCTTGATGTAAAATAAAATTTATAGATTACAAATGGTATAAGTATACCACAATTTCTTTTGAAATAAGTAACCTTTAGTGTAACATATCTAAGGTCCACATACAGGTCCTTTATATCTTATGTCTTTGTATTGCTTTTGTTCACTGCTTCTCTCCTAAAGTTTCAATGGTTGTCCATTTGAACACTACTTTTATAGGCAAACCAGAACATTCAGTTCAAGTTAGATACACTCACGAGGGAGGTATTTGACCTACAGGAAACTGTAAACTGGAAGGACAAAAAGATTGCGGTATGAGAATATGAGCAGTATTAGGACTTTTATAAGCATGATTTAATGGACTGTAACAGGTTGTTTGTCTGGTGTGTGTGTGTGTGTGTGTGTGCACGGGAACAATTATAAATATTTATACACTTATCCACGCTGCCAATCATGTGTCAGCGGCACAACGCGTAAAATCATAGAGCTTCGATACAGTTCAAGAGCTTCATGTAATGTTTACATCAAACATCCTAATGTAGAAAATGTATAATCTCCATTACTGTAACCATGGTATGACTTTTGGTACCTTATGGGCTGATTTGAGTATTTCAGAAACGACTCATCCCCTGAAACACAGAATGGTGCCCATAAAGTGTAGGCACAGGGTCTGCAGGCTGAAACACGTGTTGAGTGAGCTCAGAGGAGAATTATCAGGTTGTATGCTGAAGAAAGTCTGTTGTAATGTATATAAGTATTCTCTTTACAAACATAGTGAGCTGAGAAGCATTTTGGAATACACAACGCATCAAATCTTGAGTTTGACACAACTGTCACTCACTTAAGAATAAAGTGTTTTCGTTTAAAAATAATTCTGTATAAAGTACGCACACTGTGAAAATCCTGGATGATCAGCAGTTTCTGAAACATTCACACTCAAATTCACAGGCATCACAGTTTTCTACCTTTTGTTCTTTGATGTAAATATTATCTGATCCTTTTCACTTATATCTGCATGATTTTATGCACTGTACTGCTGCCAAATAATTACCAACTTAGCTAACATTATAAATGTGCTGATCTATAGGTATTCCACATAAAGTGCATGGTAAATATTTATATTAGCATGTTAGTCTAATGTTCGTGTGCAGTGTATTAAGAAAAAAAGGGAACCTGATTGCATGTACTTTGATTAATATGTATGTTCTATTTATGTATACTGAATGTTGCGTAATAAATACTGCATATATAATATGTTTTATTTTATTTTATTTATTAAAATTTTTTTTTTTATTACTACACCAAGGAAAAACTTTACATAGGAAAAACCTGGCAAGACTTCTGGATTTCAAGATTCTGTGTGTTTGTGTCCATATTAAGCGTAAAAGGCTGACAGCTTGTATTGCTGCGTATGGCATTATTAGCAATGTGAACTTATCTCTTGGTGTTTTCTGTTTGTTGCTTGGAACATTCGTGTTTAGTTTCTGTACATTAGTACTGGTATTAGAATGTGTTACCATAATGTAAAGTGTTTATTCTCTAAAATATCATCAGAATTAAATTTTGAGCCAGAAATTTCCCTGGAAGTTTTCATTGACTGTTAGTGTATATGGCGACTAAAGGAAGAAGCCAATTAAAAAAAAAATTTAATGCATTGTTAATTTTAATATGTTGCTTTAACATTTGTACTTAACATTTGTATTTTAGTCTCAATCCCAAGATGAACTGTGATTTATAAAGTCTATGACTCTTCTCTGGGGTGTATAATAATGGCGTGTGCGCCCTCATGACTGCACTTTTTGTCAAGTAATGCTCTGTTTGGGACACAGCCCGAGTGTGCTTTGCAGTGCTTAGTGCAGAAGCTAGATTCAAATTAAAAGGATAAACACAGCATAAATTTCATAGCTGCACATCTTTTTTTTTTTTTTTTTTTTTAGATTTATTTTATTATTATATATTTTTTATACTGTATTAGTTCTGCAGGAAAAAAAGGACATTTTGACTTCTGCATTTAACTCATTCAAAGTGAGCACATACACTCTGAGCAGTGGGCTGCCACACATTGCAGTGCCTGGAGAGCAGTTGGAGGTTAGATGGTTTGCTCAAGGGCACTTCAACCATGAATGTGGAGGAAGGGAAGGTGCAGCACACTCCCCCCACCACCACCACACATTTTTTCCTGCTGGTTTGGGAATCAAATCAGTGACCCTTTGGTCCTGAAGCTGTTTCTCTATCCATTAGGCCACAGCTGCCACCATATGACATGGACAGGCAAAAAGGCTGTTAGCTTGTCGATTTGCATCTATTAGAAAACTTGTTAATGATGGTTTCATCTGTTTAAATGAACATGTTTCAGAACTGAACAGGCTGAAGTATAAGCTGGCCTTTCTGTTCACAGGGGTTTGCATCTTAAGGTTAAACCCTCTGTATTTACTGTCTCCTGATTACAGTTCCTTGATTGTACACTATGACAATTAAAATCCTACATCCTCAAGAGTATTCTTAACTTGTGAATGGGTTTTTCTGCACTAAGGAAAGAAGTCTCTGATCATCTGACTTTTTTTTATGGTCTTCCAGGTCTTTTGGTGTTGAAGTTTCTACTGTATTCCTTCCTTTCTTAATGTACCTAATTGTTGATTTGGCCACTTCTAAAATCTCGGCTATCCCTCTGATACCTGTGTTTATTTTAGCAGCTCAATGTTGACCCCCTTTTCTGGTATTGGCACATTTTTAGAACACAAAGTTTTCAAAATTATATAATCAGCTGCCAAAATGCAAAGTCGTCACTTTTAATTAAATCCAGACAATTTATGTTTTTAATTTGTCATGAAATAATGATGAAACAGGCCATGACTGCCCAAAAAAATTGTTGTCAGTAAGATGAGTCTCAAAATATAGGGGGACTACGTGTAAAAATGGCTGTAGTTACTAACGGCTTAATGCTGTCTTTATTCAATTCTTTTGTGTTGATGTATAGAAGCAAAATGACAAATTATGCAGTCCAAATACTTATTGACCTAAGAGTTTTTTTTCTGATTAACCTCAGCTTTTATCTTACTGCGCTTCTCGCCAGTTTAGCTATAATGCTATCTATATAACCATGCTGGTGCCTTTTCTGTGCTTGCTTAAGTATAGACGTTGCATGTTAACAGTCTGTGCATGTTGATCGTTTTGTCTTGTCTGCATCAACTTGGCCTGTGCTTCTCCACTTGTTCTCCTCATGACTCTTCTTTCTTTCCTGCCATGTTGGTTGGCCAGGCCTTAGAGAGGCAGAAAGAGTACTTTGATTGCATTAGGAATGAAAGGGACGTGCTCAGAGATGAGCTGGCGGACCTCAAGGGGCAATCCAAAACAGGAGAGGTATGTCAGTACTGAAAACCAAAAAAATGTAGCAAATAAGGAAATTAAGGTTTTCATTATAAATGTTCCCTCTTGAATTATAATGAATGTGTAAGTATAGTTTAATTTGAAATGGAATATATAGATTTTTTGTGATAATTTTTTTTTTTTATCTCCACAGAGTATAAAAAAAGTGAAATAAAATGGTTTTTTTTTTTTTTTTTTGCTTTTTAATATTTGCACATAAATTAATAACCAAAAACTACTTTAGATTTTTCTTTTTCCTCTTTATCATGTACACGTGTAATTCATTTTATTCAAAATATCAACAATCAAGCTAGAAGAGTTCTGGTGGTCCTAAGATTATTCCATTTCACAATGATAAGAGCCCTCTGTTTTCCTGCGAACTTTCAAAGCTCAAAACAATTTGATTACATATGTCTATTAAGAGTTATATTGATTTCTTTTTGACATACAGTTCTTTTGTATGTGCATATCTTAATCATATTCAGGCATTTATTTTACCAAAGATGCACTCCAGTCAAGTTCTGTAGAGACATCTCAATATAACCAAAGCAAACAGGATGCTGCTGAGCTCAGAGTAGGGGGCCTTTAGCCAGAGGACTGCATATCAGTATATGACCTTTGTAGGGGGAAAAAAAACAAAAACTTGTAAACCATATGATTAACTAACCATTATTTATCATAGTGTTTAGGTTATTAGGGGAAAATAGTCGAGAAAAAGTAAACTTAAACTCAACTTGGAGTGATTCAGTCTTTTTCCTCTACTAACATAAAAAATGGCATTAATTGAAATGACTTTATTTACTTTGTTGGAGGTGTAGCTAATGAAGCCAAAATGTCCAGTTGTAAAACTGGTTTGTGTTATATATGTGGTTTGTTTATTTGCTGCAAAGTAAAAATGAAAGGATGAAGATCCTTTATTGTGTGGTGATCCCATAGTTACTGCTAGCATTTGTAGATAGAGGTGTTGCGGTCAGGTTGGGGGAGAAAACACCACCAGAGTATTCATTTAAAGGTTTTCATTTCATCAATGCATAATTTGCAGTTGGTATGTAAACACATTACCCCATACACTGTGCATATTTATTGTAAAATGCCTTTTTTCCCTTTTTTTTAATGTAACATTTGCCATATGTTTTTTATCCTGTGTTTCCGATGAGTTGCCTAATGATTCATAATTTTAGGTGCAGCAGATATTCTGTTTGGGCAAATGTTATTAAATCTTACTTCATTGCCCTGCTCCCCACAGAAATATGGGCTGGTTATCATCCCTGAGCAGACGCCCAACGGGGAGGTCAGTCATGAATCCCCCACCTCAGCGATCACTTTTGTCACCCAGGAAGCTGCTCAAGTGCTAGAGTCAGCAGGAGATGGACCTCTGGGTAAAAAAAAAAAAATGGATTGAGCCAATAAACTTGTGTTCCATCCTTTGTCATTGTAGATATGACATAAGTGTGCATAGTGATGTATTAAAGAATTAAGTTAGACAAAACTCATTTTAGTTAGTTTTTATAAACAAGAAAATTTTAAATTCAAGTTTTGTGATGCAGAAGACAATAAACATGTTTTAGGGGACCAAATTTGTCATAATTCTAAACATCTTTTTTTTTCTTTCCCCACAACAGATATTCGACTGCGAAAGCTTGCTGAAGAAAAAGACGAACTCTTATCCCAAGTATGAACATTGTTATAACATCTGAATTGTTAATTAGAAGGATTGGAAAAAATAACGGGTGTGATAAAGCCGTCTCTCTTCGTTCGGCAATATATACATTTTTTAGATAATCAGCACAAGAATAATTCTTTTGTTGAACTTGTTCTTTGATTGCATCTCACAGATTAGGAAGTTAAAAATGCAGCTACAGGAGGAGAAACAGAAACATTCTAAGATGGAAAGTGTTTACTCAGATGGAGAAAAACTAGAAAACGGCACTGAATTGAACATCATTGAAATGCAGAGTAAGTTCACACTTTTAGACAATTTTATTTGTTTGATTTTTGTATTTTGCTATTTCGTTTTTTTATGAGGAAAAGGCAAAAACTCTTTTGCTGAAAGTAGGAACCTAATGTAATACGTCACGGCTGGAAATAGTAGTAGCATAATGATTATTTTGATTTGTTGAGAATGGATGCTTATCCTGAACTTACCCAAAGACCCCTTTTTCCCAAAGACACATGTAATATGCTGTAATGATCTTTTGGTCGTCATCCACTGAGGCCAGTAGACCGAAGAGCAGAAAGAGGTCTTTCGCTCTGATTATGAATGCAACTGTTCGAAATGTGCTCTAAACAGCATACCACAAAACATTTAAAACATGACATAAATAACCTGAGTTGATTTATAGATCTATATAGGGTATAAACACTGGGAAGTTAATGCTAATGGTGCCATATTTTGGCTGAACCTGTGCTATAATAACGAAGTGGGACGTGAAAAGAAAATAATTTATCACTTAACTAACAACATAAAAGCACTCACTAGGAATTAAACAGTTAACAGTCTCACCGTAAGATTTTATGTAAAAATGAGTTTAATGCTCATTTAAACAGCAGTTGATTACTGTAGTTTAAAAAACTTGCATTAAATACTATCCAGAATTACATAAATACATATCATAAATGCTGCATGTCAGTTCTTTTTGTATGGCTTAATTTTTTTTTCCATCTCAGACACCAAAGGGCGGCAGTGTATTAGATTTTGAAGACCCATGGCTTTGAAAGTATGGGAGTACTTGTCATGATGCATATTAATAATTCAAGTAAGGAAATCCCAGAAGGTTTGAATCAGTTCATCTAGCTGCTTAGCTTTCAGTGGAAGAAATATTTTGTCACTCATAATAGTGAGTGACTTCATAAGAGACTTCCTCTGGACGCACAAACTTTGTGTCCAGATAAACTGAGTCAGTCTTTCTGGGATATGGGAGTACTTTAAATTATATTAGCATTAATACTATGCTCAAGCCCACCAGAAAAGACAAAACCACTGAAACTGTTCTCGGTCTGTTCTTGTTTTTCTGTTACCATGGTGTAAAATCCAACTTAAAATGGCGGCCCAAAACGGGAACGCTGTCAGGGGGTAACTTTAGTGGATGCGTGAGAGGTTTCTTTCACAAATTTTATAGCTGCATAGCATAGTAAACAAATCCTCGTTTTCCTTTTGTCATCCCGAAATATTTAATTTTAATGATCAGATGTTATATTGCCTGTTTTTAAAATGCGTAACGTTTCGCCACAAAGGAACCTTTTCTAGCAATGATCATTGTACACAAAATGACAAAGTCGACAGCACATTAAAATCTAAATGTGTACAGCTAAAAACACTAACCTTTCCATGAACAAGTCCTATAATACAAGGTTTCTAAATTTTGGTGTTGAGTGTTACACAGTTACGCGTTTCCTTTTCAAAATGAGATGCTGGAGATGAGGACCTGTCGTCTGCTAAGCGAAAACACTTAGCACGGCAAATGTACCCAGGTACAAGCACCTTATGTGATGATGTTTTACCCAAGTTTGCCACACGGGATGTACACAAATGACAGAAAATAATGACGTGTCACACACACTGTGTTACGCAATTATGTGCATAGCGAGAACGTGAGGGTGACTATCAGATTGTCTAAAATCGAGAGTAATATGACGGCATCAGAAGTAAAGGTAGGTTCTCATAATCACATAATTCATCTAGTTATTGTTTTAGATGAAAATGTTCACTTTTCCCCTCGTTTTTTAAGAGAAAACTTTTAAGAGTACTTTGATTAACCACAAGCATCTACATGGAGTCGCATGTTCCACAGAGCACCGAATAAATTCTTTTCATAAAGCAGAATGCTGTAGATGGTTTCTATCGAGGTATATCATGAATGATTTTTAAAGTAAGCTGGTTTAAAGTGGTTAAATCTAAGCTAAAGCATCATGACTCCTGAAAAGCTGCAATGTGTCACTGTGCAACATGTCACTGAACCACATAGACGATCGGTGTCGCTTGAAATGCAGACTGTGTGTGTACACGGTTACATCAATGTAATTTCCCTATCTCTACAACCATACCTAAGAATTTTGCATCTGTAGCTGTAGTATGTTATCAAAGGACACAGTAAGTTTATGTTGTGAAGATTTATGGCAGAGATTTGCCCCTGGGCTTGAAACACAAAAATGTTCAGATATGGGATATAACTGTGTTACGGTGTCACAAAACAGAAACATTTCCACATCAACCTCAAATCACAGCTTGCGACTTTCTTCAACTGACATTCTGAATTTAAGCTATGATAGATTGGCCATAAGATCTGGGTTATACCATGCACACAGGTTAAGGTCTCACCACAGTGTAACACAGTTACACTGTGGTGACACTGAACATTTGCATTTGCACTCTGGTTTTCACCATGTGGAAGGTTGGTCTGTCTTTTGTAGGATTGTAAAATCCACACATTAGCACAATAATTAACAGTAATACAAATGTCCAAATGTAACTGATTTTTGTTCGCTGGTTTTCTTTTTAGTTATCATTAGTGTGGAATGGCGTGCACACACACACACACACACACACACACACACACACACACACACACACACACATGGTCCTCATAGGAAAAAAATTATAAATGTTGTACATGTTGAAAGGGGGAAAAATGTTTGTGTGTCTTGGTGTTTATCTTCTTTTTTCAATTTAAAACTCTGATCTTTTATAGGAGATGCCAACCGGCAACTTAGTGAGTATAAATTCAAACTTTCAAAGGCGGAACAGGAAATGAGTACAATGGAACAAAATGTAAGTTTCTTTAAAAAAATATATCAGAATCAAAGAGGGTTTGGTTTTTGTTTTGTGTTTTTTTTTTTTTGATCAAGAATGAAAACATGATATATTTAAACACAAACCTCTCTTTCTCTCTCTCGCTCTCTCTCTCTCCCTTGCTCTCTCATTCTGTGTATATACATTTTTACCAAGTGACTCCAGAATTTCAAACTGTAATGTCTGTGTTTAATTGCACAAATGTGTTGACACTTATAAAGTGAGCCTAATTATTATTGCTAAACATGTTAAAGCGCACATCCATCATCGTATGAAATCCATTTAGCCATTACATGATTAATACTGATGATGGCAAAGCCACTTAGGTGTTTTTATGCTATAGTGGACTGAGGGTAGGATTTGATGAGCATCACTGAAAGAGTAACACAGGTTCTCAGAGCAGTACACAAAGGGTCAGATCTACTAAGATCCCGATCTGTGTGTACTAATGTGCGAGTCTAGAATTTTGCATGTGGGGTGGAACCGCGGTTTGTTGGTGATTTACTACGAGTGATTGCGTAAATGATAAGTGCAAACATGTTGGAGACACGCCCATTTAAATGAAGGGTTTGTATGTTTCATGTTTTGCACCATGCTGAGTTTGGAGCGCAAAATGGAATTCGACCTTACAGAATTCGAGGGGTTGGTAGATGAAGCCAATAAACACTTAAATGATCGACAGCAAAGAAATCTGATGATCACAGAAAGGAACACTATATGGGAGGAAATCTGAGATTTGAAAAAGTAAATGCTGTTGGAAAATCGATGCGAACAGTGGATGAGGAGTGAAAAGAAGATGTCAAGACATCAGACGAGAAACAGAAGAAAAATTAGCGTTTAATAAAACATCGGCAAATAAAATGAACACCTTTTTTCTTAAAAGATATTTATTTAATAAATGAAGAATGAATGAACCCTTTTTGGCAACATTTGGAGTCTTTCAAGTCAAATCCCAGACAAAAAACTTTTTTTATATGTCTATCTTCATTACAAGTTCAGCCACCTTCCTCATACCCCCCCCAAAACAGCCGCCACCTCTCCAGAGCCTCGAAAGGGTACAGAGGAAATTAATCTGAATGAGCAATTCAGACAGTTGCAGGGAAGATGCGTGCGGCGTCATCGTTGGCACGAGCGGTCAGGCGCGACAGTCTAATATGTTTTGTGACTGAAGCAATGTGTCTTATATGATTTTGCAGGACTTAACCTAATTCCACGTTAATGAGACTGAACATTTCATTTGATAATGTTTATATGACTTTCAATCATGTTTTTTCAATAAATGTTGATTTGCTTAACGTTCCTCCAACAGCTCCAAAATGGCAAGGCTGGATAGGCGACATGTTTTAATGACTGTTCACACAAGGGTGAAAAACGCACTCTCTGTGCCTTCTTTCATCATTTCGATGTCTCCTTCTCGACACAATAACCGCAGCCATGTGTGCGCAATTACGCATACAAACCGTTTGCACCTCCCTTTGAGACGTGTTAAATATACATGCAGTTTGTACTGGCAAAATTGCTTTCAGGTTTGGTAAATCGCATTGCGTGTGCTAAAATATATTTACATTTTCTCCTTCCAGCACACGCACAATTGCATGTAAACGTCCCATGTTGCAGATTCATTGCATAAAACGTACTAACTGGATGTAGACGCGCTATTTCGCACCTTTGCAAGACGCAACCCTTATTGCGCACTGTTAGTAAACCAGTTTGTGCAATTTTTTTGCGTGTACAATGAGTTTGTAGGAATGTACCCAAATTAGGAACATTTCTAAGAGCTCTCTTTCATGCAGTCAGAAGCTTCAGCAGGAACAAAATGATTTTGGCTAAGTTTAGACATACGGCATCCAAAAAGCTTTTTAAATATTACAAATGATACTGACCATCAGTATAACATAGATGCCTATTAAAGCTGAAAATTCTCCCTACATTAGATCCAGTGCTAGTTGCTGGTTGAAGAGAAAATGGAATAGCCTACTGTAGCCCTCTGTGTAAGAACCACTTAGCTTTATGTAGAACTTGGTGGTAAAAACAAGCCTGTGTATTTTTATGTGTAACAGAATACACACTTATATGCCTTTATCTTTGGTTCATTTCCTCTTTTCTTTTCTCTGATGTTTTTCACCTTTTCTAGCACTTGAATGTTCATGCTGGTTTCTTTCACAGTTTGCATTTTGTAATGCCCTTTTTTCAGTACTTTTCAAAGTTTACATACTGTGTGGGTTGCCGTATAGTATATTATCCACAAATAAACCATGATATTGAAAATGTACTCAGCTTGTAGAGATGTCTATATTAAAACACAGATGTTAAGTTGAGAATGGATGCATAATATTTGCATGACTTGGGAGTAAAGTTGAACTGTCATTTTTTGATTTTAATGATGGTTAAAGATCATTGAATACACGTTTCTAATACACGTTTCCTCCTGCAGATAAACAGACTTGAAGGGCAAGTCCTAAGGTACAAATCAGCATCTGATAATGCTGAGAAGATTGAAGATGAACTAAAGGCTGAGAAAAGAAAACTTCAAAGGGAGGTAGGCATCTACTTGATGAAAATTATGAAAGTAACCACTGGCACTATTAGTGGAGAGAACAGTAGATCTGTAGTCAGCAACAACTGGGTTCAGTACATCTTTCAATTGAAAGTGCTATTACCAGTGACGTTAGTATATATATATATATTTATATAGTGTGTGTGTGTATTTTACCTTTTTCATTTTCCAAAATATGGGAGGGTATATCTATATAGGCACTTTATAACCTCTTAAATGCTTTTTTCCCCCTTTTTAACTAATTCTGCAGCTTCGTGGTGCGCTGGACAAAATTGAGGAAATGGAGATGACCAACAACCACTTGGTGAAGCGACTGGAGAAGATGAAAGCAAATCGCAATGCTGTCCTCTCTCAGCAGTGAGAACACTAGCCAAGGACACTGCATTCTTAACAGCCCTTAAATATTACAGAATTTCCTGCCACACACTGCAAATGCTGCTTTTTCCACCTAACACCTCACATGTATGGGAATCCAAGAAAAACACATTTGGTAATAAACAACTACTTTTTATATTTTTCACTAAAAGTAAAGTTTGCGGCACATGCCAGTTTGCACAAAAGGGAGCAAGTATGGATAACTGATTTTCCCTCCCACTTTGTTAAACATGAGAACTTATTTTGCTGGTATTGTGTGTTGTGCTTTAAAAGCTTTGTTTATCATGGCTTTTGCCTGTGTTATATTGTGTGGATTGGGTGCTTGATTCCTTCTAAGGTCTACTGCATTTGCAATAGGCTGCGTAAATGAGTGTAAAATTGTATTCCTAACGTCTTTCGCACATCTGCACACATTGATAAATGTTTGCAATATGTGAACTGAGGGTTTGCATTATAAAGCAAAGAAATTATGTCAGTACAAAAATAATATAGGGGTTCAACCTGATATGATAGTATAATCCAGTTCTCTACTATGGTTTTAATGTGGTTTCAAAAATATTTAAAATAAAAGAATAAAACAATTGATCTGTGAATGATGTGTTTGAAGCAAATATTATCAGCATTTTTTATTACTTCATTTGAACTGATAGCTCTTAAATAATAATTTAAAAAATGCTAACAAGCATTTCCTACTTCTTATTGTCCCTGATGAATATTTAAAGTATTGACCAATTCCTGATTATATTCATTGGCTAGTAGTAACACCACACTAATACTGTGTAGGTTTGAAGGTGTTACTAAAGAAAAGATTTCACTTATGTCCAATAAGTATATCCATTTCTGCAGGTTTTTGACACATTCAAATTAGTATTGCAGAAATGTAGCAGTGTTGAACGGTCTCGTGTACCTTGTATAGAATATTCAACTTCAATTCAAGTATTAATTTTGGTCTCTACATGAAATTGTACAAATGCACAGGCAGTGCAGTTGGTGTCTATATCCTGTATACATACACGTGTGTGTGTGTATATATATATATATATATATATACACACACACACACACACACACACACACAGTAAATATAAAACTTTTACACACCCGAGTTCAAATTCCAGGTTTTTGTGCTGTAAAAAAATGAGACCAAACTTTTTCCACCATTAATGTGACCTATAACCTGCACAACTCAATTGACAAACAAGCTGAAATCTTTTAGGGAGGGAAAGTAAAAATAAACAAATGAGAAAATGTGGTTGCACACCCTCTTATAACTGGGGATGTGGCTGTGTTCACAATTAACCAATCACGTCATGTTAAATAGGAGTCAGCACACACACCTGCTACCATTTAAAGTGCCTCTGATTAACCCCAAATAATTCGGCTGTTCTAATATGCTTTTTCTGGCATTTTGGTGGTCACATCTTACTCCAGCCATGATCTGCAGAGCTTCCAAAGCATCAGAGGGATCTTATTGTTTAAAGAGATCAGTCAGGAGAAGGGTACAAAATAATTTCCATGGTATTAAATATACCATGGGGCACAGTGAAGACAGTCGAGCAAGTGGAGAAAAGACAAACAGTGTTATTACCAACAACTGGTCAGGGAGGCTGCCAAGAGGCTGAAAAAAAAAAACTTTTGAAATCTCTCAAACACATGTGGGGAAAGTGTGTTGTAGTCCAATGAAACCAAGGTTGAACTATTTGGCCATAATTGTAAGAGGTATATTTGGTGCAAACACAATGCATGGTGGGGGCAGCATCATGCTTTAGGGCTGTTTTGCTTCAGGTGGAACTGGGGCCTTAGATAATGTGGAGGGAATTATGAACAGTTCCAAATACCAGTCAGTGTTAACACAAATCCTTCAGGAACTTCAACTTTCAGCACGACAATTACCCAAAACACACATCCAAATGAACTAAAGAATAGCTTCACCAGAAGAAGATTATGGTTTTGGAATGGCCCAGCCAGAGTCCAGACATGAATCTGATCGAACATCTGTGGGGTGATCTGAAGAGGGCTGTGCACAGGCGATGCCCTCGCAATCTGACAGATTTGTACAGTGGTGTATAGACTTTTTATATCCACTGTGTGTGTTTGCGTATATATATATGAGATGAATATGTACTTTCTGCAAATTTGAAACAAAAAGATTGTTTGTTCTCTGATTGTTTTTTGTGTATCACTTTTTGAAAAGAACTTGACAATTATACATTGTGCAAAACTACACAAACATTCATTATGGAGAGAAAGAATATTTTCATGTCTTGAATGTAAGGAGACTCTGCAATATTGCAACCTTCATATTTTCCTAGGCAAACTTCAAGTTTTAAATGACAAACGAAAAAAACAAAAGACATTAAAAAATATTATTTCTAAAACAGTTCCTGTTTTGTTGATGCAACATATGCAGTCACATGAAATTTTAGTTATCTGAAGTGGAACTGAAGTGAAGTGGTCCCTTTAACATCAATGATAGCTTCAAGTCATTAGTTGTAATGTGAGGTACTTTATTTTCTCAGATGTAAAAGCTGCCCATTTTTCTTGGCAAAGAAAAAAAAATCACTCCAAATAACTCCAGAGTTTTGAGGCTTCAACAGAATCCCTCCTTTTCCACTTTTTAATTAGTCTGAACACTACTGATTGCTGATTCTCAATTCCTTGGATACTCGGTTATATCCTTTTCCTGTTATATAAAGTGCAGCTACCTTTTCTCACAGATGCCTTTGCTCATTCATTTGCTTTCCCCATGGCATGGAATCCAGCCACGTCAGTGCAGCACTGGCTGAAACGTTGACATGCTGGTGTCTGTTAGGAGCCCAGAAAATCATTGGCTTTTCAATACACACGCACTGAACACAAGCAAACAGGTCAGAGATGGATGATTACCTTTGGTAGCTATTTAAAGCTGTGTGTGTCAACTTGATATCAGGCCACAACCTCCATCGTATGTATAGACCAGGGTACTTTGGTTAGTTGTTATGATTTAAAAAGGGCAAACACAATTGTTTAATAATAAATGGCTTTCCAACCAACCATAATTAAAAGAAAAGTTTTTGTATTATCATTCATATTCTATATGTATGTATGTCTGTATGTGTATGAATGTATGTATGTATGAATAAATGAATGAATGTATGTATGTATGAATGAATGTATGAATGAATGTATTTATATGTATGGATGAATGAATGTATGGATGAATGAATATATGTATGTATGAAGTAATGAATAAATGTGTGTATGTATGTGTATATATATGAATATATGTATGTATGAATGTACGTAGGTATGTATGTGTGTATGTATGAATGTATGAATGAATTGGCTTCCCAACCAATGAACCATGAAGTTTTTGTATTATCATTCATATTCTGTATGTATGAATGTATGTGTGTATATGTATGTATATGAATGAATATATGTATGTGTGTATATGAATATATGTATGAATGAATGAATAAATGTGTATGTATGAACGAATGTATATGTATGTATGTATGTATGAATGTATGTGTGTATATGTATGTATGTATGTATATGTATGAATGAATGAATGTATGTATTTATGTATGTGTGTGTATGAACATATGTATGAATGAATGAATAAATGTATGAATGAATGTGCATGTATGTATATGTATGAATGAACGAATGTATGTATAGGTATGTATGTATGTAGCCACCTTTTGCTCTGATTACTGCTTCGCACACTCTTGGCATTCTCTTGATGAGCTCCAAGAGGTAGTCACCTGAAATGGTCTTCCTACAGTCCTGAAGGAGTCCCAGAGATGCTTAGCACTTGTTGGCCCTTTTGCCTTCACTCTGCGGTCCAGCTCACCCCAAACCATC
>JAOUQZ010000039.1:7425449-7437379 GCA_028564935.1 Neosilurus hyrtlii
GGACAGCAGTGAGAACCCGTCGATAGTGGGGCTTGAACCCTCAACCTTGGGATCAGTAATCCAGCACCTTACCACCACTGCCCCAGAATGGCAAAGTTGAAAAACCAAAACTGAAAATTCCCTTTATTTGGGTATGTTAAATTTACAAATAATTATTTTTAAAACAAGAAGTTATTAAGTTTGGTGTGGCCAATCCAGATATATTAGCAAAAATGTGTAGGCTATCAGGGGGAAGTAAGATATCCCTCCTACTCTAACTCCCTTCATAGCCACTAGATGTCCTCTTAACTCTTTTATCCTCTCATTACAGTACCCCTAGGTCACTGAGACATACATTTATCACAAAGGTCTTGTGACTTCTTAAACAAGTCCACTGGGAATTCTGGTATGAACTACAATTAACACGCTAGGGATAAGGTGATTTGATGACTGTCTTCTTGTTTTTGTCACACAAGGGTGTAGCAGTGGAGTGGTGTGGGGAAACTTGAGAAGGTTGAAAACCAGCCCTTTTTGGATCAGACGCAGAGGACCAGTCAGGATGAGTTGCAAGGGACTGCACAAGTAGTTGAGTGGCCATGAGGGAAACGGATGAATCCTTCTGATGTTTAAGAGAAATCTACACGGTTGAGAAAGATTAGCAGTATGAGAGAAGGACAGGCTATTGAGCATGGTTATCCCAAGGCTTTGTGCAGTGACCATAGGAGAGATCAGAGATTGTTTTCTCAACAAGGATTCCAAGATCCTGATGTGGGGATGAATCAGGTAGAATGAACAGCAGCTCAGTCTTGCTGGGATTAAGTTTCAGCTGGTGAGCTGCCATCCATGATGAGACATTTGTCAGACATGCAGAGATATGGCCAGATACAACAGTGTCTGAGGAAGGAAAAGAGAGGACAAGTTGCGTGTCATTTGCATAGTAGTGGTATGAGAACCCATGTGAGGATATCACTGATGGACTTAATATAAAGGGAGAGCAGAACTGGACCAAGTACTGAACCCTGGGGGACACCAGTGGAGCAGATATGAAGTCCCTCCACATAACTATCTAGCTGGTTAATACTAAATTACCTAATTCAGTTTAGTTCCATTCACTGCCACTAGATGTACTAATAATTATTTAATTATCCTATTACACTGAACTATATTAGGTTAATCCAATCCAAAACTAGGGATTCAATATGTGTAATCCATGTAAGGCAACATGAAAATCAGGTTGAAAAGATGTTAAAAAGATGGCTAGCCAACTTCAGAGAAAATCATGTGCTAGCTTTCATCTCTTATTTCTAGGGAGACCTGGTGGGAGTTTTCAGTTTAAAAAATATGAAGGGAGAAGGGAAGAGAGGAGAACATAGTAGAGCACAGTAAAGAATATTTTAATGAGTAATGTACACATTCACATCTGCTCCAAGCAGACTTTCCACTGGGGTTCCCCAGGCCTCAGTACTTGGTCCACTTCTGTTCTTCCTTTATACTAGATCCCTCAGTGATGTCATATCCTCATATAGATTCT
The DNA here is from genome assembly GCA_028564935.1 of Neosilurus hyrtlii. Classification (NCBI taxonomy): domain Eukaryota; kingdom Metazoa; phylum Chordata; class Actinopteri; order Siluriformes; family Plotosidae; genus Neosilurus; species Neosilurus hyrtlii. The sequence goes on from JAOUQZ010000039.1 coordinate 7,426,960, forward strand.
CATACCACTGCTATGCAGAAAACACTCAACCTGTCTTGTTTTACTCCCTCAGACTGTTTCTGCCCAGATCTCTCCATGTCTGGCAAGTATCTAATCATGAATGGCAGCTCACCAGCTGAAGTTTAATCCCAGCAAGACTGAACTGCTGTTTCCAGCAGTTCCCAGCTGACTCATCCCCATATCAAGATCTTGGATTCTCCCTGGACAACTCTCTGATCTCTCCTTCAGTCACTGTATGAAGCCTTGGGGTAACCATGGACAATCGCCTGTACTTCTCATATCGCTAATCTTCCTCAATCACATTGATTTCTTCTCTTTAACAGCCGAAGAATTCGTCCATTTCTCTGCTATGCTTTCTGAGTAGCAGCTGAGAACTGTGTTCTCCCAGATCCTCTAGCACTGCTAGACAGGTTCCTCCTTCTGCCAAGGGACAAGGGGAAAATGATTCTAAACTTTTTTCTGTTCCGGCTCCATGGTGGTGGAAATGAATTTCCTCTAGATGTCCGGACAGCTGAGTCACTGGTTGCCTCCAAACAATGACTGAAAACCTAACTTTTTTGGCAGTAGATTAGTTTTGCACGTTTTACACACACACACCACCAACCCACTGAGTTTTGACTGATGGTATAGTCTAGTATAGTTATGTCCTGATGAACCAGAATAAGAATGTATTCACAGCACTTCTGTAAGTCACTCTGTACAAGAGCGCCTGCTAAATGGAGTAAATGTAAATGCAAGTAGTTTATTAACTTTGTGGACCTGTGGTTTATTGGTTAGGGTGGTCATGATTGAGAGGTCGTGGGTTCAAATCCCAGTTGAACCTCCACCGTGCGAACATCCCTGGGCAAGGTCTTAACCACAAATGTGTCCTTACAGTACAAATGAGTACCAGCAAAAATACTGGGAAGATAACCTGCTATGGTCTAGTATCCCATCCAGTAGGAGCTGAACTCCTCTTTGCTTCATGCTGAGAAAACCAGGGATAAACTGCGGCCTGATGTCCCAGTAGGCTTGGGTGTAAAAGCCCAACAGACGTTACCTTGCCTTACCTGTGGAAACTGTGGAATGTACACAGGATGGCTTCTTCTGGGGCATCTGCTTCTTGTCCGCATGAACTTTCGTATTTTAATTAAATCAGTGCACAAATGTTTTCTACCTGCATACAAATGTCACGTCACTGGGCACAGCTTGTCAGCCATATATTAAAACATTTGTTCAGCATCCGCACTGGTTTGTCACTGAGAAGTTATAAAATTTCGTAATGTCATTTTAAATTTCTAATAGGGAAAATACACAACAGAAGTACAACATATGCAAAATTTTAATTCACCCACTTACCAATTAAATAAAATGTGAAATGAAAATTAATATTACAATTTCACAAATTTCATAAACATAAATTAAATCAGCTCTTTTTCTTGACTGAGCAAAACATAACATATAAATGATTACTACATTAATAGCTATATTGAATTTTATACTTCCCCCTTAACTCCGTGTTGGACACTGGCTTTTATTATTTTACGTCTTTGTGGACTTGCACACTTGTAAGGGAACTAAATATGAAGAGGCAAACAGAACCTTCTCAAATTGAACTTACATATCCTCTGGAATGGGCTGTTCCTTTTGTCAGTGGGTTTCGTCATTTGCATTTAAACATTCAGAGCCTTGAAGTTATTTTAAAGTAATTATATTTTAAATAAAATAATTAATATTAAAACTAACTTCTCTTGCTGTTGTGAAATCAAAATTTTGCCAAATTATAACCTGCCACATACCTGTATATTCATTAAAAGGATATTTTGGTTAGATTAGATGAACATAGAAAATATTATTTATTGATTATGGTAATCAGTGTACGCCATTATTCACTTAACGTTTGATAGTCCCATTCACCGATTCAAAGGAAAAAGGCCATGTCCCTCTCTCTCCCACACACACACACACGTGAGCACACATACAGACACACACAAGCAAAACATCCAGTAAGATGTAGAAAACAGACATGAGCAGCTAACATGTCTTATCGTGTAATAATGATTATTCCTATGAGACATCATAGGGGTCCGTGCGCAGCAGGGCTGGCAACCCTATCGTTCTGATTTTTTCTCCTACAGTACTTCCTCCATAAATAAAATGCGTTGCACAGCGCAAACTGCTGGGCTTTTGGCAAAGTTATTCAGCACATGGGTACAGATCACCACAGGAACCACAGAGACAAAACATTACACACACACAAAATAAACAAACCAAAAAAAACCCCCAAAAAAACAAAAAAAAAACCACCCCAAACCCTACGTCCCACATTCAAAACCCTTATAACCACATGTTCACTGGACTGAGCTGAATCACAGGATGTTACTAAAAAAGTTATTAAAATAATTTTTCCATGTTTATAAATGCACTAATTATTGATGAACAAATTTTAGTAGCTAGAATGCTAAATACAAAGTCTTGCATATCTTGGCCATATTAAATGCTTTCGACATGAATCGTGAAACTCTTCTTTTTGCTAAAGCTCTGATGCTCGAAATCAAATTTGACAGGGTTTGGTCACTAGAAACAAATGACAAGACCAAATCTCAGGAGTGTTTCATTAGATTTTTTCAAAGCTTGGTGGGTAAATTCTAGCACCACTCCTGTGGCCACTTCTACAGTGACGTTGTGGGCTTGGTCTATTACAATTACAATATTTAGAATTCAAGTGGATACAGTCAAATTTACAGTGTAGACAGATAATGTGTCCTAGAGCTTAAATACCAAAAAATGGCCCAAATGCACCACTAGGACACTGAGAGGGATTTGCACAGATTGCTTTGAACCCTGTTCATAACTGCTTGCAGTTTTAGTTTGAGACCTGTTACCTCTGTGCTAAACATGCATTAAATCATTGTTTTATTAAAAGAAACCAACATTAAACACTGAATAAATCAGAAAAGATATTTAGGATTAAAAATAATAAATCAGTGACTCCATTAAAAACTCATAAGAACATATTTGCCATGTGCTTCCAAAGATCAGGACAAAAATAAAATGTGTACAATGTCATCAAAACTTTAATTGCTCAGTACAGTATTGCTGTACAAATTACTGAGAGTGAAGTCTTTTATCAAACTCATTTTTAGGTCTTTTAATTGGTGGTCTTGAACAGTCTATAACCAAATCCTCTGCTGCTGTAAACTTTCATACCAGGTTGAAGCCCTGATTGTTTTCAATGGCCTGCAGAAGCTTTTCTTTGAGGGTTTCTTGGCTTGTATACTTAGGCAAATCTAAAAGATTGAAGCAAGTGTGGGCAACAGGAAGATAGTTCTCTCCTCCACCCACTGGCTGAATGACCAAGACAAGACTCTTCATGCCCAGGATGGGGATCCGATCACTACCTGTGAGAAACACTGCAAATCCAACCATATTAATGGGAAAAGAGAAATAAGAAGCAGATACAATGACAAATATTTAATGCATGTACAATTATAATTTCTGTTTTCTTGCCCCATGCCTAGTCTTGCCCCCATGCACTGTGATGAATGTGTGCAAGAAAGTGTTTTCTAACTTACACAGGAACTGCTTCTTCTTTTCCAGAGGTAAGCCATGGAAAACCTCCCAGAAGAATTTAATAGTCTGGTGTTCAGGCCAGTATTCTCCCTTGTACTTTGTGTTCTGTAAGAGACCAAAACAATTTTTTTATAGGAAAATTAAGAAATTGTTCTTATTAATTTCTTAAATCTAAAAAATGTTAAAAAAATAGATACATTATATGGCTAAAAGCAAAAAGCTTTAACACTGAATCTCTGACAATAAATTATTTCTATTTGCTATCCTGAAAAGTAGCGTCATCGGCACTCAGAAAAATGACTTGCACAAAGAAATTGCTGAAACAGTCTTGCTGTCGACGGTCAAACTCCAGCTGATGTTGGAATATTTAATACATATATCCATGATACGTGTAGCCCACATATACTGTACATACTAGTAACCTAATAGCGTATATTGCGAGTCTTTTCACGTTTCAGGGGAAAATCAAATTTCAAATTGTCCACCAAAAATCCTGTGGCAGCACTTAGGCACAGCAACACTCTGATTGGAGGGAGGACAGCAGGACCCCAGGCTGGCACTGATGCAGAATGAGGTGTGCATGGCCAGGCTTATCAGGTTTGGTATAATTTGCAAAATAACAAGGGGCAAATGAAACAGATGCACTACATGTGTCTAAGCTGTATAATGGAAATAATACTTTGATTAGGGATCGTTTAATTTTATTAAAAGCATTCGTCTTTATAACAGCATTCAGTGTTTTTAGGTTGCAGCAACTTCCTAACCTGAGGCAGTTTAGGAGGTATAAAGTTTCTTCAGAGAACCTCAAAACATTATATTCAACTACTGGTTAGATCATCCTGAGCATTAGCATCAAAACGTGCTTTCATAATTGGACTTCCCAGGACCGCAAAGCCGTGAAGAGAGCCATCAAAGCAGCTAAGCAAATGTACCACCAGATCTGATCTACATTTCCTGCAAGACATCTATATTAGGCGCTGCAGAAACTATGAACTATCATTAAGAATCCCTAACACTCCGGTAACTGTCTATCTCACCTGATAACTAGATTCATTTCTTATATTCTGCATAGCAACAACACTGGTGCCCGTCCTGATGTAGAAAGAATGGAAGGGAACATGATCTGAACAACACCACATCATTCATCAAATATGGTGGTGCTTATGACATTGACATTTATAAAGATAAGATGCCTTTACTGTCATTGCATAGAATGTGTCATTACAAAAAAATCTGTAGCAACCCTAAGGGTTAAAAAAAAAAAAAGAGCATACAACATAAATAACTGAAGTGCAAAAATGTAATAAAACTGGGTCACTGCTGTTTATTGATGTAACTGCTGTAATAGTTGTAATAGCTATAGTTTCTACTCAGATTCAGTCAAGTGCTGCAAAAATGACAGGATCTCCTTTCACGGTACAGATGGATGATGACCCAGGACAACTCAAAACTCCTTCAGAGAAATAAATGTACTTATATTGCCAAATCAATCCAGTTGAGCATGCTTTCATATAATGAAGACAACACTGATGGCAGAAAGGTGAATAAACAAGAAGAAACTGAATGCAGCTGCAGTAAAATGACTTGCAGTGCATCTGCAATCTGGTGATGTTCAGGACTACTGCAAATGATCCAAGCAATAAAAATAAGCCTTAAATTCATAGTTATGATAGTTTTATCCAATTGCCTTTTAGACTGTCACAATGTAAAAAAATGGCTGAAATTTCTAAAGTGTTAAAATAATGTTTTTATGAAACCTCAAGATTTAAAACATTTCAATCACATCTTGATTGCTATTTTTCAAATTCACCGTGGTGGTTAACAGAGGAAAAAAACGGTTAATGAAGAAACACTTATGGACCTTATTTCACCACTGACCTGATTTTCTTATTCTAACTCTTAAATATTTCAAAATATCAATTTTCATACCTTTTCTAGTTCTTTCCAGTCATAATTGGTGTTCCCTATAACCATGGCTTGCAGTTCATTTGGCTGAAAAAGCTCCAGAACCTTCCCTCCACATATTTTGTGGAATCCAGCAGAGAAGGCAGTAAAAAGAGAATCCACAGAAGAGTTGAAAATGTAGTCAACGTAGGCATTTACAAAGTCCTGTCTGTAACAGAAAATTGTAAGCGACAGGTTTAAACAGTATAGAAAACCAAACAGCATGTAAAGGGCTACAGTGATATTTAATACATTTAACAATATTGGATACACAAACACAAACACCACAGACCAATATTTTTCCCCTTTCCAAGATCCCAACAAAACTTCTTTTTGTCTTCAGACATCCTAATTAAGTTTTTTTTTAAACTGTGTAATTTCAAATGTCACTTAAGAGATAATTTGTAGCATTACAAATATAAAAATAAAATATTAAACAATTCCTTGTTGTTTTTTTCTTCTTTAGCATGGGGAATTTGACATTTTCTTTCCCCAGAAAATGTGGACTCATCTGACCATAAACCACATTTCAATGAACCAAATATTTTTCCAATTTCTGACCACAGTAAGTGACAATGGATTTTCGAAACGGGCCAAAGCCCATGTGACTTGTCAGCAGTGCCAAGTGATCATCTAAAGGTCACAAAACACCTAAATTCTTTGCAATCTTGTATTGAGAAAGGTTTCTTTTCAATTGACCAACAATTCTCTCATGAATTTTGGCAAAATGGGTTAGCCTTGATGTATACTTCCTTGCAAAGACTGGGCTTTTGTTAAATATTACTTTTACACCCAATCATTACACCTCACCAGCTACCAATTACTTTAGGACTGTTAGTTAAATATTCGGTAAACTTTTCAATATTATTTTTATTTTGTCCCAACTTTTACACTTTGTGTTCAAGTCTTTGATAACTTTGTTAATTATTCATTCATTCATTCATTTTCTAAGCCGATTAATCCTAATTAGGGTCGCGAGAGGCTGGCGGACATCTCAGTCATCTCTGGACGAGGGCACTATGTTTATTAATAAAATACAGTTATGTTGGTCAGTAAAAATTCTGAAAATGTCTTCTTTGTACTTTTGCCAGTTAAACAAACTTTCATGTGAATTAACAAATTACAAATAAGAAAAATGTCAAATCTTAAAACTATGAAAAAACATTATGAGAACTACAATTATCAAAAGACACTTTTTTCTTATTTTTTGTACAAATGTACCTAATATGAACCACCTTATACACATCTTTATATAGATAGATAGATAGATAGATAGATAGATAGATAGATAGATAGATAGATAGATAGATAGTGACTCTGATATTTATATCGTGTGTCTCATGTGAGAGGGTTTTCTCTGATAGATTAAAAAACTATACCTATTTTTAAAGAGAAATATAAAAAAATACCTGTTGTGGTTGTTCACACTGATGTTAGTTCCATTAGGAACCAGCTCCACTACTTCAGTTTCACCAAAATTTTCCACAGTGATCTAGAAACAAAAAAAATATTTTAATACTATCTAAATAAGAAATATATGACACAGGTAATTAAAAAATATAACCTCAATTCTAAAAAAGCTGTGATGTTGTGTAAAATGTGAACAAAAAATAGAACGCAATGAACAACTCTCATAAACCCATATTTTATTCAAAATAAACAATGGAAAACATGTTGAAACTGAGACATTACATTACTTCATTAAAATATTAGGTCATTTTAAATTTGATGCCAGTATCACGGCTCAAAAAAGTTGGGATGGGGCAAGAAAAGTAAAAAAAAAAAAAAAACATGCGTATGTTAAAATGGCAGCAGACATGCTAATATTTTTTATGAAAAAGTAAAATCTCACTTTAAATATTTCATGTTGTGAATAAAACATGGGTTAATGAGCATTCTGTTTTTTATTCACTGGGTTTGAAATTTGTTTTACTATTGCACTTTACATGTACATGTTTCAATTTCACTATTGCACTTTACATGTTTACAAATAGCAGCTCCAAAACTGGCAGTTTTTGCAATTTGATTAGCATAAACCAGGGGTGTCAAGCTCATTTGAATTGAGAGCAACATCATTCGATTTCTAGGTCACCAAGTGCCAAATAATCATGGAACATCTATTAAAAATGGCAACCATGAACCCGGCATAGCAAACTGATTCATTTCGGTATTTGTCCACGTTTCCTTTATTCACTTTCCTTTCCTGACAAAGCCTTCCAGCGACAAGATAGCTTGCACTCTTTCTGAGCCATGAATAACTAGCTGTTTAACTGAAATAGGTTGCCGCCACCTACTGGGTCAGCAATAAATTATGTTTCATGGTAATGGTTAATGCAAAACAATGCACAATAATCATTTCCTTTGACAGCTCTTGCAAGCCACAAAATATGCTGGTGGGCCAGATTTGGCCCACAGGCCTTGAAATTGACATCTGTGGCATAAACTGTATAACTGGTTAAACCAACCATTGATAATTAGAGGGTATCCAAGTGAGATATCATAAAACATGATCACACATGCAGTTGTACATATAACATTTGTACACAAAAAATTCTATACATATAAATTATTAAACCTAATTGAACCCTAATATGAATTACAAGACTGGTTGCCTTTGTGGGAAAAAAAAGATACACATTATTCACATGTAATTTTAATAACCATCCTGTATAATACAACTTATAGAAACTATTTTATGTCTATATAAAATTATATTGAATTATATTTATTATATTACAATAGTACTGCTCTTACTGTAAAGTTTAAACAGAATGTATCCTCAACATCTTCTTCCGTGTAGTCCAATAATTCTTGCAGACTCCTATTTGCATGACATGGTCATAAACATACAAAGATTATAAAACGTGTGAGCAAAATCAAACTTCAGGTTAAAATTGAACTCTGAAACAGTACTATAGTAACCTAAGAATGAATCCAGCATAAACTATAGGGTTTTAAGACTTGCGACAACTTTTAATACCTGACCTGCCAACAACAGGCACGAGCTCCTTCAGGTCCTCCAAAGTCGGAGACTTTTTCAAGAGTTTCTTGTACAGGGCTACAGGAAAGTTTAACTCCACGATAGTCAGATTATAAATGGCCAAACCACAAATGACCCCAATGAGGTGGAATAAGTCGGTATCTTCAAATGTCTACAAAACATGAACAGATAATCATTTACTATAAAATGATACAATTTTATTTTTTGTTACTAAAAGTAAGTTTCAACCACAACAATATTAATGTTTTACATATCCTATGTTTCATTTAATCTGTTCTGGCTACATTTCAACTTGAACAAGTATTTATTGATATTAAAAATGGTGTTGTTAATACCTAGCTGTTCTACCACTGTGACTACGATAGTGTCTAAAAGCCACTGAAACAAAAGAGCTTCCAGGTAGAGGATGCCAAAAAGCTGGTTCTTCTGCATTCACAAAGGTGTTGCCCACCACCCACAGCCAAAAGAGTTTGTGTTGGAGTTGCAGATTGATATTTGTACTGACCAGGCTTCACACTTGCCCAATGCAAATTCTGCAAAGTCTGTGCAACCACCATCCTCTGTGATGTGAGTAGTTACTTATCTGAGGGAAGAGATTGTTTCAAATGCTACCATGCTTGGCTTAGTCTATACTGCCAAAAATGCTGAACAAACTCACAAACATGGTGCTGATAATGTGTATATCTCTCTCACTCATTTGCCGAACCACACAATCTTTCACGAGGAGGCTGGTTGACTAGGGTCAACTACTATGGTCCAGGTGGGCTGCAAACTAAACAGCTCATCAGACCATGGCAGGGCGACACAAATAACCATTCAACACTCAACAAGGGTTGATTTGGAACAGCCAGTAATTCTAATGTGCATGTTTCTGGATGGTGGGAGAAAACCAGATTACCCGAGGAAACCCACGGAAGCACGGGGAGAACATGCAGACTCCACACACCTTCTACATCGTGCTGCCCATGTTTTATTTCGCTTTAGCCTTTTTCTTCGCTTTTTGGCCCAGTATTTACATGCAATCGACGACTACAGTATTTTAAGGACCTCTAAAATAAGACAGTATTATACATTTTTATTCAGTTTACACATTTTTGTGAAAAATAATTGGCTGTTAAACCCCACCAATTTTAACTAATGTTATGAAAATGCAAATAAAAGGGCAAATCTGTGATAGTGAGCCCAAAACAAATAACCATTCAATCATATTTCTGTTCAAATAAGTAATAAATTTACCATAAACGCCCAATGTAACATATGAAATATTACACATCTCAGACACTTGTGGGTGATAAAAAAAAAAAAAAAAACTTCAGAAATTCAGTCTGTGTTCCAGTTTATTTTATATTTCCGAAAATTTTCCTTTAAGGAGAAATGGTTCTGGATTCTTATGGGATAACTTTTAAAATGCAGACTCGATATACAGATTGTGTGCACTTTTGAGACAAATCCTATTTACACTTTAAAACATGTGTACCTTGTCTGAGAACCAGATGAGCCTGGACTCCTTGTAATACCTAAACATGCCATATTTTGGGTTTAGTAGTTCTTTCATGATGAGGAGGAAGAATTCTTTCCTCACACCTCCAGCATCCACAGCCTCCTCTCCAACAAAGATTACCTGTATACAGCCAAAAATGCATTTCTGTCATTTTAATCTATTACAGTATGCCATGCATCAATCTAAACAATGGCAAGATAACCGTAATTATCATTTGGCAATTGCTATAATTTGCTAACAGATTTCCCGTCGCACCAGGTCAGAAGATTAGGTCACTGGATGAGGCTGATTCAGGATATCTGAAAGTTTGTGTTGTATTCAAACATTGTATTATGGGTCTTTGATGATTAATATATATATATATATATATATATATATATATATATATATATATATATATATATATATATATATATATATAT
>JAOUQZ010000039.1:7463229-7477680 GCA_028564935.1 Neosilurus hyrtlii
CAATAATTATCAACAATAAAAATCAAAAATTAATTTTAGACGCAGCTCACTAGTGAGTCGTGCTATTTTTAGAACAGTCCTGCGGGCGATTTATGTGGTCCTTGGGGGCGACCTGGTGCCCGCGGGCACCGTGTTGGTGACCCCTGCTGTAACGGAATGCAGTTACCTTTTAAAGCTAGATTACATAACATTTTTACAGGTAATCTGTCAGTCCCCAAGCCTGTGAACCAGGACGAATCTGACCGGCAACTTGGCCATTAGCAAGCTGCACAGTGTGCTATGATCTGTAGCAGCTTCAAGAGAAGCATTTGATGTGTTTTTGAAGAGAAATAGTATACAGAAAATATCCCAAAAATAAAAAATTTGTGAAGTACTTGCTCTTAGAATGTAGTACCAGAATGCTTTTGTTCTTCATGTGAAGGGAAACAGGCTGTAAGCTAACAAAGCCTCTTACATGGGTGAAGGTATCTTGTTCAGAAGCACACAGCTTGGAGCCAGGACCCAAAAATAAATAAATACATTTAAAAAGGCCGCCATTTAATAAACTACTTATGAACCTCTTTTGCTTGGTCTGTACAGAGACATCTTAAGCCTTATTAGTGTTGCACAGACAGTCTTTTTGGTCAGTCTGTACTAAAGACGGTGTGCTGGGATTTCTAGCTAATTAACCGGGCATAAGTGTTTTAGTTACATTTTTGCTTGCGATGAGATGGCAAGTGAAAAAAAGCCAAAAACTATGGTTAAAAATATTGCAGTCGTGGCTCCAAATGGAAAATATTTGAACGTGAAGTGTGGCGAATATGTCGAGCAGCACAGCAGATAACTAACCCAGCACAGGTATCAAGTTCCGCTGATCCAGTAATGCTTCAATAGCACCTGCTAGCAACAAACAAAAAAAAAGAGTAAGGAAATATGATATACCCTTCTCAGTAGGCATGTAAGTTTGTGATAACCACCAAGTTTTTACATTTGGTTATTGATTTTCTGTCGAGCTGTTATTATTAATAATCACACTTGCTGTGTGTTTGACTGCAGTACTTTCAATGCTGTACAATTGATAACCATTTCTTTGAATGATTTAAAGTAGTATGGTGTGGTACGGGTACAGTGGCGGGGAATGACAGTTATAACGTTTATAGGTTTAAAAAAACACAACTGCTTTGTGTGAAAACTATAAATGTAGTTAAAAAAGCCTACACTGCTGTATGCAGATCATAATGATGGTACTTAAAGACCCACATATTTTCTGAGGTGCTACTCATTTTAAAGGTGTTTGATGGTGATGAATTATAATGATGCCTGCCCCACAAATGAAGTGTCAGTAGTGTCTATTTCTGTGCTGTAATGTTAACCTTATGCTACTTATGTTCAGGATGCAGGCTGGCTGTGTGATAAAGACTGCTATGTGGACATGTTGTCATCACCACAGCATACAGTGAAGGAGCTACGCTTTCTCTGGGATCAGAAAAGAGATTGTGGGGATCCTTGTGGATGTTCTTAGCGTCATACCTCAAGCTTTTTTTATTAATAAAGAAATAAATAAATGTGTGTGTGTGTGTGTGTATATACACACACGTCTGTGTGTAAAACTTACAATGTTAATTAAAATACATGTGTTTCATGAAGCCAAAATGTTGAGCTATTAAACAAATTATTTCGCATTATACATATAGTTTGTTTACTTGATTTGGGGGGGGGGATCATTTTTGCCAGGGTTTTTAATTTATCCTGCTCCTTGGAAGATTCCACTGTATTAATGTAATGTTATTATCTACACTTGTCAGTGGTTATAATGTAGAGTTATGGCTAATCACGGTCTATTTATTTATAAAGCAGCAGGTCCTGTGCTCCTGATATGCAGTGGTAAGAACCAGTGAACTGGCGAAAGTGTCAAGAATCGGTTAGATGTTCTCTTAGAAAAGCTTTAGCTCGAACAGCTGAAACTGTTAATGCTGGTTATGATAGAAGATAGGATTAAACACAGTGCTTCCACATTGTGAAATTCATAAAATATATAGCAATATAATAGTAATCTTACAGCTGCAATCTTAAACAGTCCAAAATATTGATGCTTACCTGTAAATGAGAGAAAATAAGTCTCAAAACCACATAAATACTTAAAACCTTTAGTGGCCTAAACTTTAGTGAGAGAAGTCAATCATAACTATTCCAACATTACTTTAGAAATGATTCAAACAGTGGTGGTAAACATGCTACAATGGTCTTTGTTTTTAATTTTTTAAACATTTTTTTGGGTGGGGGGTGTCATGCAATGTTTTGGATACCTGATGGATAACCGGTGAAAAGATGATGTTTATACTTTGCATTTATAATTTTTAACTACACACAAGCACTTTCTCTAGCTATCAGATAAAGTGTCTGAGTTTGGCTGCTACATTCCCAGTAATGCATACATAAGTATTCCACTAAGGCACATTTAACTAATGTGTATTATCAGAATACATTCTGATAATGTCAGAATGTATTGACGTACAATATGTATCGAAAAATGTGAAAATAGGTAATTCTCCTCTATTACTGTGGATAAAAATAAAGATTACCGCAAAGGTGGAATATGTAAACTGCCATTGTTAAGCTGCCACTATTCAGTTTTTGGGAAAAGCCTTTTACCCTTTAGGCCCCAGAGCCACCATGTCATGGCTAACCCAGCTTCATAAAATGGGTGATGCAAAAAAAAAAAAGTTTCACTGTATTGTGTATGTGGTAAACAAACACTTCTGTTTCTAAAATCTTTATTGGCATTTTAAAATTTTAGACTTTGCTATTTGTCTGTTGTGCTGATGCGGCTTCAAACATTTATCATGTGAACATGGTAATTTGGGTCACTTTCAGAAACAGCTCTGACCCTCCGGTAAAATTAATTAATATATACTACACAGGATGTGTCCAGGTTAAAAAACTTTATTCTAAGTGGACAATGCTTAAATCAAAATGAAATACATGGTTTTACCACTTTTTAAAATGGAAAAATAAGCCAAAAAATTGTTTTTAGATATTTTGGTTTCCTGTGGTATTTGCACCAAACTAAACGGTTTAGGTTGGAAGGAAGTCTTGCAGGCTGGCCACACCTTATAGCACTATAGTATAGTGCTTAGAGTAGTAGTGTTCCTCAGAGTAGGCAGATAAAATCACGTTTAGTAAGAAAAAAAAAGCCTCTTGCAAATAAAGTTGCATTTGGTGGGAGAAAAAGGCTACTGGACCATACTCTGAATGGAGATATCTAGCAGGAGCTTCACCTTTACACAGTTCCTAAATCTTTATATACTGAAGACATTTCGTTAGTCTGTTATGTTGTTTGCTCAGATCTTTCTTGCCCTCATATTAGTCACAAAAGAAAGGACAAATAAACTAAAAGAGAAGAAAATTATAGTTAAATGAATTATCCTAAAACTGAGGTGATTTAGTAATTAATAAAATGGGTGAAGTGGTCATTTATACCATTTATTCTCAATGTTGTAAAAATGAACAGGGGAAAAAATGTAGAAAGAGAAGAAATTCAGGAGTGTCATAACACTTTTCTTTGGTAAGTGTTTATCTGAACATTTGTATTAAAATAAGCCGTCTCATCTCATTCCTTGTAAATCTGGCTTAGATGTTCTATAAGTCCCTCCAGCTCTGGGTTTCCCCCTAATTCTTCAGTCAGCCTGTATGCCTCCTTCTCTAGCTCATTCAGCTTCTGCCTTGTGTAAGCAAAGGAGCCCACTTTCTCAAAATACTCAACACAATAACGCTTGACATCTTGATCCTCAGTGCGCTGGCGTAAGATGTTCTGCACCTGGGTGCTATGGGGCTGTGTACGGATGGCATGGATCGCGGGAAAGGAAAATTTGCCCTCGGTCAAATCTTCACAGAAGCTCTTGTTCGCGCCATACTCACGTGAGCGGAGGTTGGCATAGTCATCGCGTATTTGGAACAAGAGCCCAAGTGTGTCTAGTAGGGGCTTTAGATCACGGTTCCATTCTGAGAATAGCCGCATGAGGCCCACTGCTAGGCCAAATAATCCACCAGTCTTGCGAAGTACCATGCAGCAATACTCCGCTTCACTTGGGCACGTGCACGTGTCACGCCAATGAATGTCCAGGCCTTGGCCACGGTGCAGCTCCAGCAGCTGACGAGTAAACACATGAACGGCCTCAGGATGTTCCAGCGTCAGCACCTTTTCTAGGCCCAAGAAATAGACATAGTTTGCAGAGTTTATAACCGATGGCACACCATAGATGCTGTGGGCTACAGGAAAACCACGTCGTAACTTGGAGCTGTCCTCAATGTCATCGATCAAGAGACTGGCATTGTGCAGCATTTCTGTGACCTCAATGATTACCTGCAGGAGAAAAGAGACCCTAATGATTACTTCATTTCACCCCTCTGATATCTTTGATCAATTTGATTTATACCCCTTGAACCTTTCCACATTTTGTCATGTTACAACCTTACAGGTAAACGTATTTTATTGGGATTTTATATGATAGGCTAACAAAAAGTGTCACATAATTGTGAAGTGGAAGGATAAAGGGTTTGCAATTTATTTATTTATTAATTTTTACAAATAAAAATCTGAAAAGATTAGGCCTAAATAAAATCCAGTGCAACCAACTTCCCTCAGAAATCATCAAAGTACTAAGAAAAGTCCACACGTGTGTAATCTATCTTATAATCTATCTTATTATATCTATCTATATTACTACACAGCTGGTTTTGTAGACGTACTGATTCGCATTGCCTGTTCAGAGTTGGGACGGTTGGGAGTTTAGTGAAGTGATGGAGTGTGTGTTGGTCAGGAGTTGGTCGTGCTGCTGCTCCGTTTCTTTTAGCTCCGGGTGATGGTGTAAGATGTGGATTTAGGGGATTTGGGGATTGTTCCCGAAATACTTGACTTGATATTTTGCACACCGCATGTGTCATGTCAAGCTCCTTCTTACCCAGAAAATGTAAAATCCAAAGTGCACCCAAACATTTGGCTTCAGCGAAGACTGTGCTGGCTGTAGGCTAAAAGCTAGTTCTGTACCCTCCACTCACTGGAACAATTCACGACGGAGGCCACGTCTGGACAAACGGTACGCGCAGTGAGTAAGGTTGAAAATGTTAGAAAAAACGTGTTTTTAAGATTGATACTTGAAAATTTGGATCGCTTCAGAATGCTAATAAATAGGAATCGCGATTCAGACGTGAATCGATTTTTTCCGGCACCGAAAACTAACACCTTCCGCGCCTTGAAACATGGTGGTGGAAGCATCATGCTGTAGGGATGCTTTTTTTTTTTTTTTTTAGCAGGAACCAATAAAATACATTTATGTTTGTTGTTCTAACATGACAAAATATGGAAAACTTCAAAGGGTATGAATACTTTTGCAAACCACTGTAGCTCAACTTAACTGTGCATGGAAACCTTGTCAGTGCCTAAACAAGCCTCAATGATCAAGCAACTGAATGTTTGGCAGCAAAAAGTCGATGGATAGTTTTGTACAGAGCTCCGGAAGGCACATGGAGGGGAAAATGTTTTTTAAATGCTACTGTAATGAGGTAATTACTGTTATTCACCTCAACCGAGTGGCTTCCTTTCATTTCCAAGGAAGTCCATGCTTATTTTAATGCCAGGCCTCATTCTACACGAGCTACAAATTCATAGTGCGCTTGTCTGATCTTCTGCTGTTACAGATTTTGGAAATTGAGAATGTATGACCATCATGAAGAGAACAAGACCGCAGACAGCTGATTATCTCAAGCAAAGTAGAATGGACAACAAATCCAATTGCAAAAATGCAGTAACTAATATCCTGAGTTCACAAATAAATAAAAAATGTAACTGAATTAATGAAATGTAATCTTGTATATGTGGCAGGAATCAAATTCTAACATTGTTTATATTTATAAAACACAATTAGGGTGATCAGTAAGAACACAGACAATGTTTTCTTTTAACCTTTGTCAGTTATATAAAGGTTCACATGAACTAACAAATCATTTCATGGGGAAAAAAAAATCCCACCTTTTCTGGAAATGCTTCATTCAATCAACTCCAGGATACATTTTTACTCAGCTAGTCTTTCAAGACTTTTTAACTATTATGTATTGGGAGTTTTTCTTGAGCAAAGTTTAAAATATTGAGTGCTTCAATGTAAAAAATAATAAATAAGTCCCAACATCACACAAAAATGAATGGCCATGGAAAGGCTTAATTTAAAAACAAAACCAAGACTTTTTCCTGCTCTTTTTAAATTCATATACTAATACTCAAAGGAAAAGGTATTATTATTTTACGATAAAGATGCTCTTACCTGAAGTTTATCCTCAGGTACATTTAGCCAGTGGTTGAAAGCTTGAGACAGTTTAGTTCGGATTTGATGCCCTAGGAATTTAGTAAGAACACAGGAAATTAATGAAAGTGATTTATACAATTTTCCTGTGTTATCCATGATTGTAAAAACAATACCCTTTTAGTTTGTTGTTGGCTGTCTAAATACTTATAAAGTAACTGGTGGATGAAAGAGTGATATTGGATTGTGTCATTGTGTTTCAGATGCAATTTTACTTAGAATAATGTCTTTGGTTTTGTGCAAGTCAACCATATTAATATTAGTCCAACTCCCTAAATTTTTATGAAATTCTTTACCTTAAACCTTAAACCTAGTGCTGAAATTTCATCACACTATTTGAAAATGTTCCATCATTATTATGCTGGACAAAACAACCACAAACCCCTGGTATTTCACAAGCTTATAAAATATATATAATAAAGAGACATTACTGTTATTGCATTAGCTAACTCTCCAAGTCACATTTTTTTCAACTCATTAGGGTTTCTCATATAAATAGGGAATTTTGGAAAAATCAGACCCCAGGAAAAGGTCCCAAGGAATCCATCAGTGCCAGATCAATCAGATATACAACCAGTTCTGGGCATTAACGTGCCTCCAAATTTGGAGCTAAACTGCATGAAGCGCAGACATGAAACTTAAACGGACAAAAGAATAAGGGAACTATTCCTAAACCAGTGTGCCAAATTTCACAAGTTTTTAGAAGAAAACGAAGGTGATAAAAAGGTACATGCATAATGGTTGCCTATGCAGCTTCACTGTTTGGATCCCCATAAAACGCTGGCTACCTAGGAAGGTAGAATGGTGAGTTTAAAGTGAAATGAAAGGCAAGCCTTCCAAACTTTCCTGTTAAACATAAACTTGTGCATATTTTTATCATTTGGTGGTTTTTACCTACAGTTCTGAACCTAATAAAATCTGAGTGTGATAGAGAACCTAATAAAATCTTGAGAATACAACATGAGTTCCGCAGTTATACAAGGCAAGTTAGAGGCAATACCAACAGTATACAGATATTAAACGAAATCAGATATAAGCTAGTTAATAAAATTAAACTAGGCACAAATACAAATCATACGCATTTCAGTTCACGCACCTTAAACAAGTCTGATCATACATATGAAAGAAAAGAATACTGTGTATTCTTGTGCAGATTAGTTCCGTATTACTGATGAATACACAGGGTGATCGCTTGAATTATTGTTACTTTACACATTACAATGTCACCCTCTCGTGTGTGGAGTTACTGGTCATTTCAATTTTCTGCATGAAAAAAAGTTAGGGAAACACACAAACTTTGTATGCAAACTTTTATGTTTGGGTTTCATTTATTTTTAAGTAGAAGTGATGACAAAATTTCATGCTTGATTTTTTTTTGTGCATCTCTTACCAGCATTACTGCTTGCAAAAAGGTCAGTGCTCAAGTCTAATTCAACTGTACACTTGCACTATAAATTTCAAGAAGTACATAACTAATCCATTGGCTGCTTAAAAAAGTAACAAATGGAGTAGCTGACTACTAGTTACAAACCCATGAGATCTATTGTACTGTTTATTACCATGCTGTTTGCTACAAAAAAATTGTGTTAAAATATTTACCTGGTAGCTGCAGCAAGTAACTGTATGGTTCTAGTAGAATCCTTTCAGTTGCTTTTTCCTCAAGGTTTTCCATCCCTTGGAATTTCTACAAATAAGTAAAACCTGGAAAATAAATCAGGCACAAATAATAAACTAAACAAAATCATTTGGCTGCAGGCTATGACTTAAATGATTTAAATCCACTATAATAAATGTCATTGATAGAACCTAACAAGTAGCATATGTTGGATGCTGTTTCAATGGACCTTTCTGATTTGTCAGTGAACGTGCATTAAACCAAAGTACACCATATTAGACTGCCACACTCCACCCATCCTCAAGCCACCTTTGCTCACACGCTGCTCCTATGTTTGCCAGGTTAAAATGCTGATCTGTGTTGTTCACTAAAGTTTAATAATTTCATCACTACAAAACCACCTTGTTCTGCTGCTGGAACTTAAAAACGAGGATCCGAATATGGTATTTGGAAAGGAACGAGGTATGTTTTTCTGAAAAATTATTCCAAACATTTTTCTATTATTTGTATTTGGAGAAGAACAATCCAGCCTAGGCTAAGGGTGTCAAACATGCATAACAAAACCGGCCCGCAAGGTGATTCAATCAGAAAGTGAACAAATACATATGACGTCGTTAATGCTGACATGGAACGGGACAAAGCCAAGATTGTGGGACTGCTGTGGGAGTTGGAGAAACGTTTCCAGGTCTTTGCTGAACTTGAGACAGAATTCGCAGTTTTCGCTCACTCAATGTCATTCAGATTTTAAGGATATAACTTGCTTCAGTGGACTTGAACATATTTTATCGGTATCTCTTGCCAGGGTAGCTCAAACTAACAGCCCTGGCTGCAAATATTTTTTTGAATGTCTGGGACTACCTGTGTTTGTGAACAAGTTTTCTCAGTAATGAACATCAATATGTTCATGTCTTCACGGACATTTTTAATCTTTCCCTGCTCTTGTCTGTCGTCCCCACATGCTTCAAGAGGACCACCATCGTCCCCGTCCCGAAGAAACCAGCTGTGAGCTGCCTCAATGACTCTCGCCTAGTAGCTCTTACCTCCATCTTCATGAAGTGCTTTGAACGTATAGTCAAAACTCACATCACAGCATCACTTCCTGCTTCACTTGACCCATTCCAGTTCGCCTACCGGTCAAACAGATCCACAAACGATGCAATAGTGCTGGCTCTGCACACTGCTCTCTCACACCTGGACCATAAGAACACTTACGTGCAGATGCTGTTTACTGACTACAGCTCTGCTTTCAACACCATAATTCTATCCAGGCTTGTCATGAAGCTCCAGGATCTAGGCATCAGTGTCTCCTTATGCAACTGGATCCTGGACTTTCTGACAGGCAGACCACAGGTGCTGTGGATCGGTGGTGTGACGTCCTCCACACTAACACTCAGCACCGTGCCCCCCAGGGATGTGTGCTCAGCCCCCTGCTGTATACCTTGTTTACCAATGACTGTATGGCCACACACAGCTCCAACACCATCATCAAATTTGCAGGTGACACCACCATCATCGGCTGCATTTCAGATGGTGACGGGTCTGCTTACAGAGCAGAGGTGGGTGCCCTGACATTATGGTGCCGGGACAACCTGCTGCTCAACATCAGCAAGACCAAGGAGATCATTGTGGACTATAGGAGACTGCAGGGTGGAGGTCACACCCCTATCCACATTGAGGGGACAGAGGTGGAGAGAGTCAGTTGCTTCAGGTTCCTGGGGATCAACATCACTGGGGATCTAAGCTGCTCACATCACGTGGGTGTGATCACAAAAGTAGCGAAACAACGGGTCTTCTTTCTTCGGCGGCTAAGGAGGTTTAAGATGGACTCCAGAATACTCACCAACTTCTATCGATGCAATATCGAGAGTATTCTGTCTGGCTGCATCACTACCTGGTATGGCAGCTGTAATGCGCTGGACTGCAAGGCTTTACAGCGGGTGGTCAGATCTGCACAACGCGTCACCAGAACTGAACTGCCAGCCATCCAGGACCTCTACACTCAGCGCTGTAGGAGGAAGTCCCAGCGGATCCTCTCTGATCCCAGCCACCCCAGCCACACACTTTTCACACTCCTGCCATCGGGCAGACGGTACAGAAGCATCTGGACTCGCACCAGCAGATTCAGGGACAGTGTCTTCCCACAAGCCGTCAGGCTACTGAACTGCTGATATACTGGACAATCTGCACCTTCATTGTACACACTGTACATGCACACACTACCTCCGCACTACAACCACTTTAGTGTTTTCCCTTAAGTGTTCTCGCCCCCTCCAACTAGCATTTTGTATACATATGTATACACACACACACACACACACACACACACACACACACACACACATACATATATATATATATGTATGTATAGACACCTTTTATTTGTATAGTTTTATTCTTATTGTATTTTATCTCAACGCTAAATTTATGTGCAATATTTGTTTCTTAAGTGCAATTTTGAGGGGGCTTTGAGTCCAAGAATTTCATTGCTGGTAGTGATGTTTCATTGTTACCTGTATATGACAAATAAACTTGAAACTTGAAACGATAGAACAAAACTGCGGTCAATGCTGACACACAGGCACCTAAATGACATTCTGAAACTGACTGCAAGTCAGGATATGATGCCCAATATTTATGCACTTGCGCAGGCCAAAAGATGCCAGGGTTCGGGAGCATAAACAAAGTAACTTCCACAAAATTCTGCTTCAGAAGCTTTTTGCATTCTAAAGAATACAGTGTGGTGAAAATGAGTCCTTGCTGTGGTAGTGGTTTAAAAATGTGCAATTTAATATTAGTCCTTTGCAGCTTCACTACAAAAGAGTTCGGTTTGGTGGAATCCTATTGTTCAGGCAATGCCATAAAATTTATCCATGCATTTTTTTTCTGCATGTTTGATGTATAAAGTTTATACATTTACAGGACAGGAGACTGCTTTCTTTCTTATACATTTAAAATGATTCTCACTTTAATTTGTTTGGTTCGGGAGAGAATTATAATACACATGTAGTAAATGGAGTAATTCCTAGATCTTGATAAGTCGATTAATTTTTAAAATGCAATGCTTTGTCTTTTAGTTTTGCTAAAGTTTTACGCCTTCATACAATCACTGTGATCAGGATCAGTGCAAACGTACATTATTAAGAAATCTGAGGTTGTTCTTAACGTTGTGTAAAAGGACAGTTCATTAAATATAAAGATTTTCTTAACATACTTGTATTTTTTTGCATTAAAACAAAAGAAAAATACATGAACTTTTTTTTATTTAGATTAATTATGCTATGATTTTACTGATACGGTCCATTTCACATCAAATTAGGCTGTATGTGGTGCCTGAACTACAATGAGGTTGACACCTCTGATCTTCTGAAAAATAAATTTTAATCCAAACAGCTCTACAACGTTAGTAGCAGTGATACAGAAACACTTTACACCTCACAGAATTCAGCCTGGGACTGGGGCTGGGACGGAGCCTGGGACTGGGATGGAGTCTGGGACGGAGCCTGGGACTGGGAGGACATCTGGGACGGAGCCTGGGACGGAGCCTGGGACGGAGTCTGGGACTGGGATGGAGTCTGCGACTGGGATGGAGTCTGCGACTGGGATGGAGTCTGGGAAGGAGCCTGGGACTGGGATGGAGTCTGGGACTGGGATGGAGTCTGGGACTGGGATGGAGTCTGGGAAGGAGCCTGGGACTGGGATGGAGTCTGGGACTGGGATGGAGTCTGGGATGGAGCCTGGGACTGGGACGGCATCTGGGACAGGGGCTGGGGTGGAGCCTGGGACAGGGAATGGGATGGACTCCGGGACGGACAGAGCCTGGGACTGGGGTGAGGCTGGGACAGACCCTGGGGCTGGGACTGGGATGGACTCCGAGAGGGAAAGAGCCTGGGACTGGGGCTGAGGCTAGGGCTAGGACTGGGACGGACCCTGGGATGGAGACTGGGGCTGGGGCTGGGACTGGGACGGACCCTGGGATGGAGACTGGGGCTGGGACGGACCCTGGGATGGAGACTGGAACTGGGGCTGGAACTGGGGCTGGAACTGGGGCTGGGGCTGGGATGGAGACTGGGACGGAGACTGGGACGGAGACTGGGACTGGGACGAAGACTGGGACTGGGATGGAGACTGGGGCTGGGACTGGGACGGACCCTGGGATGGAGACTGGGACTGGGATGGAGGCTGGGACTGGGATGGAGACGGAGACTGGGGCTGGGACGGACCCTGGGATGGAGACTGGGACTGGGACGGAGACTGGGGCTGGGACGGACCCTGGGATGGAGACTGGGACTGGGATGGAGACTGGGACTGGGATGGAGACGGAGACTGGGGCTGGGACGGACCCTGGGATGGAGACTGGGACTGGGATGGAGGCTGGGGCTGGGACCCTGGAGCTGAAACAATACAATCTCCCGGATATTCAATGATACACTTAGGCAGAGGTTAGAAATACAATCAATTCAGACATGATGCCACGTTTACAGAAATTCAGAACCACGTAAAACCATCACAGCGCAGTTTTTTCAGGTGTTTTGAGGTAAACAAATGCGTCACTCACCTTTATAGCAATTTGACAAGCTCAGTTAGGAAGCTCTCCAGAACCGGGTCTGTTTGGAACTTGTTCAGGGAACAGCTGAGAACGTGACCGCAATCTTAATTTAAAACATAAATAAATTATTAAAGCCTTTTATATCCATGATATAAAACACTAAATTTTAATTTATCTAAGAAAACCAGCTGGAACAACCGGCTGCCCAAAGCGCTGCGTGCTCTTCCGGTCTACTTCAGTGCGCGCGTGCGCCGTGGCGCTCGAGAGGGTGGAGACTGGCAGACGTCATCAACACAGAATTGTGGGAAATGTATTTTATGTAACGAACACTCGCACGCTCACTCACTTATTTACCAAACTTATTAACTCCTGTTAGGGTCCCAGGGAGGAGGCTGGAGCCTATCTCCTGCGACACTTAGCGAAGGATAAATACACCCTTAACAGCTCGCCAGACCATCGCAGGGCCAACATGTTTTCCAATTGGACCCGCCAGGAACATAAATACTTTCTTAGAACTACATCTCCCAGATTGTGCACAATGCTCCATATACAACTGGAGGCAGCACGATAGGTTTCAAGTGCATAGGACATTGAAGCCGCGCGGACGCCATATTGGTACTCCCTAGTATTTGGCAAACCATGTGAAATATATGACTCTAGAGCACCAGATAATAGACCTGTCCAGAATTCAAATTTTTGCTTTTAAAATTTTGCTTTAAATTGAGTTTCTTGTTCTGTTTCCCATGTTTTTGACTATGAAGAATCCAAATATGACAACCATTTTGATCTCAGGTGATGGGCCTCATGAGCATTTTGAACATTTCATGTCTATTTTTGTCGAAATTGCCCATTTTTAACATTACATTCTGTTGTAATTTGCAGCATAACTTTAGGAGAAATACAGAGAGAACCAATGTGATACAGAGAAAGCCACAGCTATGGGACCATAGGAAAGCTAACTTAATTTTACAGTATGATCACAAATATCAAGCTTTATAGCCACATATTGACATTTTTCTTTGAAATTTTAATCTTTCGGAAATCCAGATGCAAGCATAAAACTTGGATTAACTTTCCAGGTTGGCCTCTCTGCTCATAGATCTGGTGAACTTGTAACAAGTGGCACTGGAGCTGGTGGCCTGGATTGAATCAGTGAACATGGCTGAAAATGTCAATATGTGGCTGTAAAGCTTGATATTTGTGATTATACTGTAAAATTTAGTTAGCTTTCTTGTGGTCCCATTGGTGTGGCTCTCTCTGTATTTCTCCAAAAGTTAACGTAAGGTTAAAAAAGGGCAATTTTGACCAAAATAGACAAGAAATGTTCAATGCTCATGAGATCCATCACCTGGGATCAAAATGGTTGGCATATTTGGATTCCTCATAGTCAACTGCATGGGAAACAGAATGAGAGGCTCTTTTATAAGCAAAGATTTAAATTCTGAACAGGTCTAACCAGATAACTTCTCTGAAAGAGTTGATATAAGGCTAAAATAATAATAGAGTTACCTATGAATGCCAACCATATATAAAAACTCTACAAAGTGAGTTGGTACACACACGTATACACACATACTCGCCCACATGCAGCTTGATCCTATTAAGGTTCTGGAGAGGCTGAGTCCGTCTTAGCCGAAACCGGGCAAAGGTGGGGTGCACCCTGAACAGCTCAGCAGACAGTTGCAGGGCCAACACACAGAGACACAACCATTCACACTCACTTATAATAGCTTCCAGAGTGCCCACACAGAAACACCCGAGCCCGGGACTTGAACCCGACAATCTTGTAAGTCACATGTGCTAACCGCCACCACACCATCTCTATTATATATATATCTATGTATGTATGTATGTATGTATATATATATGTCACCCCTATATCCTAACTCATTTGCTACATACTCCCAGAGTCATGGGGAGATAGTTAATCACAACACCACCATACTACCTATATA
>JAOUQZ010000039.1:7494864-7508222 GCA_028564935.1 Neosilurus hyrtlii
AACAGGCTTGTCGGGATAAAATTGTAGTACTGTTATTTTTCCCACACACAATATATATATATATATATATATATATTACCATTTCTTGTATTTTTGTTCTGTTGTGTTAAAGAAAATCTGATTTTCTCCCCTGTCTCCTGTCTTGGGTTTACATAATAAAAAGCTGCCAAACAAGGGGAAAAATAGTCTAACTAATGAAAAAAAAACCCAGCTTGGCTTTGAATTTTTAATAGCATATGGTAATTTATTTCACTGTGAAATGCTCTGAAAATCACCAATTTTACAAATAGCATAGTTCTTGGTCCTGGTAATACAAAATGTTCTAGAGGGACCTGTCTATTTGGCTGATTATGCTTGTTATTAAAATAACTGATGAGTATATATTATTGGGCAATGCTGAGGTGCAAACAGTCCCATAATTTAAAAAAACCTAATAAATTGTTTAAGAATCTTCAACCATTAGTCAGGAGAGAGCACAGTGCATATCTTGTATGCTTGCCCTAAAAAAGAAATAAAGAGCTATGCATGTGGGCTTATTCTGTGCAAGCTGAAATTTATGCAGATCTTTTTTAGTACTTGACCAAATATTGGAACAGTAGTCTAGTTGTGATAAAACAAGAAACTTTATGACCTGTTTGACTGAGTTATCAGTCAGGAAATAAGCGTACATCCTTATAACGACATGGTCCTGCTTATTTTTTGACAATTTAAAATTTGAAACCTCATTTAACTTCTTCTAAAAATACTCCTTTTAAAGAGGGAGCTGGCAAGCTGTCCAGGGTGTACCCACCTTCACCCAGTATCAGCTGAGATATGCTCCAGGCTCCACGTGACCCTAGTAGGATTAAGGGGTATGGCAAATGAATTTGTGCATGAATGTGAAAAAAACTATACACATTTTTCTATGGGTGGAATATGGAGCATTTGGCATCCTAATCAATTCTCCATCTCCAAAGAACAATACTGGTCCCAGTACAACATTATTGGCCTTGGTTCCTGGCACTGTCAGCATACCGGTACAGACCTTCCACCGTGTCTGCGGATCTGAATTTGCTTACCTCAAAGAGAGAGGTAACAAACACAGGATTAGAAAGAGGGAGGGGGAGCCCCAGGTTTGAAGAGCCAGCTTCTGTGGGATTGGAGAGTTTCTGTCAAATAATATTTTTAATGTCTTCAGAAATGTTTCATACACTTTGTTTGCATTAACCTGCTAATCCTCCAGGTTTGTGCCATCAGTTCATGTCTAAATCACCCATTGTTTCCTCCATTTTTACCCACACTTATTTGCTTTTTGCATCCTTTCACAATAATTTGCATTGTTTTACATAGTAAAGAATCTATTTTATAAATCCTATACATTCTTGATGAGCAAGCCTATGGTAGCAAAGAAAAACTCCCCAGAAGACATGAGGAAGAATCCTTGAGAGAACCAGACTTAAAGGGGAAGCCCATCTTAATTTGGGTGACAACGAATAAAAATACAAAACATGTAGCAGGAAATTCGCTATAGTTTTAACATAGGTCTAGTTTATTATATTATAACTGTAATGTAGTCCTAAATCATTTTAGCAAAAGCATTTATGTCACAATTTCTGAGTGCATATGTAGGTCAATATGGAACGCTATCAGCAGCAGGAGTGAAGGGTTTCTAAGATAAGAACTCCAGCAGCAGAACCAGCAGCAGAACATCAGGAAAGATCACAAATGTCCAGAGAGCAACAGGGTCAGAATCATTATATCTCAATGTAGCATATGCACATTGAAAAAAACAAGGCAGGGAGAGACGGATATATAGACTGAGAGCGAAAGTGAAAGAACAGTTTTTAGGTATGCTCATGGGTTAAGAACAGAGTATTTCAGTGCTGAGTGCAAGCAGGAACTCTGGCAAAAAAATAAATATATAAATAAATATGAATGCAGATCATTGAGAGAAATGTTTTAGTAACATGTAGTCTCAGTACAACTTGGTCAGGAAGAGAAAACATTCATTGGGATGGCCTAGCAGCAAATGTTTTATGGCTATTTTTTGTCAGATTAAAATGTTGCTGAATAAACACAAAGGCTTTTAGTGTTAACAGCAGGTTTTTTTTAGTCAGAGGGGGTTGAGGCTCCAATGTTCTGAGAATGACAATTTGATAATATTTCTGCATGGCTAGAATCTTACAGAGGGTTTGTATGTCATGTCCAGCACACAAAAAAAAGCCTCTTGCACTCATGTCACAAAGTAAAAAGGCATTTTGGGCATTTTGCAATTACTGGATTGATTTGGTGATTTGCATACTCTCCATTCAACCCAACTCCTTCTAGAGGTTTTGTCTCATACCTTGACATTTGCAGCATGATCTGAATTTTGTTGTATTCTGGTCATATTTCACAGTCTAAGCCACTATTCATTTTTCTTTTCCTATTTCTGTTTTTGTTTGTTTTTATGGCAGATTAAGAGTGGATCTATTTGGAAACAAGTATATCAAGATCTTGGAGTACCTGTGTTGAATTCCGCTGCAGGATACAATGTCAAATGTGCTTACAAGAAGTATGTATTCTAAGCTACTTATCATACAGTAAAGCAATGCCTATACTGGATGTATCATAGTTTTACTGACTTTTTATTAATGTTTATTTTAATTTACATTTATTAGTGTTGCAACCAAGTTTAGTATTTAAAAAGGCATTCTTTGCTTTTTCAAGTTACACTTGTGCATTTTCTACAGGTATCTTTATGGATTTGAGGAATACTGCACCTCAACAGGAATCACATTTCGCACGGACCTCCCATTTAAAGCAGCAAAGAGCCTCAAGTGTCACACAGAAAGCAGTATGGAAGAGCCAGCAGAAAGAACACACAGTGATTCAGAGCTATCACTAAGCATGAAGAATATTATCAAGGTACCTTTCATCACCAACACAGAAAAAATAGACTCTTTTAGTGTATATAAACAAAAATATGCTTCTGCAATCTGGTTGCAAAAAAAACCCCCAAAAAAACAACCAAAAAACAAAACTATTACTAATTATGATGGTTCAACCCTAAAAGACAAGCGTTGTTTCTCAATACCAAGTCTGTCAAGTTCTTACTCCTGTACTTGGGAGTATAAACTTATCAAGTTTGTCAGGGTTACAGACTCTGAGCACTGGAAGATGCTAAACACTCGTGACAATTGGAACAGCAGTGTGCTTAATCCATTTCTATTTGCCTTCTGGTTACCTTCATGGTAAAGTGTATTTACAATTAAATGATGTATGATATAAAACAAGCCTACTGGTAAAATAGGAGGAGCAATAACACATCTGGGATTTCAAATTATATTTGGCTTGATGCAAAATTTTAAATGGAACAGCACTTGCGCTGTGAATGTTTACGTTTCACAAGTCCGCAAGAACACAACTACAATTAAGTATGCAAATTAAGAAGCAGTAACTAACAAATGACATTTACTATGGTAGCAATAGAAGATCCTTATCGGTTGATGCAAGGCTGCTGGAGCCTATCTTGGCTGACTCCTTTCAAAGGGGGTATTACACCTTGAACAGCTCGCCAGACCATTACTATACCTCACACACACCCTCACACCTAGGGGCAATTTGGAACAATCAATTAGCCTAGTGAAGTGCACATCGTTAAACAGTTGCAATAAACCAGGGAACTCAGAAGAAACCCACACATGGGGCATGGGGAGAGAATACAAACTCCACACACTCCTCATTCAGGTCCTTCTTACTGGAACTAGAGGACACGCCAACCAATATGTCAATGTGCCATTGATATTAAGCATTAGATATTTAAAAGCCAAAATCAGAAAAAGTTGGAATGGTATGGAAAATGCAAGTAAAGAAAGTTGATTTCAAAATTTATTTTGACTGAATTTTATTGCAGATAGTATTAATTTAGGATATTATCCTGGTTTTCTTGTTTTATTTTTATTTAATTTATGAATTTAAGATATTATCCTGGTTGTCTTGTTTTCAAAAATTGCGACAGGAGAATTTTGGTCTATTGGGGTAAAACAATTGAACAATGATGTGATTTGAAACAGGTGATGTCAACAGGTGACTGTAATCATGATTGCTACCAAATCAGTATCCAAGTAAGTCTTACTCTATGTCTGAAGTCACTTACTTATTCACTACCCCTATTTACTATGTGAAGTGCAAAACGCAGGGGTCTGTATAGTCAGCTTGGTAGTAAAGTGTTAAAACACTTTTAGACGCTATTCCTCTAGGCCTTTAATTACATAATGCTAGCAGACAATTAAAAATATGACAGATCGTGACAGATGGTGGATCAATTTCTTTTACCGTGTTGTAATGTGTTAAAACTCATAAGGAAGAGCAAAATTCGTGATGGTATATGTTGTTTGATTAGTGACCATTGGTTGTACACTAATTACACAGTGCATAATAGAATACATTGAGTGTGTGATATAGTGTATAATAATTCTTACTCTAAATTAACTTCAAAATGGCAAACTGCTCAATATATAGTGCATAATACGTCGTAAGTAGGGAGCGATTTTGGAAACAGGGCTAGTCTTTGAGGAAAAAAGATGGGCCAAGGTTTTCCAGTTTGTCAACAAATGCATGTAAAAAATTACAGAAATATTTTACAACAGTGTTCCTCAAAGAAAGATAGGAAACGATTTGGATATTTCACTCTCTGCAGTGCATGATAGCATTAAATGAATTAAACAATCTAAAGGAACTTGAGTACGTAAAGTGCAAGGGCAAGCTTGATGAAGCTGAATTAGGAACAATCATTTATTATCAGCTCATATGACCACATGACTCAGGACTGTCAAATCTTTTCAAGCACTACAGTATGTATTTGCATTCAGAAATGGAGTTAAAACTTAAATGTGCAAAAAAAGTTAAAGTTACTGTGTTCACAAATGACTTATCTGGGCTTAGAGGCATCTGAGACGGACCATCACACAATGGAAACATACTATGGTGAATTATACAGATGAAAATAATATTCCAAGGTTTTTTTTCCCCTAATTTAGTTTTATTTTTTAATGGACACTGTGTACTCTGGATCAAAGATCATCTGTTAAGCATGCTGTTAGCAACAACCTTGGCAGGTAACTGAAACTTCTGTAATAACAACATTACTACAGAAAAAGTACACAGAGATTTTGAAGCCGCATATACTTCCTTTGGGATGAGTTCTTTTTCAGGAATTCCTATGCATCTTTTAACAAGACAATTCAAATACACCTTCTGCTGTGGTAGAAGATTTTGCAGATGCTGTACCGGCTTGTCTGTAGTTAATATGGAGTCTCCCACATATGAATAGTGGCTCCCTAACACCCCCAAATAATACACAATATCCTAAAAATTTTTACAGTGAGAGCATGTGTAAACAAATATCTCCAAGCTCATGTAAAATCATTTTAGAAGGAGAGTGAGTGACTAATATGATGAGAAAGTAACAGAGCGAGAGCATTCTGATTTGGTGGTCTCTCTTTTTCTGTCAAGTGGACCAATCAGGTACTTCTCTGGCAGAGCTTTACAGTTCACCTCTTTCTCTCTCTCATTTCTTAGTGTAGGATATTGGCAGACAAGTCATACGAAGGTGTACCCCTGCCTCATACCAGTTTATGTTCTCATTCAAAAGGCATCTTTTAGAAAGAAATGGCAACGTTACAAAGTGGCAAATGTCCTACCATTCCAACTTTAAAAATTACTTTAACAACTTTAACAGAATAAAAATAGGTTTTTTTTAACAAAATAAAATTATTAAGGTTAAACTTCAAATAATGTGCTGTAGTAGTGTGCTGTCCTAACTTTTTCTAATTTAATGTTTTAGTTTGTTAATGTGGACAACCTATGCAGGTTTCTAAAAGCAATTTAAATATGCCACATTTACAAACAAGCTTAGCACAGCAACTTCACAAATAAGCTTTTCAGCTGAGATAAAGTAGGCATTGTAGAAACATGGCTCTTTAGACCAATCATTCATAATTCCCTACAATCACACCACTCTTTTATCAGCTTAGAATGGTGTCCCATATTATCTTTACAATTAAAGTGCAAAGTACAGCACCTTCATGGGTGGAAATTTGTTATTTATTTATTTAATGCATGAACCTACTATTAACCTATCTTGTTATATAATGCTGCAATACAACACCTTTATACAGATTTATCCAATGCAGGTTTCTAAATATGGAAGAAAATAAATAGTTGAAATTTATTAAACAGCATTATTGTTTATTCAATGTACAAAAATGTAATTTGGCACATATATGTATGTGTGTGTGTGTATATATATATACATATATATTTTATATATATATATATATATATATATACACACACACACACACACACACACACACACACACACACACACACACAGTATATATATATATATATATATTTATTTACAATATTTGTCATCTGTCCTGTTAATCTTCACAAATAAGCACCTCGAAAATGTCATGACATACAGTATATCAGGGAATTCAACTTAAATCTCTTTTCCCAAATAAGTATCTGAGCATTGGCCTTTAAAGAGATTTTCTATTTATTCCAGTTTCCCCAAAATATTTCTTCCACCACAGAGATCTATAAATATAATAAAAAATAAATGTTTTTGAATCCCAATGATGCTACAGCCATCTGCGGCCAAAAGCTTGAGAGCACAAATGGCCTGTGTTCTGAGGGAGGAAAGGCTGGCCTACTCTCCACCTTGTATTACAGTCATAGGTCCTCATGAACTCATGCTTGGCAGTGTGGTTTCCTCTGGGCGTGTTTCACTGCCGTGTTTGAAAAGATGATGTTGGTATGCACTGGATATTTTCTACAGTTGAATAAAATATCTTATTTCATTTAAGAGCCTAGGTTACTGGGGTTAATTCTGGGAAAATAAGATGTGCAAAAGTAATTAGCCATGGATTATGGGCATTAAATGAAAGGCATTAGAGGCATTAGATGTAGGCCCCCTGAATAAAAACAATATTATGTTAAGTGGAAAATATTTGTTTGGATAATTACTTTTAGGAGGAGAAAACCAAAGATGAAGAACTTTTCATGAGCAAAACAAACATCAGAACCCCAAAGGAAGAAGACACTGTCTGTAGTGAAGAAGAAGACAATGGTATTAATGAAGAGCCAAACAAACTCAAAGCTGATGAAGTGGCACTAAAAGAAGAACCATCCACAGAGTATATGAAGGTGGAACTGTTTAAGGATCAGAACAAGGAACGATTACGGTAGGTGTAACTTGCAACACCAGACTACGCTATGTTTATAAACCCTTATAAAGTGTTATAAAAATGGATATTATAAATGCAAGATAAGGACAGGTTTGAATTATTTTGTAACTGAAAAATGAGTGAACAAAAGTATACTGTAGGTACTGTGGTAGTATGCTTCTTTACTTTTCTATCTGTGGCATAAATTAGAGCTTCAGCAACACAAAATAAAGAACCAAATCTAAGGACGATCTTTGTCATTTATCAGTGATGTAAATTTCATATTTCATCATTTCAGTTTCACTTGATCTGCAGATTCATGTAAAAAGTTCATTTTCATTAGAAGTCTGCCATGCAACACAACTGATGGCAGTTTTTTTTTAACAAGTAACTTTCACTTTTTTGCCTTACTTCTCAAAGTAAGAGGATTTTATAAGGCTGTGGAATTGTCATGTATCATCTATCTCTGTTTTCCAGTGAATTCTTTTTTCAGCCGCTTTACTTTTATCTATTAACTTGGAGGAAATATAAGTGTCCATATGGTGGCTTGTTGCAACTATATGTTAATGTACACAATCCTGTTTATACATTGTATTATATAGAAAATAAGTAATTTCTTTGCAGCCAGCATCTGTACACTAGGGATTTTTTCTGGTTTAAGCATGTTCACTAAATGAACAGTGTCCTTACATGTTTGTTAGGCATATCCCCTTTCTCCACTGTAAATGATCATCATACATCTATTTAAGAGCTTTAATGGTTTCAGCTGGAGATATTTTGTTAGTACATATATTTACATTTACAGCATTTGTCAGAT
Organism: Neosilurus hyrtlii; assembly: GCA_028564935.1. Classification (NCBI taxonomy): domain Eukaryota; kingdom Metazoa; phylum Chordata; class Actinopteri; order Siluriformes; family Plotosidae; genus Neosilurus; species Neosilurus hyrtlii. Next base: position 7,502,878 of record JAOUQZ010000039.1, read on the forward strand.
GCTCTTATCCAGAGCGACTAACAATTATTACTTTTTTTTATACAACTGAGCAACTGAGGGTTAAGGGCCTTGCTCAAGGGCCCAACAGTGTTGACAGTGGGGATTGAACCGCTGACCTTCGGATCACTAAACTATCCCCTTATCCCCCTTATAGATAAATTTAAATACTTATGTTCAACTATCCAAGGTAATGAAGAGTGTGGTACAGTGAAAAAAAGTATTGAATTGGTAAACAATAGTCGCTGGAGTCATTTATGGTACAAGTGTATCTGCAAGTGTAAAGGCAAAAGCTTATCAGACAGTAGTGAGACCATCTATGCTGTATGTTTTGGAGACGATAGTGCTTACTAAAGGACAGGATGCAGAGGTGGATGTGGCAGAAATGAGAAACCTTTTTTTTTTTTGGGAGTGACAGGAATGGACAGAATTTGAAACAAATGTGTTAGGACAGCACAGGTGTTTGGGGATAAAGTAAAAGAAGCCAGACGAGATGGTTTGGGCACTTGCACAGAAGGGCTGATGGGTATATGGTGAGGATGGAGCTATCTGGTATGATGAGAAGAGGAAGGACAAAGCAGAGATTTATGGTTGTGGTGATTGCAGTTGATTGGTGATACAGAGTGGGAAGCAGAAGACAGAGACAGAAAAGTCCCCTAATGGGAGCAGCTATAATAAAAAAAAAAAAAGTAAACATTTTTTGTAAACCCTTTAAATCCCTAATGAGCAAGCCTGTGAAAATGTTGGCAGTAAAAAAAAAACCCAGACAACATAAAGAAGAAACCTTGTGAGAAACCAGACTGAAGAGGCAAACCCATCCTCATTTGACTGGTCACAGAATACAAAGCATGTAGAAGGAATTCACTATAATTCTCTTTTGAGAAAGGGCAGACCCAGACGCACTTAACATGAAAACATTTATTACTATGCTATGGCTCACAAACAAAGAAAACACAAAGGCTAAATGATTGTTGGATTATGAAAATAACCAGCATTTTACCAGTTATGTACCTGATACACAATATTAACAAAGACATAATATTGGGCAAAAAATTTTGATTATTGCCTGAGACTAGGAAGAGACTCATTAGCATGATGCTAAAGAGAAGCACCACGAGTTATCACACTGTTGGAATGCTGTGTTACCCATCCCTTTTTATCTGGAAGGGATCTCTTGCTGTTATGTCTTGCTGACATGGCTTTTCTATAGAGTGGCAGGCATATTGCTCATTCCTTGGGTCTCTGTGCATTTCACAGAGTTACTGGTTCCACAAGTTTTATTGTGACTTAAACGTTCTTCTGGTGAGTGATTTGCTTCACTAGCTCGGCATGAGTCTCGAGGCTGCCACTGGCTTGATTCATAAGAATCTCTCTATGATAAAATCTTCTCACTATGACTGTCCATCTTTCTTTCACCTTCTCCTTCTTTGCCACAGAAGTTCTCTCTGAATGGAGTTATATTTAATAGGCTTATTAATAAGCAAATGTGGAAATTATGAATAGGCTGTGGTGATGGCATCCTTGTTGGGGTTGCGTGGTCTTTGTTTTCCTGCGTGTGTTTTTTGCATTCTGTTTTCGGAGATGGGGCGGCTCCCACCGACACCGGCTCCACCCACTCCTGCACACCTGCTCCGGATCCCCGGCAGTTACCGTTGGCATTTAAGCATAAGATCTCTGCACCGTCTAAGAGAGATGAAAAACAATTGCACTATAGACTGCAACCCTCACTCTTGAGAATACATCATGGAAGTCCCAAAGCCTGTGATATCTATCTTTGGAAATTTTCTTTATCCATTTTGGCATCTTTGGTGACAACAGACTTAAGGTAGGTGAAATCATTAACCATCTTAAAAGGTTTTCCATAAAGAAAAACAGTAGGCAGAAATGAGGGACAGGTAATTTAGAGCTTAGTGACAGGCAGCACAGTGGCGTAGTGCTTAGAATGTCTGCCTCACAGCAAGAAGGTCCTGGGTTCGAGTCCCAGACTTGGGTGTTTTTCTGGGAAATTTGCATGTTCTACCCATTCTTGCCTTGGTTTCCTCTTGGTACTCTGGATTCCTCTCACACTCTAAAGACTTGCACATTAGGATAAGTGTCTGTTTCAAATTGCCCTGGGCTTGAGTGTTTATGGCTGTGCTTGTATTGACCCTGCAATGGTCTGGCAAGCTGTTCAGGGTGTACCCCAGTGTTGACTGGGATAGATTCCAGCTTCCTCGAGACCCTACTAGAATTAAGTGTTTCAGCAAATAAGTCAGTGATATGAGCTCTGATGAAAAGAGATGTGAGCAAATGATGCAATTTTAAAGAAAAGGAAAAAAGTGTGTATATGCTTTCAAGAGTGTATGCAAGGGTGCTCTTTTGCGTTTGTAGATATTTTTCGTAGCTAAGAACAAATCCCCGATAAAAAAATATTGGTGAATCCCAAAATCTTCATAAAAAGTTTGTCAGTGTGCTCTAAGAACAAATTTCTTCATAACTGTTTGGTAAATGAGGCCCAATATTATTGACCTATCTTAATATGTTATTGTGATAGGATTCGTAAATCTACTCCAAAGGTTGACTTACAGCATTAAAGTAAATTTTTGGGTGATGGAACAGTGTTGAAAAAAATCCTGTGAACAAATCCAATAATTTTGTGGTTACAGCACTGTAAAACACTGCAAATTATTCATTCATTTTCTGAACTGCTTAATCCTAATTAGGGTCACAGGGAGGCTGGCGCACATCTCATCCAAATCGGGGCGAGGGAAGAGTACACCCTGGACCGATGCCAGGCCATCGCAGGGTGGAAACACGCTGTCGGCAATGCAGCTACTCTTGACAAAAATCAGCAATGGTTCTTTTACATGCCTCTCACCACAGACAGTGAGAGAAATAGCTTGCATTTGATAACCCAGTTAGCTGCACTGGGGCACTGCTAATTACAGAGATAAAATACAAATAAGATTTTTTTTTATTCTTTCAGATACTTTTAATGTGGTCTTTCCATGATAACTGAGGCAATCATGACTTTCAAACATTTATTAGAAAAAACCTCCTTAATTTTGTTATTATAAACAGCCGAATTTGGATTGAAAATTGGAGCTTTATGAATATCAGGCAAATACAATATGTTATGTTTTCACTGTATTTATCACTTGTTATCTGTTTTATTAAAAGATGATTAAAAACTGTGCCATCAGAATACATTTATATATACTGATTGAATGTTAATTTAACAGTCATCAGTGTAAACAGAAGAGCCGGACTAACACAAGCTAAGTACAAGATGATGCTTGGATCCCTAAAAATAAATAAAAAAATATAAGTACATACTGAAGTTCAAGAGCCATTGGGTCAGAACTTTGAGGAACCACCTTTTACTTTGACTACAGCCATGAGTTTGCTGGGATACTTCCCTACCAACTTTGCAAATCATGCATTTGCAATATTTCTAAGTCTTCTTTACAGAACTGCTGAAGCTCATTCAAATTGGATGGTGATATTGGTGGACTGTAACCTTCGAGTTATTCCGCATTAAAAAAAAAAAAAAAGATTTATGTCTGGGCTCTGACTAGGCCACACACAAGGACATTCATCTTTTTCTCCATCAGCCACTGTGTGATCAAGTTTGCTGTTTGCTGTGCCTCAATGTCATGTTGGAATGTGGCTTTTTTTTCTTCCAACCCTTCCATTTAAGGCATATGTGGAGAGAATTTGTAATTATTATCACATGCACACAATCATCAATATTTGGCAAAAACTCCTATAACTGTTCCAAAGGCCTATTTTTACCCCCTCTGACCAATTTCCTCCTTGCTCTTTCATCCAGTTTGAAGTGACAGCCTGGTCCAGGAAGAATCCTAGTAGTACTAAACACTTTCACTTCTTGATTATGGACTTGGATTATGGAATGTTTTTTATCCTCCTCTTAGTGGATAGTGCCTTGCTAACTATAGTTTATTGTTCACCTTCAATTCAACATACTAGAATGCTCTAGGACTGACTGTTTTTATGCTAAACTAATCAGAATAATTACACTTGATCACAGGTGGAGGCCAGGCACTTATTGTGCAATTAAATAATTACTTTCACCTGATTAAGTTTACAAGTATTTTATAAGGGCAAAATCATTTAACCATTTTATATAATTTTTGTCAGGTTTTTTGTGTCTGAGCTGTTCCTATCTATTAATTGGCAGTTTTATCTGTCTTCATTTCAGCTTGACTTCATTCGCAAAATGTGAATATTTTGATAGGGGTGATTCTTTTCTGTGCCCACTGTATGTGATAACTAATAAAACTGGCTACAAACATAATATCAGTATAGCAGTAGAGCAACCAGAAAGGACTAGTCCATTGTCTAGATTAATCTCCATGCCATACATTCTCCATGTCATGCACCACTACAGGTTTACCTTTTCAGAAGCTGGATATCTTTGAACACAGCCAAAATTATGGACTAAGGTCCCCTCAGAAACTGTGCATCAGTCATACACTGATGAAACCAATAGGCAATCAGCAAGTTTTAACGAATTATGCAACCTGTGTATCTTTGAGCTATGGAAGCTAACGACTGGCAATAAAAGAGCATCAATGAACCTGAAGCTCATTTGCTGTAATGCAGTATGCTTAGGATCAGGGGTTTGTTGCATAGGATAATAATACAGCTGATAGTAATATATAATAGAAAGATATTAGATAATAGATTCTAATAATCCACAAATTGCTGTTTAAAGTATTGGCAAATCTAAAAATAAAAATAAATGTAACTGCCGATCAAGATAACTGATTAATGGAGTTAGTGATCAACATTTAATTACCTTCTGTAATCAACTGGTAATTTACCATTGCTTCTTCACATTGAGATCTAAAAGACTCAAGCTAGCAAAATTTACAATTACTATCATTATTATTATGAAAAATAAATTTATGTCTGAAGAATATTACATTCAACATGATGGTATTACAGAAGCAGGCTCAGTTTGTTTAGGAGGGTAGAGATAAGTTCTTGTCTATATTCTGGGGAAGGCTTAGGGAAAGGAAGTGATGAACTGTCTTTCTTGCAGGGATGACAGCAGTAAGGAGTGGGAGGAAGGGGAGGAGTTTAAATGTTATCCCCCTGGGATGAAGGTGCAGGTGAGGTATGGGCAAGGTCACAATCAGAAGACGTACGAAGCCACTGTGAAAGAGTCAGACCTGGAGGGGGGAGAGGTGCTCTACCTGGTACACTACTCTGGCTGGAATGTCAGGTAAGGCAGGGCCCTGGAAACTCTTAATGTATTACAGCAAAATGTGGTTGATCTTCTGAGAAAAGGATACCATGGCCAGATATATATATATATATATATATATATATATATATATATA
>JAOUQZ010000039.1:7508322-7529343 GCA_028564935.1 Neosilurus hyrtlii
ATTTGTGTGTGTGTGTGTGTGTGTGTGTGTGTGTGTGTGTGTGTGTGTGTGTGTGTGTGTGTGTGTGTGTGTATGTAATTGAAAGACTGAGACTGAGATTTGAAGAGGTTTGAGCCATGATTATTAGATTTTTTTTAGCTCTCTGGAAAAAAATACACTAGTGATGCAATAAAAAGGGACTCCATTATGATTGTTCAAACTTTTTTTTTTAGAACTGAGAATTTTGCTGTAATAACATGACATGCCACCTTATGACTCTATACCAGAAACTTTTCTGTGTTTGTTAACCATTCAGAGGCTGTGTTTACAGCATGCATGTTTTTTCTTATCTGAGCTCTAATTCCATTCCATGCATGAGCCTTGATCCTTGATCCCATTTTCTTCTCTTTCTCTTAAATAATAGCAGACAAAACATCTTATTTGTGCATTTTATAGCATTTTGAGATGTTATTTTTATAAGTGTTCCTGAACCATGCACTGATTTCCATTAGAGAATCATGCCTGCTTTAATACAGTGCCGTCTGAGGGCCCGAAGATCATTAGCATCCAGTATTGATTTTTATCCTTTTCCCTTGCACACAGAGCTTTCACTTTCTTGTTTAATAATATTATGTACTGTAGATGACGATATATTTAAAGTCGTCACAATTTTTACATTGTGGAACATTATTCTGAAATTGTTCCACAATTTGTAAATGTGTTTTTTTGCAGGTTGGTGAGCCTATGTCCAGATGTACTTTTTATAATTAGTCATGTTACTGACCTGTTGCTAACTAACAATTTGGTTACAAAATGTTCCTCCAGCTGTTTCTTTTTCATACTACTGAATTTTCCAGTCTTTTGTTGCCCCATCCAAATGGTTCTGAGGTGTGTTGCTGCCACCATAGTCAAAATTATCTAATATTTTGCATGAAATAATAAAATGTCTCCCTTTCTACATTTGATATGGTTTTCTGTGTTCAACTGTGAATAAAATATGTGTTTATCAAATTTGCAAATCATTGCATTTTGTTTTCAATTAACAGTTTACATAGTATCTCAGCTTGTTTATTTATTTATTTATTTTGATTGTATATAATGTGATTATACATTACAGGGTTGAGCTTATACAAGAAGTATTACACAAGGCGACCAGGTGTAAAAGATTGAGTAATGGTCTGGGACACTAAGATTTACCAGAAAAAAAATTCTGTTTTTCTTTCTCAAACTAGTATGTCTTATGGAAAATGCAGATGATAACCAATACTTATTTAGGTATTAGAAAGTATCAAAAACATACTAATCCTCATAGGGGAAGGGTGGGGGTTTGCATCGATATATTTCTAATTTTCACAGGTTGAATGTGTAACTGCTCTGTCATGGCTTCTACACTATTTGAAATTTGTTGCAGATTATTCATGTAACTACTTTTTTCTCAAAAGGTATGATGAGTGGATTAAAGCTGACAAGATTGTCCGGCCCGCTAATAAGAATGTTTCCAAACTAAAGAATAGGACAAAAATGAAGGTAAAAATGTCTAATACTTGCCTGTTTGCATCTTTTTCATCATAAATGGATCAGGATTATTGAAATAATAGAATTGAAACTTATTTATTTATGTTTAGAACAAAAGAGAAAGACACCGAATAGAGAGTTTAAATGACAGAGATGACCCTCCTCCTGCAAATAATTGCATCCATCAAGCCTCAACAACCGACTCTAGCGATGATTTTGGCAAAATGGAAAACTTTAAAGATGCAAGTGGCCAGAAGAATGCTGTTAAATCTGTCAAGATCACCTCCAATCTTAATGGTCTCCAAGGTAATTTCTGAGTTGCTGGTCATTACCAGCTTTATTTCACCTTTCACTTTTTTCAGTCACCTGTATTTGTTTTGTGTAAACATCACTTTAACCACCTTGCACTGTGGTCAGGTGGTCGGGTTTAAATGAATAAACATGACCTGGTAAAGAAATAATTTTATTTGTATGAAAAAGTCCCTAATTTTAATTTGTGCCACTCAGAATTACTGGCATGCTTCATGAAAATAAGCAAAACCTAAGCGCATGCAATACATGTTAATTTTAATATTGTATAGTATAATATATTTAATATTGTATCTAAAATATTTTCTAAAGAACTTCTATTTTTCATCAATGCCACATTAAATTTCTTTTTGTCTATTTTTTTACACTAATTTAGCTAATTTTTAATATAAATGAAAATAATTCTGAAAGGCACTGCACACTGATCATCTATAACATTTAAATCACTGACAGATTAATTGATTAATTAATTTGTTCTATGGCTCTGCATCCCAAGACATAAATAAAAAAAATTCTCCAGTCCTTACCAGGACTTAAAAGTATGCACATTTAACCTCATGTATTAGATTGCACCATATCATTATTTATTTACCAAAAATTAAGTCAAAATGCAGATGCTATGTGTTCTTCACATCGTGGCCCTGTTGCATGACTTAAATGTGGCCAAGCATTGGCTACCAGACGGACACTTTTGGTTTACAGAGGGGTTCATGGATGATTCATTTGGTACACAGAGGAGTTCATGGTCGACTCAATGACTGCATATTTCCCAGGTTATGTGGCTGCAAAAGAAACCCAACTCATCAGCTCTTCACCATTATACAAGGTATGAGGAGAATCGGAATTAGAATACTTTATTGGTCCCAGAGGAGATCTTGTGCATACAGTTGCTCCATACCAAATTTGTTTTGGGTTGGCTTTGCGAGCAAAGATTTAGGAAGGAAGTTGTCCACGTCTGCAGCAAGCTTGCTGGTGGCTGATGAGGCCTATGCAGGACAGGCAAACCTGACAGCAGCTTTTGCAAGAAAAGGTCTGACCAGGTGGTTGCAGTGCTGCAGTGACATGGTTTTTCCTCCTGCTTCTTTTCTCCATGAGATTGACTCTGCTCAGTTCTCAAAGGAGAAGGTGACTTGACGAACTGCATTATGCCATGGTGTCATGATGTGTGGCTAGAGCAAACCACTGGCAGTGGTCAGGGTGAGAGGCATCAAGGGGTTTCTTCATAGAGTCTTTGTATCTCTTCATCTTCTGGTATCCTGGTTCAGGATGGCTATCCTTGTCTGTGAAGAGTGCCTGGCCATCTGCACTATGCAAAGGGCTGTTGTGAGAGGCCATACACTGCCTTTAAGGCTTCATAAACCCCTCTGTTGTCTTCAGTGTCAGCACAAAGCTGAAATCTCTCTGCGAGTTTGATCCACCACTTATTTTGGATCTCTCACAACTTGCACTGGAGGCTGCTGCATATGAGAAAGAAAGATGCATTCTTCCCAGGGCATGATGGCTGCGCAAGGTGTGCCTGATGGGTGATCCTCTTCTTTGCTAGCAATTCCTGGATCTCCTGGTTGTTCTCATTGAACCAGTGTTTGTTTTTATTCGTGAAGAACCCAAGAACTTCTTCAGAGGACTGCAGAATGGCAGTTTTTATGTGTTCCCAAAGTGCTTCTGGAGACAGCTCTACCAGTTGACTGGGATCTGCAAGCTTTGATTGAAGATTTGCCTTGAAGTCAGCTGATGGGAGGTTGCCAACCTGGAACTTCTTTTTTGTAGCCCCATCTCTCTTTGGCTTGGGTTTAAAATGAAGGCAAAGTTTACTGCAGACAAGGCGGTGGTTGGTGCGGCATTCTGCACTGGGCATCACTCTGGTATTTAGGACATCTCGCATGTCTTTCTGGCACACCAAGATGTAGTCAGTGCGGTGCCATTGTTTGGACAGAGAATGCATCCAAGTTGTATTCAGGCTGTCTTTCTGCTGGAAATTGGTGTCGGTTATAGTGAGTTGCTGCTCTGTGCAAAACTCTAACAGAAGGCGCCCGTTGTCATTGCAGTTACCAATGCCATGTTTGCCAAGCATTCCTTTCCAGGCTTCTGCATCTTGGCCTTGTTGTCTACAGGGGTGTTCTGTACAAGTTTACACAGGTCAGCATAAAACTTGTCCTTTTCTGCAGGGTTCGCTTGAAGTGTTGGGGCGTATATAGTGAACAATGTATCATACTTGTTGCTATGTGGGAGGCACAAGGAGATGATGTGGTCAGAGTGACTGGTTGGAAGGTTCTTGAGCTTGGAAGCGATGAAGGCCTTGACCATGAAACTGACGCCAGAAAGACATCTCTTGGTCTCAGGCTTGCCTGACCAGTACATGGTGTAGCCGGTGCCATGTTTTTGAAGGCTGCCTTCCTCATGGAAATGGACTTTACTGAGGGCAGCAATGTCAATCCTGCATCTGGGGAGTTCATGCGAGACCAGTGCAGAGCGTTATTCTGGGCAACCACTGTCTGTGTTATCAAGCATGGTTCTGACGTTCCAACATGAAGATGCCTGTTGACTGTGGCTAGCCAACTGTGATATTGTCGCCTTCAGGGTCAACATCAGATAACCCATATTTCTAAACTGCCTGCATGCAGGATTGGAACTGCTGCTTCCAATGACATCTTTCACCTGCTGTTTTCGCCCCTTTCCCATTGCTACAGGGCTTAACGCGGGGAGGGCAACTGGGGGTTGTTGGACGTAAACGTTGGCATGTACATTGTGCTTGTGCAGTGGCGTGAAGAATGTGCGCGCTGACCCCACCCTTTACACCTGGGGTTCATCAACTATAGCCTAGCAAGCTGGGATGGTGACAGCGAGGTCCTCAGGTCGTAGGTTTTACACCAGAGTAACCTTTTCCTAGCCTCTGGCTCAAAAGCCAACCTCTGAGGCATGGGGGCTGTAACCCAGTGGGGACGTGTATCACCATAAAGCAGCATTGTTATTTGGAGTTCCCTCTTCCTAGGTGAGGTGCCTACCAAGGCTAGTCGGTCTCACCTACCCATCTCAATGTCATTGCCCTGACAGGGGGTGCTTTGGGGTTACTAACACTTGTCAAAGGTGTAACCAGGACTCTGGTGTGTAGGAGTATCCATTTCCATGCATATCCATGCTAAAGCACCAGCTTTTCCTACCCCAGTGCCCAGCCTTACCAAGTAAAGAATAAGATAAAGATAAAAGTATAAAAGATAAAAGATAAAATCTCAAGAAAAATTACAAATATCTATGTATATACAAATATACATACACACATCTACATACATATATAATTTCAGCGACTTTAGAAATTCACCAGTCTACAGTAAGGCAAACAATCTACAAATGGAGACACTTTGGGACTGTGGCTACTCTACTGTGAAGAGAATGACCCCAAGAGCAGAACGAAGACTCATCAACGAGGTAAAGAAACAACACTTGCACAGCCAAAGATTTGAAGGCGTCACTGGAGCTGACTAACATCTGTGTTGAAGAGTCTACAGTATGTAAAACAATGAACAAGCAGGGTGTCTGTGGATGGAAACCACGAAGGAAGCCGCTGCTTACTACAAAGAACATCGCTGCATGCCTGAAGTTTGTGGAAGAGTACATTGATATTCAAGAGCAATATTGGCAAAATATTTTGTGGACTGATGAAACTAAGATTGAACTATTCGGAAAGAACATGCAGCATTACATCTGGTATGAAAATGGCACTCTGTATCATTATTAAAACATCATCCCAACTGTTAAGTACGGTGGAGAAAACATCATGATTTGGGCCTGTTTTGCTGCATCAGGGCCTGGACAGCTTGCAAACACTGAGGGGAAGATGAATTCATTAGAGATGCTATGGAATGACTTGAAGAGAGCCATGCACATGAATATGAATGAATATGAACCTTAGAAAATAAAGAATAATTAACCCTAATTAGGGTCGCAGGGAGGCTGCCGACCATCTCAGCTGACTCTGGGCGAGGGCAGGGTACACCCTGGACAGCTCCCCTGTCCATCACAGGGCAGAAACACGCTGACGGCAGTTCAGCTGACTAAAATCAGCAGTGGTTGTTTTACATGCCTCTCACCACAGACAGTGAGAGACATGGCCAGCCTTTGATAACCCAGTTAGCTGCACTTTGAGGACAGAAATGACATCCTGTTGACAGTGGGACTTGAACCCCCGACCTTGGGATCAGTAATCCAGCACCCTACCACCAGGACTACCCCTCAATAAAGACATGAAAGATAAAAAAAAATACCCTTGACTTGTATTATCAATATAATAAACAGTAGAATATAAATGTAGTGCAAAATGCAAATGTATAACAGCAGATGTTGTTACTATATGGAGGAGTTGTACAGTTTAATGGCCACAGGTAGGAATGATTTCCTGTGCCGTTCAGAAGAGCATTTAGGTGGTGTCAGTCTAACTAAACATGCTTCCCTGACTGATCAGCAGGTTGTGAAACAGGTGGAAGGTATTGTTCAACATTCTCCTCTCTGACACTACTGGCCTTGCAGATCAGTTTGTTCAGTCTGTTTGCTCTTGCAACCCTCAGCCTGCTGCCCCAGGATGCAACAGCATAGAGGATAGCGTTGGCCAGAGCAGACTCATAAAACATTCTAAGCATTGTTCAGCAGATGTTAAATAAACTTAGCCACCTCAAAAAATAGAGACTGCTCTGGCCCTTCTTATAAAATGCGGTAGTGTTTTTAACCCAGTCCAGTTTATTGTCAATATGAACTCCAAGGTATTTGTAATTCATCACCATTTCCACATTAATGTCCTGGGTGGAAACAGGAGTCACAATCAACCTAAAATTCACAATGAGGTCCTTGGACTTTGTCACATTAAGCTGCAGATGATTCTGCTCACACCATGTGATAAGAGAATCCACAGCAGCCCGATATCCACAACAGCCTGTCTCCTCACTTGTGCTTATATGAGATTTCTTTGTGTGATAACCCCAAGGATGCTGCACTGCTTGCCCTGATGTGAAAACTGTGTGACTGATAGGACTGTAGGGATAAACCAGTCTACTATTAATGTAGTTATAGACTTAAGTAATTGTAAGAAACAGGAGATCCACCCGAAAAACTAAATAAAGGACCAGGGACAGGTCCACGTAAATCCAGGTAGGCAAAAAAGGGCATAAACAGGAAATTGAGACTTGGAGACATGGTTAGCTGAGAGGGATTAAACTAAACATCTAATATTGCACTTACCATTGAAGGACTGCAAAATGATGCTAGTAAATAGGGCAGCACAGTGGCGCAGTGATTAGCACATGTCTCACAGCAAGGTCTTGAGCTGAATTCCCATGGTGCTGGTGTTTATTTGTGTTTTTTTCTGGGTACTCCGGTTTCCTCCAACAGTCCAAAGGCATTCACATTAGAATAATTGGTTGTTCCATATCGACCATAGGTGTGGATGTGAGTGTTAATGGTTGAGTGTGTGTTGCCCTGCGATGGCCTGGTGAGCTGTTCAGGGTGTATCCCGCCTTCGCCCAGAGTCAGCTGAGATGGGCGCCAGCTGCCCCACGACCCCAATTAGGATTAAGCAGCTTAGAAAAAGAATGAATGGATAAATGAATGTTAGTAAATACACAGCTTCAAACATGGCAAGTTGGTAAGTAGAGGGTGCCAGAGTGGATAAGGAGGTGACTAATCTTTGCAAAATCCATGGAGTGATGGGTAAATGTGAGTCAGGTGTAAGTCCCTTTGTGAGCTGCCTATAAGAATGAAGGACTGAACAGAGTTGGATCTGTAAAAGAGCTAGTTAACATATCCCACTGCTGAACTGTGTGTCAAAATTGTTGAAGACGCAAAGAAACTGTAAAGCAAAAAAGCAATACAATAAGCAACTGTACAAACTGTGGTAGGGAAAGCTGGGGAAACATGAAACGTGTCATATATAAAATAAACAAAGAGATGGCTTGACCTTGACTAAGTGGTGTGATGCTGAGTACTGCGATGAGAGAGCAGTGACCAACAACTTGGTTAGGACTGATGTTAAACCTGGAACCGGTGTGATGAAATGGGAGCTGGTGCTTGCAACATGCCTGGAGCTACCTCTTGGTGACATGGACACATCTGGAAAAAGGACACATCTGATTGAAATCGCAGAGCCCCACAATTCCAGTGCCAAACTGATGGGAAAAAGCTCCCATTTTGCACAGTGATACCTTACAAAATCTAGAGGCAGGGAGGCCAAATCAAAGATAACCCCAAAACCTACATCACTTGCATCAATGTAGATTCAACTTCTCTAGTGAAGAGTGAAGATGGACATCCAGTGGTCAAAAGATCCTGCCAATTAAATTGAATCAGTATTATATGGCATAACATGAACATTGGCTGGTGAAATTTCCTCCCCAGACAAATCAGCCACCATGTTTGTAAAAACAGGATGCAGTGGTGTCTGTGTGCCTGTGTCCTGAATCAACTCAGGTGAAGTTATAGGACATTCAGGAGACTTTGGAAGTGTCAGTGACTGTATTACATGTAGGAAAAATGTTTTTTAAGCCCCAGAATTCAATTTGACACACTTCTGAAGCAATTGCCAAAATCAGCCATGTAAATTAAAGTATAGAATTTAGAAATGTTCCCTAGATTAAAAAATGAGGTAGTGGAATCAATTTAATATGGAAATCAAAATTTAAGGAAGAGTCAAGTTACCCCTACCCGAATAGTTTATTTCGCCACCGAGCAAAATAAAGTAATTGATTGATTTATAATTTGGGGATGTAGATCAGGAGGAGCAATAATAATAGTCTCAGTCTTGCTAGTATATAAATAAAGATAATTATAGGAGAGCCAGTTACTTATCAGTAAACAAAAATAGTTTTTGTTTTAAAGAAGCAGTAATAAATATTGCCCTCACAGAGCAAGTCCTATCAGTTAGGTAGGAAAAGGTAACGTAGAACCAAAAATACCAGCTCAATGTTTAAGTCTGTTTTGTGAGACATTGTAATTGACAGTATCAAATGCTGCACTTAGATCAAGTAAGGCCAATACAGAACATTTCCATGATTTGAACCCATAAAGTATCATTGTAAATTTTCACAAGAGCAGTCTTTGTGGAATGATGCTTTTTGAAGCCAGATTGCGGCTTTATACGTAGTTATATATGCAGATTATATAGTAAATATTTTTACTGCTTTTTTACTTTTGCTAATAGTTTGCTTACAAACTGTAATGTCAGGACATTAACATTTACCATGTCAACTCACGGCTGTGGAGGTCTAGGTTTTATGCAGTTTCTCTGAGAATTGGACAGTCTGACCACGGGGTGCATTTGCTGGGACATTCCACTTGTGAATAATGTTCCTCACTGTAGAATGATGAGCTAACCCTTCCATTGACAGGCAAGAACAATTGCTACATTCAGAGGATTGCTCATGTGTTTCCCCTTGAGATTGTGTTAACACACACATGGATGTCCTAAATGACCAGCAAATTGCCAAAACCCCTGCGTTTATAGAGGTGGTCACACTTGCTGATGGTCAGATAATCATGTGCCTTCGTTCATCACCACCTGGCTGCTAATTAGCTTCTTAGTTCTTATTGAAGCAGTGAGGGTATACTTAAATTAAAAAGAGCTACTGTAGCACAAACTGCTGAAAAGGTTACTGCTGGCGATGACTGAAAGGTATCAGAATGCACAGTGCATTTCACATTGCTATGTATGGGGGTATATAGCTGCAGACCAGGCACTAGGGTGCTCAAGCTGACTTGTTTCTCAGCAAATAGCTTACAATAGCCTACAATGAGCATCAATCATGAATCACGTTTTCTTTTACATTATGTGGATGGCTGGGTGTTATTTACCTGTAGAAGAGATGGCACCAGTATGAATCCAGAAAAAGGCAAGCCCACAGAGGCTGTGTGAGCAGTGTTCTGCTGACTGATTGGTATACAGATTGAACAGCTATATGCAATTGCCTGTGATAACTTTCCACACATTGTAAATTGATGTGCACATTAACATCCATACCCATTTCTATAGGGAAATGCTCCCATATCTATGTAATCTATATCTATATCTATATCTATATCTTTATCTTTATATATACATATATATATATATATGATAAACAAATTACCTTTAAAATCACAGTAGCCCGCATGAACTTAAATGACAATTAAATAAAGATATGATAATATGAAGTAGCACACAGCAAAAGTGTTTATTTGGCACTTTTAGCAGTTGCTTCCAGCTAAAGAAGCTAGCATTTTTTGTCTGTTGATATGATGGAAAAATCCTGAGTACAGTCATTAAAAAAAGCGAATACACTCTACTGAAAGTGTTTAGTTTAGTTCAGTTTAGTTTAGTTTATTGGGATTCATCACACAGCAAACATATTCGAAAAAAACATTTTTAAGAAAAGGTATGGTGAAAATTGACTATTTTTTACTTACATTTTACAAAGGTTAAAGCTTTGAAATGAAAATATGCACTACTGTAAAATCATTATAATCATGGAGGGCAATATGTTAAAAGTATCCCTGAGTAAAATAAAAAAGGCACCTTTCAAATTTAGTGGGACTGATTTCATGCTTTATGTGAGTAGGTGTCTGTGTTTCACTGTTGATGGCAACCAAAGGTTAGATGCATATTCTAGTGGGTACTGCTTTCACAAAGCATATGATTTTCTTGTCTTTCGCACACATTTGTTTAATGTAAGCTCCCCATGAGAGATATGTAGTTATGGCAACACCTCAGTGTGTTGTCTGATTTGCAGGTTGAAGAGGTTGTTCTGCTAAATGGTATGATAGCTGTTTTCTTGTAGCTGTTTTCTTGATCATGTGCAAGACTTGTCATGTGGAACCTTATCAAAGGCCTTGGATAGGTGTAAATGGATAACATCAACCTCCTTACCACAAGCCAGTGTGTCCAAGATGTCATGAAATACCCCCAGGAATGTTTGAGTTGTTTTATGGGGAAAAAATATTAATAACTTATTCAACATTACATTTAATATTTTTCTCTGAACTGCATCCTTGGAAGTCTCAGAAAATAGTAATACTCCCTTTATCAGAAACATCTTGTAGGTGCTGGGTTCGAGTCTCAAGCTTGCCAAGGGCGTTTCTTTATAGAGTTTGCATGTTCTAGCTTTTCTTGCATAAGCTGCAGATTCTCCACAGCCCAAGTAGGATTAAGCAGTTTGGCAAATGAATGATTAATAAACTTCTTGTAGAGGGTAGCATGATGGCATAGTGGTTAAAACTTCTGCTTCTCCCTGTGCTTTTGTGGGGGCTTCCTCGGGTGCTTCGGTTTCTCCCACAATCCAAAGACATGCACATTGGGCTAAATGGATATTCTTGATTGCCTCTAGGTGTGAGTGTGAATGGTTTTGTATCTGTGTTGGCCCTGTAATGGAGTGAAAAGATGTTCAGGGTGTCCCGGCTTTGCCTGGAGTCAGCTGGAATGGGATCCAGTCTCCCCACAACCCTACTAAAGGATTAAATGATTCGGAAATGAACTTTTTGTAGGTGTTTTGCATAATTGTCCACAGGTCTGTAACACTGTGACCACTCTTCCTTTAGTTTTTGTTTTTTCCATTCCATAAATCAGGTTTTTTTTTTGTGCCATAGTGGAATCAATAGTATACTTAAAATCTAAAACTGAAAGTGGCTGCTGTTCTAAATGTATGTCCCTTATAAATTGTTTGCTTTACTGTGCAATGAGTTATTTCAAATAATTTTGATATTTTTTCATACCTCTTGCCAAATTCATAGGCATCCTCAACCTTTTTTTTCCCGATTGTCTTGTGAGCTCTTTAGATCTCAACATGACACTATAAACTTCACATGCACAGAGAACCTTGGGTTGAAATAAGACAGGTTCCACAGTGCATGAAGTTCTGGAACACCTGTTCCTAATTTTATGGACTTAAAAGTGAGATAAGTGTATGCTTACTTTTTCTGTGTGTCTAATTTTGATTTGACTGTACCTTGAAAGGAATTAGCAATTTTAATGTACTTATTTATTTGATTGTTTGTTTGTTTGTTTATTCATGACTACATGTGTGAGCATTCTATTTGCCCAGTTATACATGGAAAAAACTTCAATGACAATGGCATTGTATCATTTTGCTCTTATTTAGGAATGGATATAATTATGAATAATATAACCTGTGATTATTCAACATGAAATTAATTGAGGAATCCCAGTATGGTCTCCAGTTTATGTTTTAAAAAGTACCTGTTACTAAAACTTTGATGTACAAACAAAATCTGTCAGTTCCAGTCAGTTTCCAGTGGTGCCTTAAAGTGCATTCCCTTTGCAATATGCATGAATCAAATTTTAAGACAAGGCACAATCCCAGTCAACCTATAAAAGAGCCTTCTATACAATTTCTTTATGATTTGTATAATTACAATACTTTGTATAATTTGTCAGCGACATCTGTTTGCATCTGGTGAGTACCAAATGAGTAATCACTTTAAATTATGCTGATGTAATTAAAAATAACTGAAATGGACGCTTCTAATAATTAGTTTATGGTCTATTGCACTGTTCTACTATGAGGGGTAGAACTTTATTTTTATTTTGGAATTTTATTTTAAAATTGATTAATACAAAGCAATGCATAGAAACCTGTAGACAGGTCACACACTGATTTCTGTATTTGATCTGGATATGATTAATGAATGAGACCTTTGGTTCATGACCCTCTACCTTCCCTTCACTTCACAACAGATCCACCATTGTTGCTTCACCCTGATAAAAGTAAAAACCTGTTCTGATGGTCAGCTGAAGATTTTGTGTTTGTGTGTGTGTTTGTGTTGTGTTAGCAACTGAGAGCCCCACAGATTGCAGCAAACATGAGCAAGATGAGGTTGGTGACCATAATGATGACTATACAGCAGGCCAGCTAAACCCTCGGAAAAAAGCTTCTCCAGAATGTATTAATACAGATCTACAATGGGGAAGCAAACCATTCGGTGAGGAACACAGATCTTCAGTGAGTATGAGCACCACAGAGGTGTCATCCTGTCAGTACAATCCAGAAACAAACGAACAGTTAGTTACAGAGGGGGAGTCAACCACCAGGAGAAGAAATACTGATGAAACGTCTGACTGTACATATAAAGTACAGTGCAAAGGCAAAATCAGGGGTAGCACGGTAAATGATTGGCTGTCAGATAGTTCAATCCAGAAGCTGGAAAAGAGAAACACCGGTCCTCAGGATGAAAACATACAGTCTACCAGCAGTTCTGAGGATGAGGGTTGTCCTCTTAAGGATTCACAAATGAAAGAACCACTAATTCACCACAAAACTAAGGGCACAACCTTAAAGAAGTACAGTGACCTGAAGGAAAAGGCCAAGATTGGCCAGCCTCCAGCCTATTGGGAAATACCTGACAAGAGAGCTAAAATGTCTCTTGGAGTGTTTGACAAGACAACGGGATGCCGTACCAAAAACCAGAAAGATGTATGGTCAAGTATTCAGGTTCAGTGGCCTAAGAAAACTCTGAAAGAGTTGTTTTCTGATTCAGACACAGAGGTTGCACATTCCCCTTCTCCAGTGGTACCTGGCCTGAGTGAGCCCAACCCTAAGCAGAAAGGTGAAACACCTGAAGAGCCTCAGGAGTGCCAAGAAAAGAACCAGGAGTTTCCCCACAGTGAAAACAACTCCATCCTCAATACACCAACCATCAAGCCAGAGCCTGCTAAGGTCTTGTGTGAGATGCACCCATCCTCATCATCTCCTAAGAATTCTGTCCTGGCATCCTGCTCTCCATCATCATCACCTGGGCCTTTGGTAGAAGAGTGTGTTGGTAGGCACAGTGAGTCTGACTCTAGTACACTGGGAATGGATATCGCAAGCTGTGAGTTTCATATGTTGCCTCAGAAAGAGCAGGCAGGATTTCCTTCCAAAGATTTTGATGCAAACCTGTCCAGCAACAGCAGCTGTAGCCTGAGTTTGAGCAGCAGCAGCCAGCAGGAGAGTGAAGAGAAATCCAAAGGTAGGCGCTAAATAAAAATATTATTTTAACATATATTTTCTTTTTGGTAACACTGCTGCCTTACAGTTTCAGGGACATGGGTTGTAGGGCACTGCTACACTTTTGACAAATTTTGCTTTGTCTACAAGGGGGAAAAAATAATCTCCTTTACATCATGATCATGGAAAAAGGCATATCCATGCTTTATTAGATTAATTATTAAAATTTATTTCATAACTCATTTAATAATTAATCTAAGATAGCATGGGTGTGCCTTCTTCCAAGTACCATATATAAGCTGCTCCCCTCCAAATATATACATTTCCAAGTGTTTGGTGACAAATGAATAATTCATTTGCGCAACCAATTGATATCGACTAACAGGTTTATAGAGCATGGTAACCTCGATAACCAAGTTGTATTCCAATGTAAACTTCCTCTCCTTTTTAACTTGGCTCCCTACATCCTTCATAATACCATATTTAAAGGGCTTCTTCCTCTAAGAGTTCAAACCAGTTCAAACCTGGATCTGTGCGCAGCAGCCCATGAGAACTTCCCTGGCTGAACTTTCCCTCACTTTCCTGTCACGTAAAGTGATCATCAGCAAATGACAGATGTTGCATACAAGGGGTGGATAGCACTTTTGTCTGAAGTGTGTCATGCTGCTCCAGAATACGCATGCAGTGCATGCAAGCAGTTTGGAAAAGGCTTTGCAGGAAGCTTGTGCTTGCCTTCACCCACCCTTGTGTGGTGGTGATCTTGTAATAGGGAAGCAAATTAACAATAGTGTCTTCAGAATATTGATAGGCTGTTAGCAGATTTCACTTAAATGAGTCAGTTTCAGATAAATTTGAGAACTTGGCTCAGGAATTTGGACAGCTGTCTTCTGTGTAAGTGAGAGTACGCAAGTGAGCAAAGAGGTGCTGACTGGATCGAAGTGATGAGCAACATGCTATGAGGAAATAGGATTGTACATATTTTAAATAGTTAAAAAGAAACGAATTTTTTTGGACAAAGCTACAGATGATATGACTGATTCAAGGTGCATGTAAAATTAGACTTGAAAAATTTAAGGGGTGTGTGTGTGTGTGTGTGTGTGTGTGTGTGTGTGTGTGTGTGTGAGAGAGAGAGAGAGAGAGAATAAAGAATGCAATCTGGAACAATTCATCAACATATTTATTAGCATCAGCAGCCAAGTTTTCATTGCAGTTTTACATAAAGTAAAAAGGATAGATATATATATATATAAGAGAAAACAATTTGCAAATAGTCTTTGTGTCTTTTGCATGATGTTATGCAATTAAAGCTGTGTTTTTTACACTAGGTTTAATACGATATGTCAGGCCATGGCACACTTCATAAATCTGCATCCATAATCATCCGCACTTATCTTTTTTTATCCTTTTTACCCACTGCTTACGTTTTCCATAGCAACCTATTCATCCTGGCCCTATGGAAATAGATTACACATATATAATACAGTTCTTATGCTACCTCAGTCACTTAACATGCACCTTATTTTTTTTACTGTCATTATTTTGATGTGATTGGGCAATCAATACCACGTTGCTATTTTTTAATTTGATTATGTGACCATGAAAGCAGTTTTCATTAAAACTTTGTGGTTGGCAGTGCCACGGGTGGCATAAAATGGGATTTTTGTCCTAGAAACATAAAAATGACATCTCCAGAAACCTTAAGTGGCCTGTTCTCAAATGTTTATAGTATATTTAGAAAGAAAGTAAATGTATTTTTATTGGTTTGTGAGGTAGTTAGATTAAATTTTAATAAAAAATTGACAAAAAGTGATGAAAAGTGAAGGTTGAAAGTCCAAACAGAAATGCACGTTAGGCTAATCGGCTGTTCCAAATTGCCCCCAGGTGCGAGTGTGTGTGTAATAGTTGTATGTGTGTTGGCCCTTGGTCGTGCGAGCTGTTCTGGTATATGGTATATATGGTATATATGTACCCCAGCCCAGAGTCAGCTTGCTGCATGTTCTCCCCATGCTTGCATGTGTTTCCTCTGGGTACACCAGTTTCCTCCCACACTCCAAAGACACACAAAACCACATTCAGGACTTCCACCCTTATTTTCATTAGTTTCCATACACATTCAACAATAGAGTCTGTGTATGAAGTGCCATTTTGGCATAGAGCTATATCTTTAGGGGGGTTTTGGACAAAAAGATAGATGATAGAATCATGTTTCTGTGAAAACCGTGGTGTTACAATACTTCTATCCTGAGCTGTGGCAATACCTGTATTAAAACTGAAAATATTCAGTTAATTTCTTCAGTTTGCCTTCATCAAAGTTATAAAGATTATTGATGCTTCTCTCTTTCTTGCTGGTTCATTACCTAGTCTCATCATCCAATCAGAAGCGGCATAAAGACTCCCAGGGAGGTGTAGCATCAAAGAAACACAAAGAAAGTCACAGTACCTTGGATTTGAATGCCAAAAAGTGTCACAGTGCAGGTAATATACAAAAACAGTCAACTGTTCAACTTTGTTTTGTATTTTGCTGTAAATATTGAAGACCTTTTTGTAGTTTTCATAATCTTTTGCGTACACAGCAAATTAATAATAAAAATCATATTCAGTAGGAAAGACTCTAACAGTTCAGGCATTTCAGTTTAAAATAACTGTATGTCAGACCCAAACTTAAGAAATATTTTTTACTCTCTAGCCAACAGCAGTGACAGTGAGGACCAATGTCTCAGTGAGAGTGCTGCACACAGGTCAAGGGACAAGAACAGCACACAGGACATGAAGTCCATGACCCCGCCCAAGGTTTCTGCTCGGACAACCCCATCCAATAAATACCAAAAACATGGGGAAACTGAGCCTCTGCATCCCAAAGAACAGCGTAGCAGCAGCCAAGATTTCCACACTTACAAGTGGAGCTTTCAAATGTGTGAGTATTTAATGCAGTTCAGTGATCACATTCAAGAATAAAATCCCCTTTTAGCTCAGTGAAACTGTTTTAATTTTTTATATATGTTTATATATATATATATATATATATATATATATATATATATATATTGTTTCTCTTTCAAACCTGCTTTTGCAGCTGATTTAGAAAACTTGAGTAGCTTACAGAAGATAGCATTTCTTCATGAGAAATTGCAGGACATCAGAAATCACTATCTCTTGCTTAAATCTGAAGTGGCCTCCATTGACAGAAGACGAAAACGTATGAAGAAAAAGGAGCGGGAAAGTAAGTTTTCAGAACTAAAGTAAGATTCTGAATATGTAATTGTAACTTATGAACTGACTTATGTCATCTACTGGCCCAGGGATATTTTGCGGTATTGTAAGGCCTATAATTCAGCTGTTTCATATCCAGTTTGCCTCCTGCCTTTCCTTTTATTTCTACTAGCACGGTTAGTACTTCCAACTCACAGCAAGAAGGTCCTGGGTTTAAGTGCCACAGCTGGTGAGGGCATCTTTGGGTGGAGCTTGCATGTGCTTGTGTGCTTTTGCTCCTGGTACTTCAGTTTCTTCCCATAGTCCAAAAACATTGCACATAATGCGGTTTGCCTGCTCCAAATTGCACCTAGGTGTGAGTGTGCTGTGTGTGGTTGTGTGTATTGGCCCTGCAATTGACTGTTGAGCTGTACAGGGTATACCCCAACTTCACTAATAGTCAGCTGAGATAGGCTCCAGCCTCCCATAGCTGCGACCCTGGTTGGATTATAATGAATTAATGAGTGAATCAATCAACACAGTGAATGCACACTTTATGAGGCTTAAATTAGTTTACTTTGTACCAGTCTTTACCTGGCTTTGAGACCACAATTGTTGCTTAAGTAATATGACCAATTCCATTGTTTTTGCTATGTACCCAAGACTTTTAAAAACATGGGAAGCTTTAGTGGCAGATCATACAGTTATTAAGAGAGCATTGGAACAGATCATCTTAAACAAATTGAACATGTATGGTTTAAGCACACACTGGAGGAAAGATCATAATAATTTTTTTAATCATTATTTTTGTTAACACCAAGCTATGCCATCTGGAACATAAACATATCATGGGGTTCAGACTGATTCCACTGTGACGACCATTAAGCAACCTATATATCGTGGTGCTTAAAAGTTTGTGAAACCTTTAGAATTTTAGATATGTATGCATAAATATAAAACATATTACACTTAATTATTTATTTATTGAGGAACATTAAAACGAAGTGAACCTTTGCTTTTAGGCCCTTTTGTGCAGTAATAAATATTACATACATTCCTCTGTACACAACAGCTTCAATCTTAAGATGTTGGTGATTGTTCTCACATAAACTGCTCACACAACATTTCTATTGGATTAACGTCGGGATTCTGACTTAACCATTCTAAAACATTTCATTTATTTTTCGTGAACCATCCTTTAGTATAATGCCTTATGTCTTTTAGGGTCATTGTCTTGCTGCATAACCCAAGTCTTTTTTTCTAATCTTTTTTCGAACATGCTGGTATAATTAAAGACCTTAGTGACATAAGTCATTCTACCAAAAACTATGTACATACATATATATATATATAGGTGTGTGTGTGTGTGTGTGTGTGTGTGTATGTATGTATGTATATATATTTGTTAATGCCTGTACAGAGTGAGCACTTAACATGAAAATATGTAACTAAAGCTATGCAATTTATTCAAACGAGCCAGTTCTTTCTTTCCTTCCTTTTAATTCGCGTCAAAGCTAATAAACGCAGATGATAAATCTCTTTTGTGCACGTAGCACCGTAAAGCAAATTCAGTCTATGTTACAAACAGTAGAATATAATAATGTACAAGTCATCAAACTTGATTTTGACAGGTACCCTACCCACTGTCTGTTTTAGCCCCACCCACTTTCCTACCGCATTTCTTGCCCCTTTTCCGGTCTTCTGTTATCCCCGCCCCTTTTGTGCCCATGTGGTTTTATTATTATATGTATTTTTAAATAGTTACATTCTTTTTATTTTTACTAGTGTTTTGTAGTAATGAATTCCTTTTTTAATTGGAATCCTTTATAATTCTTCTTTTCTTTTCAATTATTTTACCTACTTTTCATTTTCTTTATCTGGCACTTTTTAAATGTTCTTATTTTATTGAATTATTTCTCACCGGTAAGAAACAAAAACGCTACAGAGTTGGCTCTAACCAATTACACACACCGGTCCTATGACTTTGAAGAAAAAAGTAAAAGATGAGTGTTATGTAGCCTTTTACTCTTTGATTTTGGGGGTGACATTGGCAAGTCATGTGTGTGTGTGTGTGTGTGAGTGTTTGTGTATCTCTGTTGATTCTGGACTTGTGTGTGAGCTTCATCCCGAGTGCGGATGTCAAACGTAAATAATTTATGGGGGTCAGCTGTTGTTTTCCGCGGGAACCGTACTTTGTGAGAGAAAAATACAGAGACAGCTGTACTTCGCGTAAGAAAATCATAAACCAGAAAAATACAGAGACACCTGTACTTCGCAGGGTGTCGTGTTTGGATGATTGCAGGAAACAGCTAATGATTCTGAGAGAACTGTACTTCACGTGAGAAAAATACAGAGACCTGTACTTTGCTGGGGGTTGTGCTTGGATGATTGCGGGGGACAGCTGATGATTCTGAGATACACCCCCTAAGGGGCAGAAACTCTATATTAACCCCGGCTGAAGCATTACGCCATTATAGCAGTGTCAGACATGGATTGCTCGAACCGTGATGTTTTCCAGTGTGGAACTTTAGTGACAACGATCAAAGATTGCCCATTATGGTATGCGCCTAAGAAGAGATCCGGCTATGTAGGTTGAACATTTCGAAAGCCTTTCAACAACGATACCCAAACAATCGACTCATTATCTATTTCTTAATTTTCTGGTTGGGTAATAAACCTTTTTCAGTCTAGCCCAAGCCTTTTCTTAGGTATTTTTTACATTCGGGGCATTTGTACGGTTTGGCTGGTTTACTCAGAGGATTGTAATATGTCAGGTGACATATTCTACAATTTTTATAAACGTCGCAATTGCTGGCAAATACGTCGGCTAAAGGACAAAGTTTAAGTTGTTTGTGATTTTCATAACAGAAGCAGGAGTGACAAATCAGTTTGCAGTCAGCACATTGGACTATGGCTTCAATACGGTGATGCACGCATTCTTCCTCGAGACAGATATTACAATGCGAGTCACGTTTCTGGTGGGCAGCCTTGTTATATCCTGTGTAGCAGAAATTACACCATCCTGAGAAAGGCTTGAGATTTTTGACCCCATAATTATGAACGTTTGTCAGGAATAAACACAAGGTATTTCTCGAAAGATGTCTCGAATTTACACGGGGTATTAGAACCATCAGGCCTTTAATTAAAACACTACTATTTTGTGATCCAGAACATGCTTGAATTTACCAATGTCGCTGAAAGTCTGTCACTGAAATGTCTGGTTCGATAAACCGTTTTTTTCTGTAAATTTCAGCACACATTACCGATGCCTCAAAGATTTTGGCTTCAGGACGTAGTAAATGAGCCAAGTGATGGTGAAGCAAAGTTGATTATTTATATTTTGGACCACGTATTTAAAAAGTGGCTTTCTTTTTAAGAACCTCGCATTTCAACATTTTTTCAAGAGTTATTCTCCTTTTAAACCCTCCAGAGTTGAATAGAGAAGAGTATATTAGAAATTATTTTCTTTGCTATTTTATTGTGATAAAAAAGCCCATTAGTTGTTGTGTCCCAGGGTGAAAAAAGTGCTTTGTTAACGCTTCAGGCAACTATTTTCATCCATTTTCCTAAATTTAGCAAAAGAAAATTAAATAGAGAGCCTTTAGTGAAACTCAAAACATACACTTGACAGGTATGTGAGCCAATTCTTACATCTATTACATGATTGATCTGACCAACAATTTGATCCCGTACTAGGCTGCCAAAATTGCATCCATACATTATAGTGATTCATACCTTTTAAAAACATTATTGCGCTCTTTTTTAATGTGTATGTTCCAGTTTGAATGCTTATTTGATTAAAAACCTCTATAGGGATAAATTTGGAAGGGGGCCTAAAATAAATGTTTTAACAAGTTAGCAAATCAATGGAGACGTAAAGGGAAAAACTTTATAACACATCAAAACTTCAAAAAGAAAAAATTAACACTTATTCATAGTTTAGGAGTTCAGAGTTTATTCACTTTCTGAAGCGCTTAATCCTAGTTAGGGTCACGGGAAGGCTGGCGCCCATCTCAGCCGACTCTGGGCGAAGGCAGAGTACACCCTGGACAGCTCGCCAGGCCATCGCAGGGCA
>JAOUQZ010000039.1:7535100-7549326 GCA_028564935.1 Neosilurus hyrtlii
TGGCCCTGCGATGGCCTGGCGAGCTGTCCAGGGTGTACCCCGCCCTCGCCCAGAGTCGGCGGAGATGGGCGCCAGCCTCCCCGCGACCCTAAGTAGGAATAAGCGGTTCAGAAGATGAAAGAATGAATGAATAATTAGACATTTTTAATTAGCTGCAATTATTTCTTACATGAAGGCATCCAGATGTGGGACAACATCTGGCTAACAATATTGACCCAAAATCCTCCGGCTGTATATACCATGGACTACAAAAATAGAGTGAGGACAACAGCCAGGCTTTATTCCACATTAACTACTATTATTTACATTATATATATATATAAGCACACAGTGTTTATACCAATACAGTGCTGTATATCTCTTGATTATATTTATTCATATTTGATAATTTCTAAACCTTTTCAAGAGGCCTGAAGGAGTATCACCCGAACGCCGAAAATTGTGCTGCCAATAACCACCTGCGGGAAACACAGATCAACATTATTAGTAGCATAAAAGAGTAAATATTAAATGTCACCACATTTTCTAACCTGAAAACATTACAACAATAGTGTATACTAAGTGTAAGTCTGTTGGGCTTTTACACCCGAGTCTAGCGGCTCATCAGGCCGGTGCTTATCCCCGGTGTCTAGCGTGAAGCGACTAGAGGTTCGACTCCTCCTGGATGGGATGCTAGTCCATCACAGATTACTAGTATCATTTATACCGCTGGGTTGGACTGAGGCACACTTGTGGTTAAGACCTTACCCAGGGGTCATAGCACGGTGGGGGTCTAACGGGGATTACTAAGTGTATTATTATTAATATTATACACTATGTGTATTATTAATTTATTTTTACAATGACCAGCTTTTATTGACTGTTCATTTAAGTGTAGAGTTAAAAATTACTTGAAGAATGTTCTTCATCCGATGATATCTCCCCTTTTGGCACTTGGGTTTCTGACTGACCAGCTTGGTATTCAGGTGTGTCTTTTGCTGCTTCTAGCATTGGCTCCTTCTGACTTTTAAGGGCCCAGTGCATTGACTAAGAGAATTGAAGGAAACACAATAGTCATGTATTTATTCTCTGTTTCATGTTAACTATTCATCATGGCTTTATTTATTTAAAAAAAAAATTTTGTGTGTATTTTATTTTAAAAAAGGATCATAAAAATGGAAATTTACATAATTAATCAAAAACTCATGTTTAAAAATGGCACTTACGGTTTTGACTGTGTCCCTCAGGGCCTGCCATTCACTGAATGGAACAGTGATGCCACTTCTCAACCAATAATCATATTGTTTTCTTTTTCTGTCATCTGTCAGAACATCTTTGGCCTTCTGTAACATTTGAAAGTTGTGTGCTGCAGAGAAAATATGAGTAATGCCATTTTTACTTAAAAAAAAAATCCAAATGAACATTTCATCCTAGTCTGTTTTTCTTTTTTTTTACTTTCTAATGTCTTGGCTAGTAGGACAATTTTATTTGTCTGTGCTTACCTGCTTCAGGATTTTCTGGATTTTTGTCAGGGTGGCAAGACAGGGCTCTGACTTTATACTCTGCCATAATTTGTTCTGTCTAAAAGATATGAAAAGAACAGATTATAAAGCTATACAGTCAGTTATCAAGCTGGTCATACCTACAACCGACCATTTTTAACTCATTTATGCATGCATGCACTGGAATGATTTATTGTGAATGGGCACTTTGCTGTGGATTTGTGAACAAACTGTGCTATAAATAGTTATTATATTAACTTCGGAACTCCTCAGCAGTCTTCGGCACCTTCTGAGTGAGTTTTGTCACCCAGTTGAACTACTGGCATTCATCATATACATCCAACAATATCCTTTAATAAAAGTAAAAATTCTCTCTTAAATATCTGGCATAGTGTTGGCCCTGCAATGGCCTGGCGAGCTGTCCAGGGCATACCCCGCCCTCGCCCAGAGTCGGCTGAGATGGGCGCCAGCCTCCCCGCGACCCTAATTAGGAATAAGCGGTTCAGAAAATGAATGAATGATGAATATCTGGTATAGATTTTTGGCAAAATTACCATTTACAGGGCTGTCCGTAGGCTACACAGGCCAATACTGAGTTTTACAAACTAGAGGTATGATGCAGTAACACTAAGGATATCTGCTGAGTGTTTCAAATACCCATATCTGAATCTTTATTTACATAATTTCAACTAAAAATGCTGCTTGTGCAGTTAATATTAGAAGCCAAGCACTTACTGTGTGTCAATTATATAAGGTTATAATGATAAATCAGAAGATAATTGGAGCCACTCATCAATGTTGGTCGCACTCTTGATCCAGTACAAAAATTCTTGTAAAATACTGAAAATATTGTCACATTTCCTCAGTCAGAATCAATTTCTGGTCATTATCTTATCTCACTTAAAATGCATCTTAGTAATAATATATTTACCAGGTAATCATATAGGCAGTGGTAAGCTATTGCTTAGTTTAAGTGTGTTTTGTTTGTTTAGCTTGAATCTGAACAGAGGTCCGTGAGCCCTTTTCCATTCATTCAGTGTTTGTGTTTTCACTGTTTAGAACAAAATCATTCTCACTGCCTGCTTGCTGTATTTGTGCTTTTTCCAAACACAACACTAGTGACAGAAACGGTGAGAGAAACACAGCCACACCTACGACCAAACAGGAATGGGTGAAAGGGCCTTACTAAAAACAACCATTCTGGGATTGTTAAGAAAGCTTTCCAGATGTACGATACTGGAATATTAATCAAGTCTTTCCAGAGAGCATTTCTGCAACCTTCAGCAAATGTTCGCAGAATGTTCCTTAAACATTAAATTGTTTACTGAGCTGTCTGTTTAACCCTTTATGTCTCACACCTTACAGGTTCCAGGCAGAGTAATGGCAGCATTAGGTGTAGTGGTGTAGCCAATCAGATTAGAGTAAATCAACTATGATTAAAATAAATGAATGCTATATATTTGTTTATGTTTACCAGTTTAATCAGGGATTGAAATCAGAAGTCACTATCACGCCGTTGTGCGTCCGTTAACCTACGTCTGAGGCAAATAAGGTAAAACTGTATGGAGGATCATTATAGGCACAAACGCTTGTTATTTTGTACATCAAATCATGGTCATAAGATTAGTTAAAATTTTTATTTTATTAATTACAAATAATTGGGGGGAAATTATAGGTAAAAAATACATTTTAATAATTGTTTTTGCATAAACTAGATTTTAAACTACTCATGACTGATCATTCATAATTTAGGCTTTTTTAAAATCAGTTTCAATAAAGTTAAATTGAAATCCATCCAAAAAAAAATCAAAAAGCTTAAAAAAAAGGTTTTTAATTTATTAAAAAAATCTGTTATAATGTTCATTATTAGTAATCATTCATTCCATAGATTTCATGAAGTCAGAAGAACATTTTATAACCGTGATATTTATTTTATTGTCATGAATAATTTAGGGAAATTATTATAAATGTAAAAAAATTGCCTGAACATCTGTAACCTCTGGCTCCTGATCCAACCACGCGCAGCCATTACTACGTACAAGCAGATGCTGCTATATGTTTAGTAAAGTAAATATACACAACATCACCAATGCTAAAGAAATGGAGTCAATCAATCCAGGAAACTTCTTCTTGGCTGATCAGACCTCCAGTCTTACCGCTGAGAGCTCATCACACCCGAGCAAGCCGTAAAAATCCTCCAGATGTTTCATGTTCCAGCTGATTATCTTCTCCATGAGTGTTGAAACAGCCAGGGATCCTTTTACAGAAACAACACATTGTACATTAGATAGAAATGCTATGCATCTGTATCCAATATCTTCAGTATCAGAAGAATAACATCTTTAATAACTAGTATAAAATATCAAACACCACTGGTTTAGCTTGCTAACCAAGTAATTTCGGGTAAAAGCTCTCACTGCAGGTTCAAGTCCAGTTTCTGGTTCAGTATTAGATACTGAAATGTAGGTGAGGAGGAGCAGCGAGTATGGAAAGCCACAAGGGTCAAACGGGTGAGTTGTACGGAATGAAGCACCCACTCAGTCATTTTCTGGGAAGAAAAAAAAAAATCCTATTAGAGTGGCTTGGAGGCAAAGCCCATCTCAGCTGACACTGGGGGAAGGTGGTGTACATCCTCACCAGACCATCGCAGGGCCAACGCATGCACACACAACCATTCACACTCGCATGCACGCCTAGGGGCCATTTGGAGCAGCCAGTTGTCCTAAAGTGCATGTTTCTGGACTGTGCGAGGAAACCGGAGTACCCAGAGGAAACCCACGCAAGCACAAGGAAAACAGGCAAACGCCACGCAGAAACGACCAAGCCCGGGATCTTCCTGCTGTGAAGCACACGTGCTAACCTCACGTGCTAACCAGTACACCTCCTGGGCTGCAAAAGTAATCACACACTTCAAGCATATCTCCTACAATAATAAACTGGCTTCATTCATTCATCTGACTTGAAACCTTTACAAAAACACACACATTCAGCGCTAATTGATATCCCTTGTGGCAAAATGCTATGTTCCAAAATCACAATCTGATCCACCACGGCCTGTTCTGAGCATTAAATATGAACGAGATCTATAAACATCTCCAGATGCTGGCTTCTGGGTTCAGATTTGCAAAAATATTTGTGTCATCATGAAAAATGTTAACTTTGCACCCAAAACACCCCAGACGCCTACGTGCATGCCACCTGGCACTGCAACCTTTTCACCATCAGGCTTTTTATAGATTTCTTTTTAATAAGGTCATAAGAATGTTTTATAATCACGTGATTGTTGTTCAGGACACTTTGGAAATCACAGACGATAGATCAATAACATTTGATTGATTTGGGATGGACATACGCTATGATTACAGGGCTTGATTTTTTTAATGGCTTATAGGATTTGGAACAGTGGTATAATCACCATGGAGAGCTTATGAATGAACGTACCTGGAATGCTCACTACTGAGCATGTCTACATCTGTTTTTAAACAGCAGAGTACCACAAGTATTTAACCTCAGTCTTCTGACCCAAGAACACACAACTAGTACCACACAAAACCAGATACTAATACAGACACTGTATAATCAGATACTGTTTTGGCGGCACTTTTTCAGTGTCAAGCTGGGGTCTGAAAGTGTCTGATCATTTTGGTCAAATCATGTGGTGTAAAAATGTTGATTAAGTACACACATTATTATTAGTAATGATCAGTCTACTGGACCAAAAATTAAAGTGCAATTAAACAACCAGCTTTGAGCCTAAGTCCATCCGCCGCATTAAAAATAAATAAATAAATAAAAAATACAATCAAAAAAATTTTTTTAAAGGGGCTGGCGTCAACTGAAGGGTAGGGGCTGAAAGAGGTTTTTATGGAAAACAGAATGGGGTTACTGACTGCCACTATACATACTTTAATTAATAATTAACAAATCAACACAAATTAAATTAAATTAAATTAAAATAAAGGCTCTTCCAAAGTCTTCTTGGTAGCAGGTAGAAAGTATCTTTTATTGCAGTCAAGTAACAACAACAAAAGTAGCATTCAATTCGGAACAGAAATCTGAAAAAAATTAATTTCCCCGGGTCTCCTTCTTTGTATGCACTTCTGTACCTATTTCTATAAA
Source organism: Neosilurus hyrtlii (assembly GCA_028564935.1). Taxonomy (NCBI): domain Eukaryota; kingdom Metazoa; phylum Chordata; class Actinopteri; order Siluriformes; family Plotosidae; genus Neosilurus; species Neosilurus hyrtlii. The sequence continues at coordinate 7,540,701 of JAOUQZ010000039.1, forward strand.
TTCACACTTTTCTTTGCCTTCCTCCTGAAAAGTCACTGGTTTCCTTCTTTATTGATTTTCCACTAATAAAACAAGCCATGGGCCCTTTTTTTTATCTTAATCATGCTGATCATGCAGCTAAAATATTATCTACTGTTTATGTGGTTTTCTGTCTCTGGCAGCCATCACATTTTAAATATCTCAGCTTAATGTTTTACCCTCTGCTCCCATCTGTGTGTTATGGCATTACATTTTCCCACTTTTATATTTTGTCCACTGATTTTAATTACTTGCTTTCCCTTTCTTTAGTCCTCTTCCCCATCTTTTCCCTTCCATTATATTCAGCTCATGTGATTTTTGTGAAGATATACAGTGGGTATACAAAAGAATTACTCATTCTGTAGCAAATCTCAGCCAACACTGGGTGAAGGTGGAATACACCCTGAACACCACTGCCAGACCATCGCAGGGTCAACACACACACACACACACACACACACACACAACCCTTCACTCTCACACCAAGGGGAAATTTGAAACAGGCATTGTTCCATATTGGCTGCCTCAGGAGACCTCTGGGGCAACCAAACCCAAAAGGATTCCTTCCCTAGCTTGACTGCTTCCTTCACCACCGGTGGCAGATGAGGGTCCGGGCATGCAATGATCGACGTCACAAAGTGGCTCTAGGAGCAAGAAACGTTGCCTTGCTGTAGGAGTAGGAACCTGAGCTGGGGTGTAAGGTGGAGCAGTACCATCTGGATTGATTTGTCATTTCCACTGACAATGTATGCTCTGAAACTAAACTCCTGGAGCGGGAGCGGGACTGGACGCGTACTCTGGAGCTGCCTAGGAACATAAGCGCAGGGCGGGTGAGGGGATACTCACATGTCCCCAGCTGTGTGTCTCAGTGTTGGAGTTCTCCTTGGTAAGTGAGAGGGTCACCTCTCTGTGGCTGCAAGTTGCAGGAGGGAAGGTTCTGATTGTGGTTTTTACTTATGCATCAAACAGCAGTTCAGATTACCTGACCTTCTACCAGTCTCTAGGTGGAGTCCCTGAAGGGGTATAACCTGGGGAAATTGTTCTCCTCGTACACTTCAGGGCCCATGTGGGTAATGGCAATGATCTGGAGGGGAGTGATTGGGAGGAGCAGCTTCCCCAATCTGAGCCCAAGCGTTATTTTTTGCTATTCATGGACTTTCCATAATGAACGCCATGTTTGAGCACAAGGTGGTTTAAACATGCATTTGGTGCCTGGCCAACTTAGACCAAAGGTCAATGATCAGCTTTGTAATCTTTTATCAGACCTGCGGCTGTATGTCTTGGACTCTCCAGTAAAGAGACAGGCAGAGTTGTCAGATGATCACTACCTGGTGGACAACTGGATGCAACGTATAGTTAGGGTGAACTGGGAGCATCACGCGGAGACCCCGTCCAAGAGATCGTCAACTCACACCTTGGGGAGAGTTTCTCTCATGTCCTGGGTAAGGTTGGGGCATGGAATCCGAATGGTTCATGTTCAGGGCCACCATAGTGTAATCAACTTCAATAAATAAATAAGCAAGTATATTATTTTTGGCTCATTTCTCTTTTAATTGGGTTCTTTGTATCTTCCTTCAGGACGTGGGTGTAAATGTGATGTTTATGCAGAAATATATACATAAAAAATAAACAAACTTTCACAAACTTTAAAGCACCACTGAACAGGAAATTAAATATGAAACGTATCATCTCACAGTCAGCCTTTGATCTCATATCTAAAACTCTTCATTGCATAATTGAAATAAAAGAATTGATCTTGCCACCTCTAAGTTTTCAGAGGGAATTGCTTAAAAGGGTGGACTGATTGACATAAAGGAAGATCCTTAAAGGCCAGTGAGTTATTCTAGTTGTAGGAAGTAAAAAATAAAAATATTAGGCAGTCACTGTAATTTCATTAAGATTAAAAGTAGATTAATCTGCTTGTGAAGTACTAAAATAACAGATTAATTCTAACACACACACACACACACACACACCACAACCGGGCCCCGGTAACAAGACAAGATCACAGCCATGATCTTTCCGAAGACTGCAGTTACAGCGAGGGTAACAGATTAAACAAATCGATCAGTCCTGGTAAACCCTAGATGAGCCTGTAATACAGATCCAAGTGCGTTTTTGAAATGAAGTCTTAATGGTCCTCCACCCTACCGGACACATTGCATACTATTAAAGGTTCTTATTTACATACATTCATATTTATATTCATGTATAAACAAGCAAACAACAAGCAACCTCATAAATAACAATAATTATCCCCTTTATTCTAAGATAAAGTGTAAAGGAATGGCATAGAAATACAATCCAAGGACAGCATGATGAGGGAACAAAAAGAGGGATGGACAGCCAGCTTTCCCTTTTCTCAGAGTAAAAACTACGTTCAGTTTTGTAAGAAACTGCTCCAAAATGCTTTCAAGAGTTAAGTTCAATCAATTTTGATGCCATTTGCTATATTATTTTCACACCATCATAACACACCAGGCTTTAACAGTCTGGCTACTACACAATCCCGCAAATGACCTTTTCCTGCAATAATTGAAAGTGGCAGATTTCTTTATTTCCTTATCTCCTTCATTCCACTACTATACCTGCCTATGTTATGATAAGGCTCCCTATGACAGAAAACCACACAAAGCCCCATTTTCAAGAGAGGAAGTTTTTATATTATCATCTCTGGTATTGTTTCTGTAAAACATTTTTGTTCCCTCTATTTTCCCCCCTCACATGCACCCAATTTCTGCTTTAAATTTTGCTACACAAAAGCAAAATAATCAATTCTGGATGCTAAATTACCCAGTGATGTTGACAAAGACACAGTTCAAGGCTGCTGGTGTGACTGGTTTAAGTACATAAGCTTTAGGAAAATGAAATTTATTAGATCGAATATATATATATATATTTTTTTGCTTAATAAATAAAAGGTCCATAGACGTTTGCTATTCAGAAGGAATTCTGCCATGACTGTAAGGAGTGTCAAATTACAAAATAAAACATCCACAAATACACAACTTTGTATGGAGTGAAACAAAAAACACTACAAATAAAACTGCGACAAACAAAAACAAAACAAACTAAACATGTATAATTAACAAAACAAAAAAAAGAAAGAAAAAAAAGAAAAAGAAGAAAACAGAATCATGCTAAAAATCACAAGGAAGGGGTCAGTGGTCCAAGACCATCATTATTTAACAAACATATATTCTCATATCTTCGTCAATAGTTACATAACACTCCTCTTGCAGTGCATTCACTTTTAGCACACATGCCCAATCCAAAGGGGGGATTCCCATGCCTTCAGGGATTGGTCTTTAAGTCTTGCGCATGCGAGCCTCTTCTCATTCTAAGGCAGTGGGGCTTCCAGAGGCTTTGAAGGTAGATCACTTAAGGAACATAGTTGCCATTCTTTCAGCCTGCAGCATAGGTGCTCAAGAATGAGTAGAACATGGGCAGCTTCATGCGCTGATGATCCCGTCGACACCAAGCAATCACCATGCCCTCACTGTTTGTCGTGTACAGGTGGTGTCCATCACATGAGAACGTAAGACTGAAAGTAAACACGTCAGAGTTATCTGATAACACAGTTAACTGATCATGCTTGCTGACCATAAGCATCATTTATGGTCACAATTTACCTAACACAATAATCCTCCATCTGACAAAGCACAGGTTTCAAAATATATATTGGATATAAAATGTATCACACCACTTTCAGAATGAAGTTTTTGTAATGTAAAAAAAGAAATGCAACAAAGATAAATAATTTCAGAACTTTAACTTGACCTGTTACCTGTAAACGCAAGAATGATTATTATTATTATTTTTTGCGTGTGTGTGTAGTTGGTTGCGGGGTGTAGCCTCTGCTGCAAAATTGAGACCTTCAAGCCCCCTGTTTGACCCCAATGACCAGAGTTATGTTTAAAGCAGTGAGGACGAGGCATTCAACCCCAAGAACACTGAGGAAACTGTTAAGCTGGGTAGAGTCATGCTCTGCGTTTTACTACCAGTGGAACTGCAGTGAACTGAAGAACAAGGATGATTCAAAGAAACATCTGAAAGCTTAATACTGCTATTATAATTTTGTCAATGATGAGCACATGGTAAAGTCTGACCAGAACTCTGTGTATATACATGTACAGTCCCTCTCCATCTAATATTTATATATTATATATAATAATATCTAATCAGATTAACTGTGTGGCACCACCACACTGCATAAAACCATGCAAATGCAGGTCAATAGCTTGGTGACTATAACAATGTATTTTGCTGTTATACTCCATTCATACAGTTTAATGTTTATTGCATATGCTGTTCTGTTTACCACAGCTGTAGAATGAAGATGAGTTTGAGTATGAATTTTAATTACTGTATCATGCCTGGCGGGGTGGAAAGGTGGCATAGTGGTTAACACTTTCGCCTCACAGCAAGAACACAAATTCCTGGGTTCGAGTCCCAGCCTCACTGAGAGGTTTTTGTGTACAGTTTGTATTTTTTCCCCGTGCTTGAGTGGGTTTCCTCTGGGTACTATAGTTTCCTCCCACAGTCCAAAGACATGCACGTTTGGCTACCTGGCTGTTCCAAATTATCGCTGTGAATGTGAGTGGTTTCGTGTGTGTGTGTGTGTGTGTGTGTGTGTGTGTGTGTGTGTGTGTTAGCCCTGCAATGGACTGGTGAGCTGTTCAGGGTGTACCCGTCTTTGCCCAGTGTCGGCTATGACAGGCTCCTGCGTTCCCGCGACCCTAATAAGATTAAGTGGTTCGTTGAATGAATGAATGAATGAATGAATGCATATCCTTCCTGGCAGCTGGAAGCAGCTTGGCAATATTGCTTTGATTCCTCTTAATTTCCAGTTTTGCTTCTTCTGATAGACGTATAGCAGCACAGAGGCAACAGTGAACTGCGCACTCTGAACACTCTCCATTATGCAGCCTATGGTTGTAAATACGTCACAATTGTCAAATAGACTGAGAGACTTCAAAACAACTTTTAAGTGGCAATAACAGACCTAATAATGAAGACCTAGATTAAACTACAAAGCGACTGACTACTGTAATGTAGACATAGCTGTGCTTTGTCTCTGTTAGGTAAAATTTGGCACACACTATTTGTTTTCCTAATCCTTTATTAGGGTCGCAGGGAGGCTGGAGCCCATCCCAGCCGACTCTAGGTGAAAGCAGGTAACTACACCCTGAACAGCTGGCAAGTCCATTGGAGGGTTAGTATTCACACACAACTAATCGCACTCACACCTAGGGACAATCTAAAATATCCAGGTAGCCTAATGTGAATGTTTTTGGACTGTGGGAGGAAACTACAGTACCCAGAGGAAACCCACACAAGCATTGGGAGAACATGCAAACTCCACATAGAAACGCCACTGGCCAGCACAGGACTTAAAGCCAGGACCTTCTTGCTGTGATCTTGCTGTGACATATATACATTCATACATACACACACACACGCACACACACGCACATGCACATGCACACGCACACGCACACACACACACTGTATATAGTGCTGATTTATTAAAGATTATCTGTCCCAATACTTTTTTTACTCAACAATTGGGTGGTCTGTCTAATACTTTTAGATGTGTCACACCCAAATGTTTTAAGTGTACAGCAAAATACACACAATATAGTACATTCCAAAAGAAAAGCCAATAATATGGCTGCTAAATAATGCATCAAATATTGCAGACATATTATAGGGGGAGAAAATATACACTAAAAGTTGTAGAATAAATTAATTTGACTTTTTTAAAAAAGTTTGAGGTCTGTAATCTTTGAACACTTTTTAACCTCTCTGTTTACCCCCCCCCCCTTATATTAATACCTTACTATGATTATATGAATACCAGCAGTATGTTGCAATATGGTGTACTTGCATAGCATACTTACCTTACTATAGGCTTGTTAGACTTGTGAAAGGTTATTTCTCTCACTGGCTTCAGGTCCCATGTGCTCCACAGCCTTAGTGTGCAAAAAAAGGGACAGAGTTTATGAAAGCAGAGAAGTGAGAGCAGGTACATATGACAAAATATGGCATCCTGATGTGAACTGATACAAATAATAGTTTATAAGTGGCGTCAAACCATATATTAAGGAATAATTCAGAAGATTGTCATAAACAAATTATGAGTAAGGAGAATTATTTTTAATTCCTTCTTATTAGAAAGTGTGGGTCAGAGCAGTGAAATTACATCCATGCAGCAGAGACTGCAGATAGCTTGCTCAAAAGCCCAAGAGTGGCAGCTCTGCAATGGCTGAGCCATCACTGCCTGAAATGTATTTTAACTGAATGATGTATTGGGAATAATCAGAGCAATAATATATAAACATTTACTTTGCAGTAAAACTTGAAGTAATTTGTGCTTTTCACAGTGTCTTACCTTACAACACCATTATGTAGCCCTCCTGCAATCACATTAACCGACACCCCCTCTGGCTGATTGGAGAACGCAACAGAGCAGATGTTCTCTCGGCAGTGAACATGACCAATCAGATCCCCATTTACCGTCCACAGTCGCAAGTCACTTCCTCCACCCACTAGACATAGGAAAACAATAAGAAATGAAGATAAAACACTAATAGGGAATAGAGAACAGAATTCCTATTTGACTCACCATTTGACTAATGTATTTCAATAATTAGAATACAATCACATGTCAAAAAAGAAAATCATGAAAACCCTCTAATAGTCCTACTGAAAATACAGCAGCCATTTTTACAGTTTGAAATGCTACTGCCCAGTTTGAAATCTGTGTGCATGTGTGTGTGTGTGTGTGTGTGTGTGTGTGTGTGTGTGTGAGAGAGAGAGAGAGAGAGAGAGAGAGAGAGAGAGAAATGAAACAAATTGGTTTATGATCAAATTAATTTTAATTCTATATCTTGTTGCTTTTTGTGGAATTAGTCTAGACTAAAAAAAAGGCGTTTGCTGGAGGAACTAGAGGAGGCTAGCGTTAGAGGCACCTTCAGTTCCTGAAAAAGTCGTGTTTTTTAAAAAGAAAAAAGAAAACCAGTTGAATTCTTTATTCATTTATTTGCAAAGCTGCTTAATCACAGGGGCACAGGGAGGCAGGAGCCTATCACAGTCACACCTAGGGGAAATTTAAAACACCCAGTTAGCCTAATGTGAATGTCTTTGGACTGTTGAAGAAAAGTGGAGTACCCAGAGGAAACCTAAGCAAGCACAGGGAGAACAAGCAAACTCCACACAAAAACGCCCTCACCAAACTCGGGACTTAAACTCAGGACCTTCTTACTATGATGCTACTTGCTATGAGGCTAACGACTACGCCACTGTGTGGCCCTCTGTCTTTTTCATGAAAATAAAAATACATTTTTATCATCTTCTCTCATGGTTATAACATTTTCTTATGACTCTATAAAAAAATGATTAACAAAAATTAATATTATTAAAAGTTTTCCAAAAATAAACAAATTATAAACAGTTTTTTTCATGATGGAGTTTAAGGGATGAACCTTATTGAAAATAATAATAAAATAATAAATATAATAAATGGATAAAAAAACATGAAAGAATTATGAATGATGAGTAATATAAGTGCAGCTAATTAAAAAAAAATACAATTCATGTATATGCTTTTAATTCAAAAGCTGATCTCTGCTTCCTTGCAATTCTTAGCCGAACAGTTTAAAGCTGTTCACGGTACTTTTCTTGATAACCATTTTTAAAATGGAGAAAAAGCAATATCTCCCTGATCCCTTAAAGTATGCCTGTGACATACAGTCCACAATAGAGGATGATTGTGTTCTTATATATTTGACTATTTTATCATGCATCACATTGAACTTAATAAAGTAAATTGTAGATGATAGTATAAGCATTATTTGATATGCAAAACAATGAGCCTTTGTGTCCGTATTGGCTGAATGGTTTGTAACTGATATTTTATAAAGCTGTGGACTGCAGTAACTCACCGGAATCACATACAGTAGCAATGTCCCCTGTGGTCTCACTTGCTGAAACAGCATTCACAGGGCTTTTATGGCCAGTGAGACTCTGCACATAGCACAGACTAACAAGAAAAAATGTCCATTACTCGTCAGATAGTAATAATCATAGGGGATTAAGAACAGACATATCATAAATACATATTTAAAAAAGGCGAGCAAAGATGCCTTCAAAAACAATGAAATTAAACAGCGACCAACCATAACATTATGACAGGTGAAGTGAATAAAATGTATTCATATTACTGCATTGAAAAGGTACAATCTGATCTCTATCCTGGAATAATGGATATTAAGCTATTAAGTAGATAAAGCTTGAATCGAAACAGCACACAAAAATTCCTGGTTTGACATGAATACTGGTTCTGAAATACTAGAAATTCAACAACACACAGTGTATAAAAATACAAAGAAAGTTACACAATATGGCACTCGTGTTTTAAGTAAAAAAATTCAGTTTTTTTGAGGCTACACATGACACATGTAAACATACTGACTCACCAGTCATGTCATATTAACACATTCCTGTATCCCTAGGTATCAAACCATTACAGAATGGTTCAGCAACAACAGTAATTATGAGAGGCAACAGAAGAAGAAGCTGAAACTTATTTTAGTTACTAAAAGCA
>JAOUQZ010000039.1:7549426-7560885 GCA_028564935.1 Neosilurus hyrtlii
TTTGGCGATACGTCCTGGACAGGATGGCAGTTCATCACAGGGCACCACACAAACCCACATCCATCCACCCACACCCATCCACCCACACCCAGCCACACACACACACACACACACACACACACACACACACACACACACACACACACACACAAAACACACATGATTGTCATGATGGAAAGCAATTTGTGTCATATAGCTACAAAGATATTATTATTGTTGTTCTTCTTCTGCTTATTATTATTACCTACTAAGATATTTTTGGGAGGTGGGAGGAAACCTTATTAAGAGAAAAGCACTTTTTTCAAATTATAAATTAGTTTCAAAAGATGAAGTCAGGAAGCATAGTGTGTTGGAGCAGGCATCATGATCATGGCCATAGTTTAAAAAAGAAAAGGTAAAAAATAAAAATCCTGTTTTCGTTTGTTTTCATCAAGTTTCTACATAGTATATACTAAAACCTTTATTGGGTTTTCAAGACTCCATTACTGAATGAGTTTAAATAGACATCCTTACGGAATACATGTTTTAGTGTGGTTTCACTGTAGTTCAGACCTAAATCCTAAAAAAGACCCAGTTACTATATAATTTTAATTTTTTCAATTAAATTTTAATTTATAATTAATGGTAATTATCTTGAAACTGTCACCTACCATGTACTACCGAGTGGGATGAGTTAGGCAGAAAGTGAACAGCTGTGTTGGCGGCAGGCTATTCACCCCTTGTAATGAAGTGTGAAAAGGGTTAAAAAAAAAAAACAATTCACCCTTTTTATCAATCGTAACAAGGTGTGCCAATAATCATGAAGGGCACTGTATATTTTGTTTCAATGACTGCATATGATGAATATGTCACTGCTTTCTTTTTTTTTCCATTTGCATTTCCCATACCGGCCTAACTTTTTCTGTTTCATAGATGTGGATTAGTCAGGTCAATCACCAGTGCTTGACTCAATTAAGCATTTGTTTCACTTCCTTGCTAAGGGACTGACAAATATACTCTCCCAAAATAAACAACAAAGGAAAACAGCTGCAAGGGATATACAGCCGAATATAGCTACTTTTACCCATGGTTCTCTGGGTAAAGAGACAATCTCTCCACATACATTCCATATATTCGGGGAGAGATCCTCTTGCTACTCAGAGCCTTTGGATAACCCTTTACTTGCCCAGCCATGCCCCACAGCGCATCTTTGACCTGACCAAAGCTGGCCAGTGAGAAGCAATGTTAGACTCAGAGAACCAATGTTACAAAGTAACCATATATTCTTTATCGTATCACGACTATCTCTCCACCTGTTAAAGATCCAATATGTATAGGGTAACACTTTAATACACTCCAGGAGTGAAACCTCCAGTGAAGCCCAATATCCTACTAGACCAGAGTAAACAAACTGGTTACAATGTATATATTCACATGCCAACCGTTAAAGCCCAGCAAGCTGTGAAGACTAACCCTGAGGTGGCCAGAAATAATCAGATGCAATCATGACACTCATGGGGTACTGCAAGATGCAATGTCAAGTCAGGGAAAGAACTAGCTGCTTGATTCACCATGTAAGACGCTAAGCTGTTCAAGGAGACAGGAGCTGGCCCAGTTGTCTACCGCTGAGACACGCCCAGCACCCACTCCCAAGGAGGGGCTGCCTGCTACATTAAGTCAATATAATATGAAAAACATGGACTAAGATGACCACGTTGCAGCTTCAAAAATGGCCATGAGAGAGGCTCTTCTCTATAAAGCCCATGAGGTGGCAATGCGTTGGGTCAAGTTGGCCCGAATCCCAGATGGACGACTTCACCTGAGAAGGTGTATGCCTACTAAATGGTGTCCACAACTCAGTGGGACAGACTGTATTTTTTACAAGGATCTGCCTATTACCCAGGCTTAAGGTAGACTGCAGTTGGTCAGTATTTCTAGTATGCCACCCTAGATGTGGACAGGGCACAGTGTAACAGGTGGAGATTGGAAGGAGCCTTCAGTAAAGAAGCAGGGTTAGGGCAAAGGAGTACACCTAATCTGGTTTATCCGTCTCTGTGGAGCATGGTGCCAACTTATCCTCCTAGCAGATGTTAAAGCTATCACAAAAGGAATTATGAGGAAAAGCCATTTCAGATCAGCATCCTCCATGGGCTTGAAGAGGGGATAATGAAGCTCACCAAGAACAAAGTCTCAAGGAGGTGAGTTGACTACACTGTATATGAATATACTAAGTAAAAACAGAATGTGTAGAATAATATTCTTTTAAGAATTTTCTTTTTTTAATTATAGTTTGTATCCTCTTAAATCTAGTTAAATTATCTGCCAGTGAAGTGAGATAATTACACCTGGATTGGTCAGATTAATTACATAAATCTTACCACGTGTAATTTTTTACCGCACTGGCGAGTAATTTAACTGTGGCTGGAGATAAGATTTTAAATCTTGATTAGATAGCAAATTTTTTTAGTGAAAGAACTGGGAATTTATGGAGCATTCATCTTCGATGAGTGCAATATGACCCACACAAACTGCCTTGATCACTGCCACAATGCTGCTGAGTGTACCAGTAGCGTAAGGAAGAGAAGTCTGAGGCAGCATGTTTTGCCAAAGTAAGACAAGGTATTCTCTCCAAGAGTAGCAGGGTCGCCAAAAAACCATGGCATGTGTGGGCAGAAAGGAGCCACCAAGAACAGCTTCACTTTTTCTGTCTGGACCCAATGGAGAGTGAAAGGATAAAGGCATAGAGGAGAGTGGATTGCCATAATTTGGCTGCCAGTTTGCAACGGAGGGTGAAGCCTGAGTGTAATGTCTGTTGAGGTCAGCTACCATCAATGTGCCGTCTGCCTTGATTATGCCCCTGAGGACAGTGCCCAAGCCAACTGGGGACACATCTGTGAAGACCAACTGCTGCAAAATCACTGGTCTGACAGTGTTCCCCTGCTTCACATTGGCTGGGTCCCTCCACCAATAGTGGGCACAGTGAAGCCCTTGAGAAACCAAAACCTTAACTCGATGAGACGCCTATGGACGCAGACTCAGTGCATATACAGGAATGAAAGAGTAACTATCTGTGCCATGGCTGCTATGAGGCCCATGAGGTGGAGGCACTCAACCAAAGAGTGTGACCTGAAAAGGGAGAGACAATCTATGGAGGCTTCTACCAATCAGGGGTCAATGCAATGGCGCCCTTGTGGGGTCCAGAGTCATACCGAGAAATGTTGTTACCCGGGATGGACGGAGCTTTTTCACCCAGGCCCTGAGTGTGATCCAAGAGCAGGGCTATATAGCTGCAGCAGTGTATTTTTGAGGCTGCACAGACCAGACAAGTCATCCATATAGTTGAAGACTCGGAACCATTGAAACCTCAAGTTAGGCAATAGGGGCACCGGCACTTGGAAGGGCTGAATCAGCAGAGTCTCCACAATTTGAAACATGGGTATCATAGGGTTCTGAAGGAGGGCAATGTCCAGAGACCTGGTTGCCTTACTGAAAACCTCTACAAAATGATGGCTAGCTCTCTTTCCAGGGAGCCTGCCATTGGCTGTCCACAAAACAGCTCATTCTCCTTAAAGGAAGAGATAGTTTCTATATCTACATCCTCCTCCCTCACCACTGAAAGGAGGCTGCTATTAGCCATAACTGGCCTAATATTATGGGAAGGCAGAGCCACCTGAACACTCCCCTCTCTTATGTGTGGCATCCAACTTTCTCAGTTTTGCTTTTATGCATGTGAGGAAGTGGGGTACCTGCACACTTAATTCTAAAAAAGCAACAGTGGGCCTCTCTAGTTCATGGTGCCTTGATGAAACAATAAATACAGGACTGGGGAATTTTTTCAGAATGAAGCACATGTTGGTGACCCTGACACAGCTCACATTTATCACGCTCATCCTTCCAAGGAATAGAGACTCCACAGCCCACACAGGCCCTCATAGCTATCCATACTTGCAGGGGCAGAACAGCAGTCACCAGGAAATACTCGCGTGTATTTACTTCTAATAGTGTTGGCTTACTGCTATGTGTGCCTTGGATTTAGCCCTCATATTTCTGTACAAGGCATCTTCAATTGTGTCTGTGAAGACTTTGCTATCTTACAGCTTATTTCCCTTTACGTGACGAACAAGAGCTTTCCAACAAGCAGTGAGTACTTTGCCAAGTAAACTCTTTATCCCTTAGGAAATTTCCTGTATACGTTTTCTCTTCAAGAAAATATTGAATGCTTCTTGGAAGCTGCTGAAGATCATAGCACACAGAGTAGATACTTAATGGCTTATTTGCCGATTGGATACACACTGGTCCATATGCAATTTATTGCCCACATTTTGACCAATCAGATTATGTGTGCTGTTAATATAGTATAATAAAATGTATGATTCTTTCAGGGAAGAAGTGTGTCTGCTTATTTCCAATAGTACGGAAAAGTCTTAATATATAAATAATAAAAAAAAGATTGAATAGAAAAAAATAGGAGGTGCACAATGGCACTATGGTTTGATGATTCTGTAAAAGTTTCATAACAATCCATTCAGAGATGCAGGAGGAGTTGGCAACCCCCTTGTCGAGTATTGACAAAGTCCATCTTTTGATATGGGAAAGGCCGAAAACATTTATTTAGATTTATTACAAAACTAAAATAGGAGGTGCAGAAAAGTATGATGTAAATAACATTCTAAATAAGTTGACTGATTGAAGAACAGTTGAGGATTAGAATTAGTTAAAAAAAATTTCTCACCTAAAAATGGGGTCTGTCCAACCAAATGTTTTCATTTTATAGCAACAATAACACAATAAAAAAGAAGGTACCAAAACCAAAACATTATGCCCAACAAAACTCAGCACAAGGTATCTACAGCCATTTATAATAACTTTATATCTAACACACCAGCTTGTTTTTCCATTACTGGATAAGTAGCTCATACCTTACTAAGTAAATTGGTTTCTAAGTAGGACTATAGGAGGATTGCAGCTTTCTCTATCTACACAGATTATTATTTTCTTTAAATGATGATTGATTATGTGATGTATAGTATCAGAAATGTAACGTATAGCCACCATCATGAGAGTTTTGGCCTTAAAAAGTCAACAACAGACTGGTGATCAGTAAGTTCTAGGCATGAACACAGGGTAAACACACAAACACACACTCGTGTACACAAACCGGTTGAGATCCCAGATGATACAGGTTCCGTCTCGGCTGACACTGATCAGGATGCTGTAAGGTTTGCAGACAAAAAGACCTGTGACTTCATCTGTGTGTCCATACAAGTGAACCTGAGATTCAACTTCCATCTCAGAGGCCTAGAAAAAGAAACAGAGAGAACATGTAATAAAACAGTGAAGAAGATTCCCTACTAGGTCACTTATAATGTGTTTAATCATCTGATTTGTGGAACTAAGTGTGGAATTAAGAACAACAATCCTTCCCTATTATCTTTCATTTTTTTGCTGCTTAAAAAAAAAAAAAAGAGATGTGATATGTGAGGGCAGTGCAACGCTGGGACTCCAGCTACGTTCCAAGAAATGTGTTTTGAGGCTAACAGAGAAATGTGGTGCATGTGTTAGATACAATGACTGGATGGATAGGGTGGCAGAAGGATGAGTTGTGTTGCTGTGGTACCCTACCACAAAGCGGTTGGTGTAGGCAGTGATGACTCCACATTGACTGCCTGTAAACAGCTGACAGCCATCAGACACCCAGGCACAACTTGTAACCTGAGAGAATATAAAAGTGTTTTTTAAAGAAATTAAATATAAAGTGCAATAACATAAAGGATCCAGCAAGAGAAAAAAGATGTTAAAATTATTATTTTTCATTATCAGATTTAAGATAAATTCAAAGATTATGGATCTGAAACAGTGCATTTTTCAAACCAGTGAAACATTTCTCTACAAAAAATGAAAAACATCTTAACGGTCCAAAATTTGTATAGCGTATGTAAAGTAAAAGACACAACGAAGAGTTTATGTTGCTCTACTATTAGAAGATTATTTATGCTGTTGGATCAGTAAAATCACTCTTTTTCATGAAAGCTTGTTTGTTTTTTGTGCAACAATGCTATTAGTCTCAGACCTGGTGGAGCGGAGAGCACTGGATGTAATTGATGGGCGGCTCACTTTGCTTGCTCTTAAGTCGCAGGATATTGTCACTGTAACCCCAGCTGAGAATGGCAGACCACTGGATATCAGTGCTGTGCATACTTCTCACACCTAAGAAAGAGTGAGCAGTGAGCTGTGAGGATCATTACTATACAAAGAATTTGTTTTCAGTTGTCACTTATGCTCAGTCTAGCCATGTGCTTGTAGACTGATGCAGGCTGCTGGCTGAAAGTGGAACAGAGGTCAGAACTTCTATTATTCACTGATATTTTCAGTGGATTTAGTCCATGCATCCTGCTACAATGCCAGGTGAATATGATGGGGGGAAATAAAGAAACTCATTTCAGAAATCTTTTTCACCTTTAATATGACCTATAACTGGTGCAGTTCAACTCAAAAATATCAAATACCAGTCATTATGGGAAAAACCAAAAAGTAGCAAAGTCTTGTGCAAGCATGCACATCTTATAATTGTGGATATGGCTATGCTCAGAATTAACTATTAACATTCAAACTTATTTATTTATAGTCAGGAAACACCAACTTTAACCGGCTGTCTGTAAATAACATCATCATCATCAGGCATGAGAAGTGTGGAAAAAAAATTCCAAGGTAAAACAAATTTACAAGAATCTCCATGGACTATGATGTTTGCAGATTACATTGTGATCTGTAGTGAGAGCGGAGAACCGATCATGAATCTGGACAGGTGGAGGTACGTAAGACAGAGTACATGTGTGTGAATGAGGGTGACGATGGAAGAATGCAGCTGCAAGGATTATCAGTGGTGAAGGTAGATGAATTTTATTACTTGGGAGTAAACTATCCAAGTTATTAAAGAGTGTGGCAGAAAAGTAAAAAAGAAAGTGCAGGGAGTTACAGGTGGAAATACTTCTTTTATAACTTGGAAAAATGGGTGTGTTAACAAAAAGATAGTACCTGGTTCTAAATTGTTTAACATGTGGAGTTAAAAATATCAGTAATTACATAGTAAAATTATGATCCACTGTTATGACTTTATCTTTTGAGCACAAACCCAAATGTGTACAGCAGGAAAAAAAGAGAAAAAAATGGCCTTGCCATTCCAATGTGTTTTTGGAGGGGGCTTGTTGTATTATGTAGTAGCACGTTAATGACTTGAACATATTTTTTAATGTGTGTAAATCTGCATGTGCCCCACCCTGCTCCTTGCTGTAGATCATCATAAGGCAGAATTTGCAGGAGAGGCCACAGATGGCTCGGGTGGGCAGAGCCAGCAGCAAACCGAAGCACTCTCCATGTGGCTGGCTAAAACACACCACTGGGTCCGGAGCACTAGGTGAGCCCACATACTCACCCCATTTTAGGCCTTTAATCCATGGCAGCGGACTCTATAAAACAGCAGAAATGGGCTGATAGTAAAACTCAGAATATGGGAAAAATGCAAACTCTTTAGTATAAGATTCTGTTATGTCATCATTACATCTTCATCCATTCATTCATTCATTCATTCATCCATCCATTCACCGAACAGCTTAACTCTACTAGGGTTGCGGGGAGGCTGGAGCCTCAGTTGACTCTAGGCAAAGGAGGGTACACCCTGAACAGCTTGCCATTCCATCACACACAACCATTCACACTCACACCGAGGGGTAATTTGGAACAGCCAAGTAGTCGAACGTGCATGTCTTTGAACTGTGGAAGAGGAAACCCACACAAAAACAGGGACCGCAGATTTACTACATAGAAAAATTCACACACACTTCATATTGTCATAACATTCTTCTCCATTCTAGCCATTTCTCACATCTACCTTTTCCTCCCAAAATATGGCTACAAAAAAGAGTTTTAAAAGTTAATGGTGGCTATGATATATATATAAAACATGTATATGAGAAGGGTAACTGTGTGTTTGGTCTCACCGGGTGGACAATATCTTTGTTTTGATCACGATTGTCCCTGAATGCCAGCTGTACTAGCAAGCCCATGGCAGCAGGCAACTCTCCCTCAATTATGAGCTTGGGTCCAGCACGACTGAGGTGTGAGGTGTGGAACAGCTGTCTGGGTGTCTGGCCATAGGTCTTGATCATGGTCTCTAAAGCTCGTCGCTGTACAGGATCCTCCACCGCTGAGACATCCATGCCAAAATATGTCTGCAAGGGCAAAATGAAGAGGAAAATGACAACAACAATAAAGCTGTCATTCACCTAAAGATAAGCTTGATTTCCAGCCTTTGAGGAAATGTTACAAAACTGTGCAACACCCAAGCCATATCTTTCTTAAAATAGTAGCCTGGCTGTCTCTTTTACACAACAACAACAACAATAAATGTTAATGAATTTGGGAGTATTTGTAAAAAACTTGGGAACATACATAAGGTCTAAGAGAGCAGCGCCGAAAAGCAGAGTAGAAAAATGTAATGTGTTGAGAAGGACCTTCAGGACTGTTCTTACAGATTTTAAAGAGGTTGTGAAACCATGATGAAGGCTGGGCTAATGAAGCCAATCGCTCACCACCCAAATGTCCAGCTCGCAACGAAAACCCATGAATCATGCCACTTTCCGTGGGACATTCCAAGAGTCAGTGCAGAGAGCTACACCATATCAACACACACTTATCATATTGAAACAGCGCAGAAGCCCAGTTCAGACAAAAGGGACAGGAACCACAGCTTTCTAGTATTCTTATAACACATGATGCCTTTCTATTAATATACCCCAAGCAAAATTACCACCATGCTCTCTCTCAGGCATAATCAAAGTTTTAGCCCAATATTATGTCAGTTAATATTGCGTTCTGGTGCAGTCATTTCTATAATCCATCCATCATTTACCTTGTTTAGTCTCCGTGTCTTCATTTATTTGTATGTCATTGTTAGTAATAAATGTTTGTGTGTTAAATAATTCAGATCTGTCTCATTCCTTATAAATATTGAGATCACCAGACTGTATCTGTCTAATCTAAGCTCTTCAAACATTTACTGTATTTTATTTTTATTTACAATAAAAGTTTTTTTAACTGAACAGTAAACAGTTTCAGCAGTATTGTTACTATATGCTTAGTTAAACTATTTTGCTGGACAAAGTAGGTTAATGTAGTACTGATTCTGTGTTTTAATTTCCTAATTTCAGCTAAACAATCAGTCACAGTAAATTCCCCACATAAATTGTGTTTTAGAGCACTAACGTGATTAATTAACTTATAAAATAAAATAATACATATTAATTGGTATTCGAACATGGGATCATTATAAACATTGTTTACGTGTGACATTCAAAAAAATCACAAAAGCACATATGGGAGGCTCAGGTATTTACATACTTTTGGATTTATAGTGCAGATGTACACAAGACCTTTCAGTGTAACAAAAACTAACCGCAGGGTGAAACACATTGATGGCCTGGATAGCAGCCTTTCCCTTCTGCTTCACTCCAAACACGAGGTCGATCCACTGGCAGATCATCTGTGACACCTGCTCAGACTCAAGAGCCTGTCTGTGTATTAGCACAAAGAGCCGTGGGTCGTTCCTTGCCCACGGAGGCAGATTCACATGGTTCACTCTCTCACCGTTCTGCCGAACCCCAAAGTCAAAACCTGGCATGAAGAAAAGACCATCTCTGATCACTCTATATGGAAGTATGGAACTCTCTATATGGACTCTATATGGAACTCTATATATTTTCAGGATTCTCAAGGAAAGAATCTAAAACCTTTATTGGATTCTTAGCATTTCACTACAAAATAGGTATTTTTCCTTAAATGAGAAAAAATAAATAATTAAGTTGGTGGTGAACCAGGAAAAAAATTAAAAATATAACGCTGTTAAACAACAGGACATTGCGTAGTACAAGAAACACAATTAGAAGAGAAAATTCTATTAAATGTTAAAACTGAAAGAAAAAAAAGGGGGAAAAAATACCTTCTCTATTGACCAGGAACTCTGGCAGATAAAAAAACTCTGGGATGAGCTCTTTAACATCAGTCATGGACTCATAGGAGGACAGTTTCCATGTGGTTTTCATGGAGTGAAAAGTCCGGTCTGGAATATCAAAGCTCTGGTCTGTAAATATTAGAAAAAAGGATATTTCGAAAATGATTCTTTTTACAATGTAACATACATAATTTATTAAGACAGAGAGAGAAAAAAGAAGAAAAAGTCTTCACACTTGAAACTTTTGTACAGCTTATCCTTTTCAAAGCAGCATTTCGAGGCATTTGAAGTCACTGGTAACTCAGAAAATGCACATGATGCTTAATATTCAGGAATCAGCAAAGCAGAATGCGAATTATTAATTTAAAAATGTTAGGAAGTATGTAGGGGATAAATATCTGGCTCCTGCATAGCTCACTCAGGCTGTGTAAGTGCATATCTGAGTGTGAGATTACCTTGGTAGGCCAGGAACATTTTTGTGAAGGGTGGCATCCGGACTAGGAAGTGCAGAACAGTACCACTATTGGAATAGTGGGAACCATAGTGGTACGGTTGTACAGGGGGCATGGGATCATCCTCATAAGCACCTTTTTTATATTCCTCCTCCAAATACTGTAAAATGCAGGTTACACAACCATTCAGTTAAAATAAAGCCAAGGACCATTTTAAGTATCACAGCCAGTACAGAAAGATTCAAAACAATACCTTGTAGTTGTCTACATATCTGTCTTCTTTCTCTTTTGATTGCACTGCAATAGGTTTGCTCAGGTTTCTGGCAAAAAAAAATATATATATATAGTATAAAATCAAATGTTAGATATCTAATTAAATTTTTTTTACAAATTTATATAAATTAAAAAAAAAAACAAGTATAATGTACGCAAATTAAAAATAATACATCTCCATAAGGTGGTGAAATTTTAATGCAAGACAGAAACACATTACTGTGTATTTACATAAAGTAAACTTATACTTAAGAAAAAAAAATCATTAAGTTCTTTCCCAGTGATTGTGTGTGAAAATCAACAAACAGTGAATGGCTGAGCTATTAACATAATGGCTAAATTTTCTTTCATTACCTGGTTAGTAATCAAATTTATCTATAGAAATGTTATTAAACTTTTAAAAATATATTGGGGTAAATGTACAACTGGAAATGGACAATTTGCAAATCTCATAAATCCATATTTTATTCACATAAAAGAAAAGATATCAAATGTTGAAAGTGAGACATTTTACTATTGCAATGAAAATTATTAGCTCACTGAATTTGATGGCAGAAATTCATCATTCATTCATTTTCTGAACGGCTTAATCCAATTAGGGTCGCAGGGAGGCTGGTGACCTCAGCCAACTCTGGGCGAAGGCAGAGTACAGCTCGCCAGGCCATCGTAGATCAGAAACACACTGACGGCTATGCAGCTACTCTTGACGAAAATCAGCAATGGTTCTTTTACATTCCTCTCACCACAGA
>JAOUQZ010000039.1:7568600-7612081 GCA_028564935.1 Neosilurus hyrtlii
GAGATGGGCGCCAGCCTCCCCGCGACCCTAATTAGGAATAAGCGGTTCAGAAAATGAATGAATGAATGAATGAATGTATGTTATGTGTAAACTTTTAATAATATAATGTCACTCATGGGTGAACTAATCAAAAATTTGAAGAAATAAATTAAACAAAAGATCTTTTTATAAAAAAAGAGTAAGATCACTGCTGTACCTTTGTATTTTCAAATGCCAAAAGCAGAGTTCGGCCATTAGTAAGAAAGATCTCCACAGCATTGTCTCTGAGCTGCCACCAGCGTTTGTGCACCTCCTTTATTTCCTCATAAGTCCAGCAGAAGGATGCAGGCTCTGTCTCTCCCTGAGGAATCTGCTGATAAAAATAGAAGCTCTTTCAGCTTGAGGTGTTCAGCTTTCAGCTTAAGGCACTCACAGATACACATGCACATATCAACTTTTCAACAGAATACAATGAGCAAACCTGGCTGTTGTTGGCTTCAGACACACTGTCTTCCACAAAGTACATTCCTGATTTCCCTACAGACACACAAAACATTGCAATGCATCCCAGTAGGTATTTTTTTAATTATTATATTCTATTATATTATTATTTATTTTTAACATCAAAAGCTTACCCAGTAACAATTCTCCTGCAGTTTCTCTGGAGGGTGCTACATTCATACACTTCCTTGTAAACCTAATAGAAAAGAGGAAAAAGCATGTTTGAATGCATTTCTTCCTGGGCCTTCAAAACAGCAAAATGCTCAGTTTACATTAACATCGATAGAGACAGGATGCAATGGTGGCATGTAGTCATAAGACGAGTTATAAGGTAGCAGTACCTGATAGGCTCACTAGTGGCTTTATCCTTCACAGTGGAAGAATAAGATGAATGGGTTTTCTCTTCAAAAAGAAAAGCAAGTGGGGTCTTGATAGTGTCTGTTCAGGGAACAAAGTGCAACATTTGCATTTTTCATCCAGTGTGAACTTTGTGTACTTCATTACATTAGCTTTCATCACTCAGTCTTGATAATGAAAAAAAAAATCAGAAGCTTAATAAAAAGCAATTTAATAAATACATTTGATAAGATGTAGCAAATGTCTAGGTACCGCCTGTCCTGCTGACTGGTGACCACTTCTGCTATTTGGGGAACACAATAACACCTAGTGGCAGAGAGGAAGCAGCTACTACAAGAAAAGGAAGTGCATGGGGGAACTTCAGAGAATGTTTCCAATTCTGAAGAACAATAGCTTGTACCTCTCAACCCATGGAATATGTGTTATATGACACTTGTGTACTCAGACATGCCAGTCAGTACCAATGTCCTTCATAAAAGGCCATCCATCCATTTTCCTCTAGTTATTTCAGGTCGGGTTGCGAAGGCAACAGTTCTAGGAGGGAAACCGAGGAATCCCTCTCCTCAGTGACACTCTAACTAGTCTCAGGGGATCCTAAGACGTTCCCAGGCAAGACAGGATATATAATCCATCCAGCGAGTTCTGGGACTGCCCTGGGGCCTCCTCCCAGTTAGACATGCCCGGCACACCTGTAAAGGGAGGTGAACAGGAGCAATTCTAATTAGACGCCCGAACCACCTCAACTGACTCCTTCTGATGCAGAGAAGCAGAGGCTCTACCCTGAACTCCCCCTAGATGTCTGAGATCCTGACCCTATTCAGCCAAGAAAAGAATGATTGGTATTGGCATTTTACTGTAGTACGGCAGTGGCAGAGGTGGCTCAGTGGTTAAGTCTCTGGATTATTAATCCAAAGTTTGGGTGTTTAAGGCCCAGTACCACTGTTGTTGCCACTGTTGGGCCATTGAGCAAAAGCCCTTAACCATCAGTAAAAATGTTAAAAACCTTCATTTGTCCCACTTATTTAGATACCACAGTATCCGTAGCATCAGCTAACGTGGACGCTGCCATTTTTACATCTATGCCCTTGGTAGACAATGTCTACAGTAGAGCACGTCCTCGCTACAACTTTCTCTAATAGACTCTCTAACAAGTTTTCTCTGTACCCTCAGGTTTGCAGCGGTCCTTAAGCAGGTATTTATTAGGGATGGTGAGGTAGCATCGCTGCAGACGCCTGCGCTCCCTGTTGGGGCCCTCAGTGGGATCCAGTAGCCACGATGTTGGATAGGATGACTGGTCATACCACACCGCCCTGAGAAAAAAGATATAAGATATATTTTATACATACTCACTCACACACATATATATATATGTGTGTGTGTGTGTGTGTGTGTGTATACAGACTGAATTGAAACCGGGAATTAAACCTGATTTGTCTTTTGAGCATATTGAGATATTGTGAAAGTTTTATGTTGATATGTCACTTGTTTTTTTAGTTAGCCTGCTAAGTTCTCCAGACTGGATATGGACAGAGAAGTTCAGAAATACCAAGGAAAACAACCTTAACAAAAGAAAAATTAAATCAAAGTAAATGCAGGGAAGGGAAGAAGGTACTGACCGGTCATGGGTGAGTTGCTGCACGAGCTCTTGCCAATGGCGGCTGGCACTCAGGTCAGACTTGTAAAGGCTTCTAATATGCTGAATGACTTTCTTCCTTTCAATACCTTGTCTGAGAGACATGGTCTGAGTGATGTCTGCTGCTATCTTGGAGATGTCCTTTGACTTACCATCCAGTCTCTGCGTTAGACTGCAGAAGAAATATTGAAAAAGCACGTACTGTGAATTAGTAAAAGAAGGGTACAATCAGATGGCTTTAAAAAATTTAATTTAACTCACACTTTTTGGGCACCAGCCAATTTTTTCTCCCATGCACCTTTGTTTGTTCTTGCCTCTGACACATATTTGTGTTGTTCCTTTGAGGGCAAAAAAAAAGAAGAAGAATAAAATAAAAAAAAATCTAAAAAAAATCACAGTTTTGAAATGACAAAGACAAAAATTAATGCTGCTTTATGTGTCTTTTTGGCCAGTGATTTAACTGCAATTAGTAAACACCCCTTACAAATGTAAGGAAAACCTGGTAATCTCTGAAGTAAGAACAGTGAGGGGTATTGGATGCTTAAGCTCAAGTTTCTGAATTAATGATCAGGAAGCTGAAGGTTTAAGCACAGCACCACAAAGCTGTCACTGTTGGGTCCTTCTGCAAGACCCTGAATCCTATCTACTCCAAAGGCACTGTATTATGGTAAGCTCTGAGCTCCGATCCAAGCTTGCAAACAAGCTGGGATATATAAAAAAAATTATTGCGCTGTAATGTACATGTGATAAATAAAGGTTCTTTTGCTCTATTACACTAGGTAATATTATCCCCGTTCAGCCCTGAAGAACCTTTTCCATAGTTTTTACCTACTGGAGACAATACCCCCTTTTTTGTGTATCCACACTGCAGTATCTGGAAAAAAAATAAAGTTCTAATCTAAATGGGGGTTTGAGGGACTGTAGCAACAAGAAAAACTTTGTTTTATGACTAACTAGTCATGTCTCTACTGACGACCACACATTTTGCTTCATGATCTTTCTTTGAACTGACCAAGCCTGTGCTGCTTTACCCCAGTGACTGTCTGGGTATACAAACCCTGGAAAAATTGTTGACCACATGCCGGCGTGCAGTGTTCTATTTTCTCACAGGCCAGATGAGGCAAATCTCTGGGCATGGGAGTGGTATCTAAATCCAAGATTCTTAAACCTTGGGATTTTCTTTGTCAGAACTGCAGTGCAGTCACATCTTTTCCTTTCTAATATTCACTGTTCTGAAAAATCAAAAGTTAAAAGCTAACACTATTTCAGCATGATAATGTACTGTGCACAAAGAAAGGTCCATAAAAAGATGGTTTTCCAAAGTAATGCCCAAGATCTGATAGATTTTTAGGTCGGGAACGAGCATGAGGGGTCTGTGACCGATATTGTTGACCATATTGCTGACTGTCGGCGATTAATTCACCCGTTGTGGACAACTGTCCCGCTTTTTGAGACCTGTTTCCTAATTTTGGACTATTAAACACGATTATCTATTAATCGTTGACTGTCACCAACTATCTGTGATTATATCGCGGACAGTCTGAGACCGTTGTGGTCGATCACAGATAGTTGCAGATAGTTGGGAACTTAGTTTTAGACAGTCTCAGACCTAGTTGCTGACCGTCAGTGATTTTCATCTGAGAATCGTATGGTGACGGAACCGAGACTACGGGCGCTGATTGTAGCCAACAAAGTCTCAACCATAGTTGGGCATATGGTCACTACAAAGAAGACAGTTAAAAATGGTTGCCAACCACTGATGATCATCACAGATCATCACTGACAGCCCCCACCAAAAAAAAAAAAAATCACAGGCATAACATCAGGGCTTAAAAACATTCTGAACAATTTGAAGTGCTTGTCTCATATTTTGGTATGAGCTTACCTATACTCTTGTAACTAAATGGCCAGAAATCCTGACAAACACAGTGCAAAATGTATTATAAATCCTCCCTAGAATACTGAAGGCTGTTACAGTAGCAAAGATTAGACATATACCCTATTATGCATTGGAAGTTTAATAGGGGACACATACTTTTGGCTATATGGGTACATGCTTGCTTTATCCTTTGCATTTTGTAAAAGGTTCAAGTTAAAGGTGATGAATTTAATTTTATGTTAGCACAGCTCTACACTTTGAGATCTGCTGAAGTGGCCTACTTCTTTGATAGCGTTGAGTAAGTCTGGTTTGGGTGGTGCAGATGGAGGGATGAAGCGATAGCCACACAGCTTCAGGGATGTCATGAAAGTGTTAGCAGCTGCTTGTTCTTCCTTAGTGAGGCTCTCTTTGTGGTCATGAAGCATCTCGTAAAGATACAGTGCCAGCTTGGGTCCATGCTGTTAAACAATAAAATTCAATAAAAAGTTATACATACAAATGTACATATATGCTGCATATAATAAAGTGGATCAACAAGAATAAATAAAAACAGATTTAGAATAAATACTGCAATCCCTTAGTCAGAAAAAAATGGGAGAGGACTCCAAATTTACACTGCAGACAGTATACAGTGTAAATTTGGCTGGGGTCAGGGGGTGTTTGCTGGAAGTTGCAGAGTGGAAGATTTTCTCTGAGAGGTACAAGAAAGGACAGAATTAGAAATGAATATGTTAGAGGAACAGAACAGGTAGAAGTGTTTGAGGATTAAAGTGAGAAGGGCCAGAATGAGGAGGTTTGGTCAGGTGCAGAAGAGGGATGAAGGGTATATTAGTGGAAAAATGTTGAGGATGGAACAGCCTGGTAGGAAGAGAAATGGAAAGCCAAAGAGATTTCTAGATGTGGTGAGGGAGGGCATGCAGGTGATTGGTGTGACAAAGAGGGTTGCAGAGGACAGAGTGAAATGGGGAAGGATGACCCACTGTGGCGACCCCTAATGGGAGCAGCCAAGGAAAAAGAAGGGGAATAAAATTATGATTTAATTTTTTTACATACTCATTAGAAATTACTGAAAAATTCCTTAATAATAAATCCTACATTCCGAATATGGCAGGATGGTATATACTGTATTGTATTAGTACTATTAGTACAGTTATTATTAGCAACAGTTCTAAGACTAGTAATGCTACTATTACTCCTAAATACTGTCTCTACTACTAATACTAATGTCCTATAACACTTGAACAAAAAAAAAAAAAAAGAAAAAAAAAAGAATTGTGTGCTCTGACTGTGACAGGTCACCTCAAGTCCAGGGCTGAGGATTTCTCTGAGGATGTCAGGATGATTTTGTTCATGGACAAACTCAAGTGCTTTCTTTCTGTCCTCCAGAGGAAGTGCAGGGCTGAGTGTGTGCACCAGCATTCGACCAATTTGAATCCGGAATGTATCCCTACAGGACCAGAGGATGCGACACCATTGTTGTTGTGGGGTTCCGCTGTGTCCAGTACTACCCTGAGGGAGAAAAATGCTATCAGAGCCACTGTGTTGAACACACTGTTCTGGCCCAATGTATGTGTAATCATATCTGATAAAAGGGCTTTAGCATAACAGCATCAGGTTAATGATTGCATTGAACTACTAACCCCAATTCCAGAAAAAAAAATACAATTTCAATAATGCAATAAAAACAGAAATCGTTTGGACTTTCACTTGAACAAAAGTACAAAGAAATTATTTTTTATAAATTTTTACCCACCATCTTAAAACTTATTTTGTAAATATAAACACATTTAGAATTTGATGCCTGCAAGTCAGGGACAGAGGCACCTTTACCACTGCGTTACATGACCTTTCTTGTTAATTACCCTTCTTTTTTAACTGGGAACTTGGGATACTAACTGTTGTATTTTTCCAATTGGAATCTTGTCTATTCTTGTGTGACAGATCTGGATTGGCATCAAGACAGCCAACTACACTATCAAGCAACGCTTTTGTAGCTTGTGCAAATGATGGTACTCTTCTCCTGAAATAAGCATGCACTTCCTGGGAATAGATGTACTGAATATATGTATGAGTGTACGTATCAGTGCCACTAACCAGCCCAATATGTAGGCCCTCCATCATAAGCTTGAGAAGGTCTTTCTGGAAACATCTCATATCAGCATGTGGAAAAGGAGCAGGATTTGTGTTGCTATTCTCCCCTGAAATTTGCTCAGCGTGTAAGGGTGTGCTCACTATGTGATCAGGTGACTCTGGAATGTTTAGTAGGTCAAGGAAATCCTTACTGTTGTCTGCGGAGTAATAAGGTATGCACAAAAAGCAAATTAATCAGTGACATATTCAGTAGCATGTAGTTGAATATGGACTCAACTCATTAACCTTTTTACCAGTTCAGTTTCCATTTGTATAACCATTAAAGCCCCTTTCACACATCGTAGGTTTGGCCACATTTCACGCTGCGGATATTACAAATGGTCACTGCTGAAGTACACACGTTGTACTTCCATCATACTTTCAGTTTGTTTGACATACAACTAGATAGTGCATGGTATCATACTCACTATAATGTGTATGTTCTTTGTACATTTTGAGTACCATGTATGTATTGAGACAAACCTGTCACCTGCTAGATGCCACAGGTGCCCAGAGGTAATTTTTGGATATTAAAACATTCTTCTCATCAGAATGCAATGAAATTCTATAAGTTTTGAAATGTATGTCTATTTACCCTAAAACAATGTCCCTTTATGAAAACATGCAAGACTCACTGGTTTAATCAGATGAATGATGATTTAATTAGACAGAATTTTACGCGTATTTTTATATTTATTTATCCATGTAACGTTTCCACGTAGAACGGCTTTAATAAACTATAATTTGTCATAGTGCTGAGTTTTAGACGAAGACGCAGCAGTCAAAGAGAATGGAGATTATAAAAAAGGGAAAATCCAACTGTGAATAAATGAAAATGGGTTGTGCTTAAAAAAAATAAAATAAACCACACACACAAACTAAAAGAGGGAGATTTGCAGATAATGTCTGTGATGCTAAGGAGAACATAGAACAAAATATTTGCTGCTGCTTTAACAATAAAAACAAATTTTTGCTTACAGTTATTTCTTGAATATATGCCAATTAATCATGGTTATTCATTTTCTACGCTCCACAATTAGCTCCTTAATTAATTTTAAATGATATGATTGCTATGATATTTAGCAACAGTTTGAAATGCAAAGAGTGATGTGCAGTGTGGAAAGAGTGTGGTGTTCACGGTGGCTAGAACATGTATGTGTGAAAGGGGCTTTGTGCATCAACAGATAAGTTACACATATTACTACAAAATGATAAATAATTTCACTTATTCAAAATATTATGTTAGATATTTAAATTATTTAAATAAGCATGTAATTGTGTTTGTATATTAAAACATTTCTAACAATTCTTCACCTGTTGTATTGGCTCAATAATCATAATCTATCATTTTTATTTAGTGAATTAGCCATAACTTATTATAATCGAATCATTCTGCGTGTTTAAGAATACCCACTGAAGACATTGACTTACAGAAACTTATGCATGCTATTGAATGTCTTAATATCCTTACAAATATGAAAGACAGACTACAAATATTTTCTGGACATACATAATAGATCGTAAGAATAAATTAGATGTCTATTTGAAGAGTTACCGTAGTATATGATTCTGTTGACAGCCAGCACTACAAGTCTCTGCAGCCTCTGAATAAACTCAGTCTCGCTGGCTCTGATGGGGTTTTCCTGGCTCATTCGCCGTTGCATCATTTGGGTAAGCTCATCATTGGCCACAGATCGCATTCGCATCAGCAATGAATCTGATTGAACTGAGGACAATTTATGATGGCCTGAGCCATACACAAACACAATACACATGGTAAATCTAATGAATTTCAGCAGTGAAAAAAAAAAAGTAAAGAACATTCATTTTTCAGACAATCTACCAAATATTTGGAAAATCCAAACATTTGTATAGCTACATATGCTGCATTTGAGACAAAGTGTTATCTGTAATTCAATGCAAGCAACCAATAAATGTCATCAGCTTACTTAGACGCCATTTCTTGCAACAAATTCCAAAAAAAATGTTGGGACATTAATGCTTTTACTACTTTGTAATGTTGTTTTCTCAATACTTAAAATACATTTAGAAACTTTGACATCAAATGATCAAGCATTTCAGATACTTCACTCAGTTCTTCCTGAAAATAGGTCTTAGGATACATGCTCCAGATGATGTCCACTTATTTTTTTTCCCCCAAAAAAGCCTATAATAAGCCCCACTGCCACAAAATAGTGTATTGGTGCTCATAGAATTTGTGTATGGCTTCTTCTTTGCCTAATACAGTTTCAGGTTGTAGTTCTGGACTCAGCAATGAACCTCAAGTCCTTGTACTCCAAAGACATTGTGGCTTTATTTGTCACAGTTACTCGACAGTTTCTTACAACTTGAAGGTCATGCACAATCCAACAGTGGTGTTTGGCCTTGCATTTTATGTAATGAAATGTGCCTGAATTTCCTAAATGTTTTCACAATATTATGTAGGGCATAAATTCTCCACCATCTTGCATTAACAAATGTTCATTTAGGTTACTAAAAAAAAAAACCCTAAGGGATTAGGCACAAAAGGGTTTGGGACAAAGGGGTGAGCCACAACACACCTTAGCTTAGGGTGAATCCAAATTTTATACCCAATCATGATACCTTACAGGCTACCAAATACATTAGGACTGTTACTTGAAAGCCTGTAAACTTTCGAATCTTATTTTAACTCTGTCCCAACTTTCTTGAATGTGTTGCAAGCATCAAATTCTAAAATAAATTACAATTAAGTTGGTCAGTAAAAATACCGATGATCTTTTCTTTGTATACTTTTCAGTTAATGAAGGTTAATGTGAATTAACAAATCACAGACCTTGGTTTTTATTGCATTTTGAAAAATTCATGGAAACGGGGTTAGTAACACATTTAGCATACATACTGCTGTTTTGAGAAGGAAATCATCATTAGAGTCACAACTAACATTAGTCAAATGGTTTTTTACTAATGCTACTGATTTCTGATGGATACCTTGGCACCAAACAACTCTAGGTGGTCTGTTATTGTTGCCCAGTAAAACAGTACATAAAAAGAAAAGTAAACACTTAGCCCTGCACTATATAAATGTGGCTCAAATAGCTTTTTATTAACAATAAATTTTCTGACAGTACAAAAAAAAAAGACATAATTTCATGGAAGAGACCCCAACCCCACTGAAAATGCCAAAATGGTAAATTACACTATTACAAATTACAAATGACCAATTACATAATTATTAAATTATATTATAATTATTAAATAAGTTGCTATGAATGCAGGATTATGTTTTGTGCATATCTTTCTCAAAACCAAAACATATAGGAGGACAAGAGGAGGTTAAAGCCTCTTCTGTGGCATTCAGTCAGAAAAATAAGAAAAATAAACTGACACATACTGAGGCACCAGTAATCTCTTCATTTACTGGGCAAAGTACAAGCAATCATGCAGTTAAGCAAGTGGTTTCCACTGAAAGGTTGTCATTGGAAGGCTAGTTCATGTTTCCACTAATTTAGAAACCACACCATCAATCAGGTAGTGAGAAGTTCGTCTTTGACTCTTCTTCAAGAATTCTAGATCACTGACTCAGGTTCACACATTTGTATTTTAAATACTGTGCATCAAGTACTATTCCTGTTTATTTTAATGGCAGATATCAATTTACCTTAATTTACCCATAACGTTAAGTTCTTTGGATAAATACTACTGAACCAAGTCTCTCATTTAATAGCTCCTGGTTCAAGACCAGTAGTGTGGGAACCAGACTTATAAACCAACTCTGCACTCACACTGAAAATCGTTTCATGCTGCCGCTTAAATTCCAAGTTGTCTAGTTTACTGCCATTATCTTACTGGTCATTAGACTATTTCGATATTAACATTATCTCACTACAGAGCATAATATAAAACCATCGTTTTAAGATAGAGATGAATCATTATCTGTCAGTATGACCCTAAACACAGCATCTTGTCTAGTAGTTACCAAATTTGCATTTTTTGGTTTGCTTTTCTTTTCATTTGCATAAAATTCACAAAACTTTGATTCAATCACCCCATTCACTTTGTATCACTAACGATCACTTCAGCTACTTTCACAAGAAATTGCTAGCTCTCACTGAAAACTGAATCTGGATGCTTTGTTGCATCATGTTACTGCTGTGTGAGTGCATGGCTTGAAACAATTCGTTATCAGTGGAAAAGCATGGAACTGGCTCTGTAACAACCGCAGCATCAGTGAAAAAGGACCTTCAGTCCACAGCATAGAGAGCCAGAAATATGAGACAAGATGGCATTGTCTATTAGGACAAAAATGGATTAAAAGGCTACCTGTTCCAGAGGGAATTAAACAGAAGGAAAATTCAGTTGGGAAAGGAAGAGGGCTATCCAGGGATAGGAAGCTGAATACAGAGGGTATCTGGCCATAGGAGCAGTAGTGCTGCCGAGGTATATGAGGAATTATGGAGTCTTTCGGGCCCACTGAACCTTGGGAGCAGTTAAGGTTAAAACATTTTAAGTAACTCATGGTTATCATACTGATATTGGTTTCGATCTTTATCTTTGAGGACACCACTCAGTCCACTTTTCCAACCTTTTTTTTAGCCCCATAGAGCAAAGTTGGGTAAACTGTATTTATATATAAGCATGCTGAGTTTATCCCATCAGTAGCTAATGGTTGGGAAACTCGGAATAGTTTCATGAAGCATACACTTCATAAATTTTACTGAGCATAAAAAGCATAACCCTAATATCAAACCATTCTACTGTGTATTTACAGATCAAGTCAAAACTGTATGCGTGGTTCTCACCTGCAATGCTTTTGCGCTTCTGATGGACAGTGCGCTGTAGAGAGGCAGAAGCCTGGAGAGAGGTGCTCAGCTTCTGATTGGCTGTTGTTTTAATGAAGTCAATGGCTGAAAGGAGGACACGGAACTGCAATGCCCTAGCCATTTCTAATTGACGGAAAAGCAGTAGTTTTTTAATTTGTTAAGATTATTGCAATCATTAAAGTACTTTTATGTTTAATGAAAAGGGTTATTTACCCTGAGTGCAATATATTTTGCTGCCCTGCATAAAACCCAACAAGGTGATGAGATCTTCAATGATGCGAAAGTACTGGGAGCCAGATGAGCTGCAGGCATGGATGGTCACTGCCACTAGCAACTGCTGTATGTCACATACAATAAGTCTGTATTCATTTTGAGGAATCCTGTAAAATGGAATGCAAACATGACAGTATTTTAATTCAAAAAGAAAAGAAAATTAACCCGAGTGCCCAAGTCAGGCTACTTCTCTTGCACATCACCAGAGACACACACGTTTCAGCTTCTCAAAGAAGTGATATGCCCTCCAGACGGTAACTACAGTGGATATAAAAAGTCTACACAACCCTGTTAAAATGCTAGGTATTTGTGATGTTAGAAATAATTTATTTCAGAATTCAAATAAAAAAGACAATAACCTTTTAGGAGAGAACTAAAACACACACACACACAACATATATAAATAATTTTTGATTTTTTTTTAACTTTATTTTACCATGTAAAATGTTTGAGAACCAATGTGATGGAAAACTAATTTATGGAAATCTAAAGTGTAGTTTTTTGTACTAACTTGATAATATACAAATTCTAAAAATCTATAGCAAAGTTTTATACAAAAAAATGGGATGCCTAAAACCTTTGCACTGTTCTGTATATATATATATATATACACACCCCCCCCCCCCAACACACACACACATTTTATATACATGACACTTTGTTTAATTGACACATATTTTTATGACAGCATTCAGTCTTTGGGTAGGAGTTTCAGTAAGGCATATCTTAACTTCTTTTCCCATGTGCACTTTTATATGCAATAATAATTAATAATTATAATTACCCATTCTCTAGTCCATTGAGCGTGGACAGAGTGTTGATGAGTACATAGAGGAGACCATGGTCCAGGAGTATATCAGTGACTTTTGGACAAGCATTTAGCAGCTGCAGTAGCACACACAAGGAATTGTGGACCAGCGAGTTTTCATACAAAGAGTTTTCCAAAAGCCCCAGTATGGGCACCACAGATCGCTTTCTGAATGGAGAGACACTTTCCATGTCCTCTAGATCAAGGCTATGTCAGGAAAGACCCAAAAAAAAGAAAAACAGTTAAAAAAAAAAAAAAAAAGGTTGCAGGAGTGTAATGAGAGAGATAACTTGAAACACATACTTTGTTTTAGGGACTAAGATTAAAATAAAGTGTTAATAAAGAATTGCATGCAAAATACTTACTCCTCCTCTAAGCTTACAGTCCGGCCGAACAGCATCCCTAAAAAACACTCCAACACACCCTGAGTGCCCTGGTGCAGATACAGCTGATTAGCCAGCAGAGAAAAGCCATGGTTTCTTATGAACTTCTCTTTTTGTTCCTTTCTGGCTCGGCTAAAGTATGCATCCAGCAGCTGTGTGTATTGGAAAGAGACCAGGACATTTATGTTGATGTAACTAAGCTATGCCAAGTAAATACAACATAAAAATATGTAGGATTATTCCAGCCATGCAAAAATAATATAAAATAATTTCATCCTTAGATGATTGCGTTCTGATCTTTAGGTTGATATCATCCCCAAAATTTCTTTGGAAGACTGCATTTAAAGCCTCCCCTCTCCGACTAAAAGGGCCTCAAAAATGTACAGTTTTTGTCTGACTTATCCTGCCCTAAACGCTTAAAAGCACCATATAACACATGGTGCAAAGAGTGTTTTTTAGGTCATCTGTTTAAGACAACAGATGACCTAAAGAAATGTTATATTGATTTGTATCTTAGGATGATCAAGCGCCCAGGAAACAACCGGTACAAGCAAATTCTTATTGAACAACGATTTGATATACCAGTAGCAATTTCCTACTTACAACTCGGATGTTAAACTTTGTCTAAACTCTATAAAAACAACAACAAAAACACAGGGTATATCAAAAGTGTTGATATCAACTACATGATAACTTTTACAAGGATAAAAAGAATCAGTTCACATTTACTATCAATAAGAAGTTCATTCTTTTGCAAATTTTACATTTTAATGCTTAACTCACATAAAAATTTGTGCATCCTTGAGTTTACATAATTTTAATATACAAGATTAAAACTTGGCACCTTTCAAATACCTACAAACCACAGGCTGCCAAGAACATTACCACAGGGAGAGTTCAACACCTGAATTAGACAGATGTTTGCCAGTCAATTCTAAACATTCATGGGCTCTTTTACGAGGCTCTTTGAAAAAG
This sequence comes from Neosilurus hyrtlii, assembly GCA_028564935.1. Classification (NCBI taxonomy): domain Eukaryota; kingdom Metazoa; phylum Chordata; class Actinopteri; order Siluriformes; family Plotosidae; genus Neosilurus; species Neosilurus hyrtlii. The sequence continues at coordinate 7,582,321 of JAOUQZ010000039.1, forward strand.
TGTTCATAACACCAGTTCAGGTACCACTTCGTGTGGAGTATGCAATATTATATAATATTATACAATATATATGCTTCCACCATTAAAGCAAATGAAGGAGCTGGTGCTGCTCAGAGCTACCCGTCAAAACTGTAATCTTACATCTCACATACCTATTTTATTATTGGGCCTCTCCAAAGTAAAATCTTTCCAATTTGCAGATATTATGTCAACTGTTGCTAGTTTCTCACAACTGGAAGTCAGTTCTTCTTTGCTGCTATAAACAGCAGCTGGCAAGATTGTTTATTTTAGATAAATTTCATTTACTTATTTTTATTTATTATAGATAAATTGTTGCAGTGAAGGAAAATTGATTTCCTGGATTTTGTGTAAAACCAAAGAATTATTATGTTCTTTTTGGATCAGTGCATAGGCTGGGGTACTTGCCGATACCAATCTGCCATTTTTTTGCTATTTCCAGTATTGTTATTGGCACAACTCTAATTATTACTTGTAAATAAATTTTCTTCAAAAATCAAAACTTTGGACAGTAATATGTTTAAATATATCTACATAAATGTAAAGTCAGCATAATTTTACAATGTACTGAAAATTAAAGCCAAACCACTTCATGAATAAATAATAATAGAACATAAAAACTAACTCCCTGTCCTGTGTCCACCAGCTCCATGAACACCTCACTCACCGTCTTCAACCCCTCAACTCAAGTTTTTATCGCATTAACTTCTGAAAGATTTAATAATAATAATAATAAAAAAAAAGTTACACATTTTAAGTACCTTAATGACCCCTTGTTGAATAAAAGGAGATGGGTGGTTAACTAAGACAATAAGGGCTTCAGGGTGGACCAGTTTATCCATCACTTCCTCCAACATAAGATCTGGCAGGAGTAGCAAGACACTTCTGAGAAGATCATAAAGCCCACAGCAGATCAGAACCACACAGTCTTCTGTACCGGACCTTAAAAAAATAAATAAACAAATAATAGTTTCAGAAAGAAAATACAGAGAAAAAGACGAACAAAAAGTCTGCTTGTAATTATATGAAAAGTTCATAATTATGGATTACATTTTAACAACCATGGTTATGGCTAATAATATATATTTTTTTTAAAATACTGAATGTAGTGTGCACAACTTAGAAAAAAAGGTGAAATAATTTATACCGGTCACTAGTCTTGCTGTGTGTCCGATCATATCCAGGAGAGTAGGTGTAACTTTCCATGTCGTCATGATGGGCGGTGTGATCGGTTATGCTCGGCAAGCGAGCAAAGACCATAGAACTGTTTTGTGCTGGAAAGGCCAAACCCAGACTAGCGAGGTCACTGTGGCTCCTGTGAAAGGACTGGATGCCTTTTAGACTGTCAGGCCTTCGCAGAGCCTCTTCTCCAGCAGAATCAGTGCTGACACAGCCCTCCTGTTCTATCTGAGGTTCTCGTTCTTCTACTATGCTGACGGAGGATCTGTGAGGAACCTCCTGATCTACGTCCTGGGAATCACAGATTGTTTTGGCTGATTCACAACTGTTTAGGAGCTGCTCCTCTACACCTTTCAGCATCTCCCTGGTGTCAAGTACATGCTGTGCAGTCAAGGAGGAAGCGTCATTTAGTTCACGTGGCCGGGGAGAAGCTTTGCGAGAAGCATGCTGTCCCATACAGGCTGCAAAGGTTTAAGAAGAATAAGGAGTAATGATTATAATAGTTAGGGTGTGAATGAATGTGTACCCTTCAGGACCTGGAGAGGAAGGCAGGTGCCTGTTGTATGAGATTTGAGTTATATATTTGACTATGTCATATACCGGACAAACTCGATCTTTTCCAAAGCATGCATCTATAACTTCATTTACTGCTGGAACTGACAATATAAACTTAATTATGCATGGCTTTAAGAATAGAAATATACACTGATCAGCCATAATATTAACACCACCTCACTGGCTAGACAGTTGCATACCACAAGGAGATGCAACATACAGTGTGTTCTGAATTCTTTCTATTATAGTTAGGATTAACAGTTTCAGTAGTTTGTGCTTCAGTAGCTCTTCTGTAGGATCAGACCAGATGTGCTGAGCCTTGTATACATCACTGAGCCTTGGGAACCCATGACACCTTTGCCTGTTCACTAACAATCCATCCTTGGACCACATTTGGTAGATATGGAACACCCTACAACACCTGCCGTTTTGGAGATGAACTGACATTTAGAAACACAATGTGGTCCTTGTCAAAGTCACTCAGATCCGTACACCCAGTCATTTGTCCTCCATCCAATGAATGAATGAATGAATGAATGAATGAATGAACAAATAAATAAAAAACTACTTTGAGAACTGATTGTTCACTTTGTATCTACTGCGGCCCACTCCTAGGTAGGTATGACTTTTACCAGATAATCAATATTATTCAATTCAGCGTCGGTGGTCATAATGCTAAGAACGTTATGGCTAATTGTATATATAGATGTTTATGACCCAGTGCATTTAATGTAGGGTACCTGGACATTCAGATTGACATTCTGTGGCATCACTGCCAGCAGTCATGAACACATTCATTTTTACTGCATACTATCAAACTGGAAACCTTTCCATGACAGAAGTAGAACGTTGTGGTTATGCTAGACCAGACAGGATGCCAATCCATAATGCTCATGTAGAGCTGCGTCATCTGAAGGTTTTAATCAAACAGCGGTCTAACGTCTTTTTTTTTTCTAATGGTAACCCGTGATAACAAGTGAAGAATATTTAAACTGATGCCAGTCTATTTCCTGACTCTTTAATCAAATTATAATTAAATAACATCAGGTTGCATCTACACTGGTTAACATCTCTTTTTACTTATGTTGAGCAAAATGATATACACATATAAAATGAGACCTCGGCTCAGGTGGTATTTCAAGGGTATTACCTTCGGTTTGTATCTCAGTGAATGGAGCTGGAGAGAGTGAGAGCACAGAGCTGCAGGTGGACTTTCCTTCACTGCTGGACTGACGTAGACACAAAATGGACTGAACCTTCTCCTGGTACAGCTTACCATCTGAGACAGAAGTTTATATATCAGTCACATAAAATGGTGAGAATGAGGTGTAAGGGACACTCACACATACATATATACATATGGGTCCCCCTCCAAGCCATAGACATGGATCAGGCCATGGGTCAGGGCATGGGCTGGAATGTGAACAAACTAAAGCACCAAACTGAGACACCAAGCTTAGGCTGAGTTCTGCTGGATGCTCTGGAGGACATGTGTATGGAGGGCATTGAGAAGTTATGAGCCATTTTAATGTTATGCAAAGATATCAAAAATACTTTGCAGTTCAATATCAGCAACATGTTGATATGTCATGTATAACAAATCTAAATGAATCCAATAAATATAAAAAATAATTCTAGGAGTTTGTTGAAATACATGTGACAAAATGCAGAAAGTTCAAAATAAATCACTTCCTGTTGGTCATTGCTACCACAATGTATATAAATTTAAGCTGTTGCTATTTTAACTCTGTGAAAGATATCAAAAATCCATTAGCAATTTAACTTTAGCAACCTCTTAACATCATATATGCCTGCATAGGGATCAATATATCCGATGAATGAATGAAAAAAAAAAATGTTGTATTGCCAGATGGTGGTCATGTAACAGGGCCAGTGGCGTAGCGGTTAGGGTGCCGGGCTCACGATCAAGAGACCATGGGTTCGAATCCCCATCGGACCCCCACCATGCTAAGACCCCTGGGCAAGGTCTTAACCACAAGTGTGCCTCTGTCCACCAAGCAGTATAAATGGGTACCAGTAAAAATACTGGGAAGGTAACCTTCTATGGACTAGTGCGTCGCTTCACGCTACAGAAAACGGGGATACGCATCGGCCTGATGAGCCACCAGGCTCGGGTGTAAAAAGCCCAACAGATGGTGGTGCTACCATACCATACCATAGGGTCATTCTGTTAAAACGTATTACGTCAAAATGTACACAATGCAATCACCTGCAACTGCCAAGGCAATGCACTTTATAAAACTCTGTCTTAATGAGCCCCACATACCTATAAAATTTTGTGGATGTCAGTGAAACTATATACTGGCCACAACACTATGAGACATACAGTGATTCTTTAGAATGTGCATGGCTTTGACCACGCCTGTTGCTGGTCAAAGCCATGCACTGTAATAACCATCAGACAGTGCGAATGTACATAAATGTATTCAGACCCTGTGTTTAGTTTCTTGACTGACACAGAGGAAACTGAAAAGACAGCATCATTCAAGTTTAAGATATGAAAAAAAAAACGAAATACATATGACCCATTAAGACAACAAGCACTCTGGGGTAAACCCTGCACCTACTCCGATCCTCCAGCACTGCTTGGCTAGTCCAGGTACAAAGAACACATCTAACTCTTGTTTTGGCACCTAAGTGGGGAAATTAACTTCCCCTAGATGGTGACCTACTTTATGAAGGACTTGGATTTCTTCATATACTTCATTATTTTTTAAAAATAAATGCCAGCAATGTTTGTAGACTGATGCTATTCTTACCATGTGACCTAGTGAACCAGTATCAGAAAGTTATGACTGATTAAGACTTTTAAAAGCATTTATGTAAGTCACTCTGGATAAAAGCATCTGTCAAATGTCACAAATATGCCAACAAAATCTTTCATCCCAGAAACAGCCAAAGGACTACATGTAAATTTTGTTGTCATGCATGAAGACTGTTTACTGATGTAACAATAATATCCACGGGTTAGTTTGATGTGTTGTATATTATATAAACCACACATATAGTTAAGCTATTTAGTATATTGAGTTTACCAATTACACTGTTATGAGCATACCTAACATCCTCTCACTCTCTCTCTCTCTCTCTCTCTTTCTCTGTGTGTGTGTGTGTGTTTTGTTGAGGTACACATGCTACTTCTAAGTGATCCTGATCATTCAGCTTTCTGAATACTGTGATCCGTCCTGATGTGCAACTACTAGTTGAGATTCTCATCTTAGAAGCCCTTCGCTCCTGCTGATGCTGATCCATATGGACCTAAATATTCACTCAGAAACTGTAAAGATGACTTTCCACAGCTGGTAATTTAAACTCTTTTACTAAAATGATTTAGGACTATAATTACCATTACAGCTATAAGATAACCAGCTAGACTTCATGTTAAACTGTAGTGAAATTCCTGATACATGGTTTGTATTTGTATCTGGTTGCACCCAAATGAGGATGGGCATCTCTTTTGAGTCTGGTTCTGGTGGATTTGTAGAAGAAATTGTACTTTTTTTTTTTTTTTTTTTTTTGCAAATTTGTTTTTGCTATGTAAAGATGCTTTGTGACAATGTCAGTTGTAAAAAGTGCTATACAAATCAAACTGAATTGATAAAAAAATAGTGTACTAGGGAGATTTGATATTTGATTTAGAATCTTAAATCTAAAATCCTTATGTTATATCCATTCACATAAATCTTCTCACCAATATGTAGAAAGAAGTAAAAGCTGGATGGAGTGTGGCACACATAGGTGTTAGTAGGTGGATGCACAGCCAACAGGAAGTTGTAGAGCAAATGCAGTAGATCCAGGTCAGGGGGCGAACCAAGCACTTCCTGAATTATTTTAATGAATGACAGGCATACTCCCCGTGGAACAGAGTCAAAGTGTTCATCCTGATTCTCCTGTCAAAATGAAAAAAAAAAAATAAAAAAATAAGCAAACAGTTCAATTTCTTACAGAAAATGTAAATAGAGGTTGCATCTGATAGGATGGGGTCTTGCCTGGAGCACTTGGCAGGTTAGCAGAAAGCGGTGCACGACTTGCGCTCTGAGTAGCTGCTGAATATTGAATGCTTGCTGAGGATGATGCTCCCTGATAAGAATCTCTAATACAGCCAAAAGAGCCTCCCACACTCCACTCTAAGCAAAACAAAAAACACGACAAATAATATGTAATATTACGTACGTCTGTAGGAAATGTCATTACTTTTGCATGTAAACACATATGAAATGTGTTTCAGCATACTACCTGAGCTTTTGCCCATATCTTCCAGTCCAGTAGTATTTCAGAGAGCAATCTCAGGTCCTGCACCACAGCTGTGGACTCTGTGTCCAGATGCCACTGACCATCCTCCTTTACTATCAGGATAGAGCTACTACAGCAGCCATCCAACAGAGTCTACATGAACATGGACATTAAGCAAATGTCTACATGTGAAAATCATATAAGCTCACTTACAACACACACCCACATAAATGAAAAAAATTTAGGTTTAATTCTAGACAGGTCTGGGTATATCTATGAACAGAATAAGCTTTATAAAAAAGAGTAGGGGAGCTCCAATCATAACTAACATAAACTAATTGTCTGTTAAATGGTAATTTTAATATGTTTTAAAGTTTTAGTTGTTGGAATAGACTGTATGAAAGGCAGGAGAAACTTAAAACAGAAAATATTCAACACAGATGCACACACATTTTTTAAAAAGTACCAGGCAGCTCTGTTTAAACTGAGCTAGCAGTTGCTCTGATCATATGCCTGTAAAAATTTGCTGACAAAATTAATTATTTAATAATAATTTCCTGAAATTATAAGGGTTTAATGTATTATCACCTTAAGAATATGATATCCCACTAGGCACTTGGTTGTCATGAGCACTTGGTGGATCATGGAGTACCCATGGCAACACTCCATCTCATGCATGCGATGCTGATTGTGCTTGACTAGCATCAGCAAAACCTGCAGTGCCAATGCCTGAGTCCTCTCACAATTACTTAGCTCCACTGCCTGAGAGAGAGTGACAGAAGAGAGAAACAGGACAGAAAAAAACGACAATTGAAATTATAATCTCAACCTTCCTAAAACGTGACTATAACTTCACCATTCACTCTAATCACCAATCATAATATACAGAATTAGGCTAAAGGAAGGTGAATCCATATTCAGACGTAATGTTTCTCACACTGTGTCTGAGGGAAAACTTAAATAGGTCTTAAATAAATTACCTTTACCTGCACATTATTTAGACAGATGGATAGATAGATATTTTGTCATTTTGATCTTCTCTATTTGTTTAGTGGCTAACAATCAACTTTTAAAACTGAAGGCATGATTGCAATATTTTATGTTCCATTTTTTTCTTTTTCTGTGATGGGACTCAACTATTACAGTTTAAATGCTATGTTTTAATGCGTATAGTGTATAAAAAGTTACAACGTATTTGTGCGCAGGAGTGCTGTTTCGTTTTCATAGATTCTGTTCATAGTTAAGAACACATCCCAGATAAAAAAAAATATTGGTGACTGCCAGAAGAGTGTATAAGTGTTATTTTGGGTATGAACAGTTGGTGAATGAGGCCCAATGAAAAGGAGGAGAAGAAGAAGAAGACTAGATCTTATCTTATTTATGTGTTGTATGTATAAGTGGGTGTGAATGTTGTATGTATACGTGTGTGTGTTGTATGTATATGTGTGTGTGTGTGTGTGTTTTATGTATGTGTGTGTGTGTGTGTGTGTGTTGTATGCATATGTGTGTGGATAGGTGTTGTATGTATATGTGTTTGGGTGTGTTGTATGCATAAGTGTGTTGGCTATGTGCGCACATACTGACCTGCCCTCTGTTTATATTGTGGTATTTCTTTTGATATAACTGAATAAATAATTATTAAATTACAATTACACCGCCTGAATAAAACAGTTTTGCACTCTAATAGTTTGTTGGAACACCTTAATTCTTGCTTACAGTATGTAACTGCCATGGTATGGATACTTTAATTGGTCAGGTTGAAGCTTATTTGCAAGCAAAATTATGTGGGAATACTATGAAGTCAGCTGACCACCTGAATGTACTGAAAGACCAGGTGATCCCATCAAAGGGCTCTTTCTTACCTGATGGCATGGATATAAAATTGAAGCTCAAATAGTGAAAGAATGGTAAAGGGAGCATGAGGAATCCCTTTCACCGAATTAGCACCAAAGAGTCCTGACATTAACCCGATGTTAGTCAAAATTAACCTAAATCTGGATGGAAATAAATTTTATGCTGTGTTAATTTAACAAAACAATTTCATGGTGATTATGTAGCATCACCAGACACCCACGTGTAAGAAAAGCTCCACACAAAAACGCCCTCGCTGAGCCATGGACTCAAACTTGAGTCATGTCTTTTGCAACTATTACAGCTGCAAGTCGCTTTGGATAAGTTTCTATGAATGTGTGACATCTTGTCTCTGGGATTTTTGCCCATTCCTCAAGGCAAAACTGCTCCAGCTCCCTCATGTTGGATAATTTCCACTTGTGATCCTCACAGATTGTCAATTGGATTGAGGTCTGGGCTTTGACTAGGCCATTCCAACACATTTAAATGTTTCCCTTAAACCACGTGAGTGTTGCATTGGCAGTATGCTTTGAGTCATTGTCCTGATGGAGGGTTGACCACCATCCTAGTCTCAAATCACAGGCAGACTAAAACAGGTTTTGCTCAAGAATATCCCTGTATGTAGCACCATCCATCTTTCACTCGACTTGGATCAGTTTCCCAGTTATTGCTGCTGAAAAACATCCCCACAGCATGATGCTGCCACCACCATGTTTTACTTTGTGAATGGTGTTCTTGAGGTGATGGGATGTGTTGGGTTTGTGCCAGACATAGTGTTTTCCTTTGGTGGCCAAAAAGTAAAATTTCAGTGTCATCTGACCAGAGTACCTTCCTCCATACATTTGGGGAGTCGCCCACATGCCATTTGGCAAACTCAAAACGTGCCTTCTTATTTTTAACACAAAGTAATGGCTTTTTTCTGACCATTCATCCATAAAGCCGGCACGATTATAGTAAGGTTGAGAGCGCCACTTTGGTTGGGCTCAGTGGCCCTCCCTGAATTCCATGGGTGACCCAATTTAGGTGGTAGAACATGCGCGGCAGTTTTTAGATTTCTCACAATTGTCGCCACAACCTTCCGTGCAGGAATAAACAGACCTTAAGAGATAAACAAATTGCATACAAGCGAACTATATAGACCCTAACAGCACTCCACTTTCCTGAGAAAACTTCTAGTTTATATATATTTCTCACTTCACTTTACCAACTTACTGCAAGTATGCAGATCCAACACATAAAATTCAGATAAAAAAAAAACATTTAAATTACAGGCTGTAATGTAACAAAATGGGTAAAAAGCCAAGGGGGTGTATGTGTATAAAAATATATATACATATGAATGTCAAATGATCATAAGCAATATATTTTCAATCATAAGTAATGTCATGCGGATTTGCATAAAGTTACCCGAGCAAAGAGAAAGATGAATGCACCAGTGCCACCAATCTTATGCAGACAGCTGTGGAGTCCAAGGGGCTGCAAAGCTTGCAACTGTCTGAGTGACAGCGGCTCCAGCGCAAAACTCTGCAATTCTTTAGCAGTGAAGGGCCTTTGAAATGCCACAGGAGGCTTTGCCTGGCCTTTTAGGCGAATCACTGGTTCATAGATGGTGTAGATAGAAGGACTGCTGGGAGAGTAAACAGCAGCTAGGTTCTCCTGGATGATAAATTTATGCAATTACAAAAAGAAAAGAGAAATGAAAGTCATTAAAACAAACAAACAAACATTTGCAGAAATTCATATACACACAAAAAAATTTTTATAAAAAATTTTAGCTTTGATTACAGCATGCATTAACTGAAAAAAGTTTTATCTAAGCAAGATGAAATATCTTAAATTTAAGGTTTTTATATAAGACATCTCCTTCACTTCAAGCCTTTTAGTCCTTAATAATCTTAGTAAGTTAAACTTTCCTTTTCTGCTGGCAGATAATTCTACTTATTTGAAGTGATATATACCTTAAATTATTACTTTTTTCTAAAATTATTTTAATTTTAAATTATTACATTTTTGAAACCGGAGTTTGCAAAGTCACAACATTAATTTCAGTCCAGATTTGTGCAAATCCTTCTCAGAGATCTTGTATCGAGAATGGGAGAGCTAAACCACTCAACACGCTTTTCTAGCACATCCCAAAGATTCTCACTGGGGTTTGGGTCAGAACTTAGTGATGGCAGTTCATGTGTGAAAATAATTCCTCCTGTTTCCTGAACCTGTCTTTTACAATTTGAGCCCAAATTGTATATTCATGTCATCGGGGAAAATTAAATCAACAGATGCTTTTTTTGGCTTAAGAACCTCTTAAGAAAATCAAAACAAAAAGTGTAGTGCTGCGATAAGTCATAAGTGTCTGTTTTGGAGATGCTCTGTCCCAGTGGTCTCGCCGTCACAAATTTGCTCTTATCAATGTAACTGAGGTCCTCTTACTTGCCCATTTCCTTGCATCCTACACATGAACTTTAAGAACAGACTATTCACTTGTTACCTAATATATCCTACCTCTTGGCAGGTCCCACTGACATGAGACAGTATATAATAGCTTTTATGTTATGGCTTATCAATCTCTATAACACTGTACACGTCTCTCTCTCTCTCTCTCTCTCTCTCACACACACACACATAGTTGAGTGCAAATGTTTACATTCCCTATGGGTTCTGTACATATAATTGATAATACTAAATATATCAAAATAGGGGGCAATAGAAAACAAAAACCATACATGCCTTAGAATGATGTTGGGCCAGAAAAAAAAAATCACCAGAGCAACTTAAATGAGCTTTAGCATGTAATAGAGGGCTTACATTTGCCCAAAAGATGTTTCCTCTTTGGTTCTGAAGTTGGCGAAGAGATGGCTAACATGTTGCTCCAACATCTTCCATGTCACAAGACCACACAAGTGAGGGGGAGTGTTCACCTTTATTGGGGATATTGCTTGAGTAACAGGAGAATCATGAGGAGCACAGGAGCGGAAGGGTGCTGGACGTCTCTGATGCACTGAAAACTAGTTCAAGAAAACTAGTTCAGCAAGTTCTAGAATGGCAAACTGGGATGGATCTACTCTGAGTACGTTCCTATGAAAAGGGGAACTGCACTTCTTTCCCTCCCAAGGAAAAAAAACTAAAACTGTACCAGACAGAGTGTGAAGCAGGAGCAACAAAATGGTTTTCAATACGAAAAGAGTACAATGCTACAATCAGGTGATGGGAGACACCTTGCTTGAGGTGGCAGGGTTGAAATACCTTGGCATCAGCTTTCTGTTTACTATTTAATGAGTCCTGTATAGCGATACCTGATAACCACATCGCATTCAGGTGGGAGTGCTTAACTGCCCCATTGTAGCTATAATAGCCTCCAAGGATTTTGAAACATAGCTGTTCGGATTTAGTGACAGTTGTTACACAGTCACCATTCCATTTCATCCTAAAGGTGTTCAGTGGGATTAAGGTAAGAGCCTTGCATACATTCACTCAAGTTCTTCCACACAACCATGTCCTACCATGTTTATATGGACCTTAATTCTTGCACGGAGCAGTTTTACTAAAACCGGTTTGGAAAAATCTAATTTCTTCCATAAATCTTAGCTTGTGTAAGGCAGACATATGGGTGTGATGGTCCAGTGTCCACAAACCTCTGGCCTTATCGCACATATTCTTATCCTTCTGTCATGAGCTAAAGGTAGTGATCAAAAAAAGGTAGAGCTAAAGCAGCAGAAGGTTAGTTAAGGTTTCTCTGCAGAGTCAATCCAGCTATGAACCCCCTTACACCTCCAAATCAAAAGAGGCCAGGGCACACCCATTATAGAAATATCCCAGAATCTGGTGAAGAGATTCGATCTCACAGTTAGCTTGGAAGTGAGATAGAAAGTTTGGGATAAGTTTATCAGCCTGTTCACACTATAGCCTCACCAGATAAAGTGCAAGTAAAAAAGGAACTACTCTTGTCTTTGCATTATTGTTTTTCCCCCAAGGGTATGCACACTTTTGCTCTCATCTAGTTATACCATTGACAAATGAGTGAGGAGTGACAAATGTATAAAGAGAAGTTAATATTTACATTTTAGTTCTACTAATCTCAAGACAAGCTGATATCATGACCCTAAAACATTCATCATAATGATGCTCTAAACTTACAATAATAAATGAAGTGTCTATTTCCCGACTCCTCATCAGAAGTTCCCGAATCTGCTCATGCTGAAGCCATTCCTGAGTAATGTACTTGGGGACGGTCTCACTGGGCTTCCCATACTTACACGGCATGATGGAAATAAGGTCAGGGCCATTTGTGTAAAGATAAAAGGCCTCATCTGTATTTATTCCGGAGCCTAAAACAGAATAGCAACACTTTAGGAGCAAAAATGCAAAAAACAGCTGTGCTGAATTCAAACAGAACAAAACTGTCACTCACAGCGAAACTCACATTTTAGATATATATTTGTTATTTTATTATGATCATATTGATATTAACACAAGAGCATCATTATTTTTAATGATTTATTAACTGGTTTCAGTATTCCAAAAAAACACCATGTCACAAAACACCAGGACAAAACTGTATAATTTCTCCACCACCTAATGGAGAGACATTAAATCATTTTCCATTGTTTGTGATGTGCTGAAATCCCCATGCCTCACTTGTTAATGCTGTGAGGCAGCAAATTCATTTCCAGGAAAAGTTAAAGCACAAGCCAATCCAATTTTTCCTTACCTCTACATATTGCATATATACACACTAGAGGCGCGATAGAAAAGCAATTTATTGCGAATTTTGAAATTCGTGTGAAGATGCTTTCGACATTTTGCGAATAATTTGCAGCTTGAATACGTATATCGCGCGAAAATCGTGAGAAGGTTGCGATTGGTTTGCAAATGTTTGGAGAAAAAAAAGCAAATTTTCTGTTGTAACTCAGTGGCGTTTTATTCGCTTTTTGTACTCAAACCATTCTCCTTTAATTCATGCATAATTAGAGCTAAGAGCTAACTTAGAGTTTGAGACAACTCGACCTTGTTTTGCGACATTCGCTGAAATTTCAACATGTTTGAATTTTTTTGCGAAGATTTCACTAACCAGGCGACCAAAATGTGATGCTGTGAATGACCCGTGACAAATTCGAGAATGAAAAGGGACAGCCGCAAATCATTCGCTTCAGTTGCTTTTCTATCACACCTCTGGTGTGATCACCCCCTTAATATATTCCCATAGTCCTAAATCACAGTGTTCATGACCAACCAATAAGGCAAAAGTAACCCCAAAAGAGATTACTTTTTATTACTGAGTAATATCACTCTTTGTTTATTATCACATGGCCCCATTGTAAATATCGCAACAAAAAAAATAATTTTCTCTATTTTTTTCCTCGTTATTTACAATGTTCCCACAGTGCTGTTTTACTGCTCAATACTAGGATAAACTAGAAGGATTACAATGGGTATAGTGGATCAACTTTGACGAGTCAGAGTGCAGTAAATGATTAAAAAAAAATCACTGTTTTGAGAAAAATTACCTCAAAGTTATTAGTTTTTTCCTGGAACTTGATTTAAAGAAAAAAAAAGTTTTAACATATATGGAGATATATTGTACTTAAAAATCTTATGCAAACCGTAAGTTCACTTCAGGGATCAGAAGATAGAAAAGTTTTTTTTTTTTTTTTTTTTTTTTTGGATTTTGTATATTTGGCAGTTACTGCAGTCTGGCGTGTCAGGGCAGATTACTTCAACAGTTCATCCATTATAAAGTAAAGGAGATATTTTTCAAAAGAACACTTGTAATAACTTGTGATGAAGCAAATATCTGAATGCCACATTACTGGACAGTCACAACTGAGAATACGATAAAAAGAAAAAAAAATAGGAACAGTTCTTTCTAAAACACCTTAAGTAATATCACTGTATAGATGGGGTGTGGTCAAAAGCTGGTCTCTGTACGGTGCGGGAGGTCAGAAGAGGTGAGCGGTAAAGGCGTCACACCTGTTAATAATAAATGTGTTCTCATTTGTAGGGATGGCGGAAGACATAAAAGAGGGGTTGACGTAGGGAGAAAAAGGTCATGACCAGCACGGGATAGTGTGTGTGTGTGTGTGTGTGTGTGTGTGTGTGTGTGTGTGTGTGTGTGTGTGTGTGTCTTTCTCTGTGTGAGAGTATTTCATAGAACCTCAGTGAAAAGTGAATTGGTGAGTGAAACTAAAATGTCAATTGAAGCACCCTGCCTGCCTACCATTTCAGTTGTCCAAATCCTTTGAAGTGTTACAGTGGCTGTAAAACCTGGGACATACTAAAGGGAGGATCGCAGATTTAAATTTGAGTCTAATTTGTCTTGTTAGGTTGCCTGAGTACTTGCCAGGTGTTAGTGTCCCTACGCTTAACCCATAAGCAATTCAGACAGGCAGTGTAGGCATAGGGTTGGCTGGAAGATCAGCAGGTGATCTTTTACTGCTTCAGTTGGGTAAAGCCCAATTCACAGGCCAGAAGCTGCCATCAACCAACAGATTAAACTACCCAGATATGAAGCAAGCCGTCCTCCTGTGGGCTGGGCGCGTCCCAGAGCAGAGGCAGAAAGATGCCTGTAGAAAGAAACTGCAGCCAACAGAGGTACTCGACGTGGCAAAAGGTCACAGGTCACAGGCTTGCACATTAGTTGAACAGTAGAGTGGGTCCACTGACACTTAGAGATTATATTAGATTAGATCTACAGTCCTCAGAACTGTCCTGTTTAAAACTCGAGTCATGACAAGGAAATAATCAGTTTTCGTAGCCTTCAAAAGACACTAAGTGTTCCAATGGGATGTCTGTCCTTCGCCCCTTAATGTTTACGTTTCCCTTTTTTAAGATTCCTGATAGTGGCTTTAACCTCCCTTGTCACCCAAGGTTTTTCATTATTAGGGTAAATGGTTTATATGTTTGCATGGAATGACAGAATCAATACAGTAATTCATATAACAGGGAGCTTTTTCAGTGATGCTGTCCATGTCACTGTCATAATCTTAAAACAGTTAATACAGTCATTCTCTGACTACATGGGTATACGTGGATCACAGTTTGCTGCTTCAATTTACATCATCAGTAATATATAACAGTTATCTATAAGAACCAACCCACCAGACTGATGGGATCAAATATATTAAGATGCAATCACTGAAATACTGAAGTGATAAAAGCTTATGGCTGTCATACCACTATAAAAACCCAGTGTGAACATATAAATAAAAAGTTATAGAGAGAGGAAAGAGTCCTACCATTAAACAGAAGCACACTGCCCATATCCAGTTGTGGAATCAAGGTTTGTGGAGTTTTTATGTAATGACCCAACATGCAGAAGGTCTTGGTACTATCAGATGACAGATTGGACTTTCTGGGGAGGGTGTAGTCTAGTGAGACCTCACATTTTCTAGTGAAAAAACACACAGACATTATGGGAGACAGATGTTACTGCAGCTTACTGTACTTTACTCTCAGTAAAATGTTTAATCAGTGTCAGAATCAACTGAGCAGTCGAAGAAGAATGCAGAATGAATTTTATTTTTGAAAGCCATTCATAGAGCCACTGTTTACACCAGGACAGAATAAAATACTACTGATGGTACAGCAGCTACTTTACATAATATATTACATATTCATTCTAAATAGTTTCTCATTTCTGATGGTGAAAAGCTATCAAAAAATTGTAGTATTGTTCTACAAGGCAACTTATTTTTCACTGACATCAGAATAACTTGAATGATTCTGAAAATATTTTTGAAAGACTAATTAAACAAGCATAAACTTTGGCTTGATATGATATGAATTATTCAGATATCAGTAAATCCACCTGAATCTGAATAATTCTCCACATCATACTTTTCCTCGTGTAATAATTGTTTATTATTATTATTATTATTATTATTATTATTATTATTATCCAACAAAATGCTGTGTTCATTTGATGAAGCATGTCACCTGCCACTACCATGCTTAAAAAAATTCATATATGCCATACCATCTGTTTCCATGTTGTATATTTACTCGCCTCAAGCTGATTAAGATTTTTGTTGTTGTTGTTTTCAATTAAAAATTCATTTAACTATTTAATTACTAATAGTTTTTAGATTAAACAGTCATAAAAATATTGGCAATATCTAATTTAACTAAATCTAATAAGTGAGTGATATGAGTGACTTACTTGATGCCACACACCCAGAGTACCAGAGAACCACGGATGATGTTCTTGCGCTCAGGCTGCTGGGTATAGGTAAGAGCAACGTGTTGCCACTGGCCTACATTCAGCACACCAGGCAAAGACTCAGTCTGGGCCAGCAAAACAGCTTTTCTTTCATCATTAGGATCGATGCAGATCCTTTTGCCACAAATCAAGTTAATCAGACAACATGGTTTATTCTTTACTTTATATATAAAATGTATTGAACAGTATAAAATCTTCTAATACATCCTAGTAAACAATGAAGTCAGTTTACACTTGAGTCCTACCTGAAGGTGCAAACTCCTGTAGAAATGTCAACCCAAGCTTGCAGCATAAGGGCTTTGGAGCCAATGGAAAGAACATGAAGGAGGTTCTTTTCACTTTGCTGGTCCACAAGCCGGACTCCATCGCCCCACATAATCTTTGCTGGAGAATAAAACCATACAGTCAGTACACCCATACTGTGAACTCTGTCCAGTAGATTTTGAAGCATTTAGCTAAATCTGAATTGATAATATGTAAACTAGATTTCATCCAGCTGCTTTTCTCAACCATGACACCATGAGTCTCCATAAACTATGGAGTTTTTTGAATTAGGAATCATATATTGGTGCTCTACTGGTATGCAAAATGAAAAATAAAGGTCTGACAATGGGTATAATACCTTTCCAATTCACATCAACTACTCTGGTTTATTGCGGTTATTATAAAAAGAATAACATGGGTGGGGAAGCCACTACAAAAATAGTGTAATTCCAGCAACACTGACCTGATTTCATTTAACTTACATGGAATTAAACACTATTTACTGAAAAGCTAGCTGAGATTTCTACAAACCAACTCTGCATTACTTCATTTCAATTTCTGTAAGCAAACTGATTGGCATAAAGGTAAGTAGTTATTTAAAGTCGACTAATTTGACTGTTATTTGCTTTGCTTTTGGACTGTTCTTGGTCGGTTCTACTGACTCATATGAATTGTGTGATGTGTAAAATGAAATGGATTTTCGAGTACAATTACTGTCGATGAATCTAACCTACGTACAAAGACGTGAGTCACAATCCACCCTTGCTTGCAAAGACTGAGCCTTTAGTGGATGCTACTTTTATACCCAATCATGATACCTCCCTTACTTCTAATTACTTTAGGACTGGTACAAGAATATTTGATAAATTTTTACTACGTGAACTAAATGCTACATATTTGAACTATTGCTGAGGGTGATGCAGGCATAAAATTCTGACCTTGCTATTATTAACTTATGTTTACAATATCCAATGAAGTAAAATACTGAAAATAAAAATGCTGAAAACCTATATTTGTCCTTTTGTTATTTAAATAAAAGTTCATGTGAAGAAACAAATCACACATTTTTAAAAAAGGGGTTAGAACATTCAATTCATGAATAACTGGAGTGTACAACTATTACCTATTTATTGCCATTAAAACACATTTGAGATAAACAGCATGTATGGCACTAATAATGTATAGTGAGGTTGTCATTTTTACATTGTTGTTTGGATAACTAGAACCCATACTGGGTGGCAACAATACTTATAGTATAGTATTGTACAATACTTATTTCATTCTGAATATACCTGTATATCTGAATGACAATAAAACTAAGCCTAAGTCTAGTGCTGCTGCATGGCAAACACGAATGAGGCACAAATGAAGTAAAAAAAACTCTGTTCAACACTAATGACACACACACCAAAAATACCTTTTAAGTAATTAGTGGGATAAAAAAATTCACGGTTTCTCATCCTAACTTTTTGAAAATCTAAATGAGGTTTTTTTTTTTTGTTTTTTTAATAGAGAAATGAGTTGAGTGCCAAAGTCCAAAAGCTTTTAAAGCTAAATGTAGGTAAAGTGATTAAAGCTAGGAACTTGAGGTGAACTCCAGCAATTTGTTGAGGAGATTTTTAAATAATTAAAAAAAAATAAATCACAGCATCTAACACAGAATCGCGTTCTGCGTTGATTTAGGTTGCGGTGGAATTTAGATGCAGTGCCAATTTCTGGGTGCGAGCACTATTGACAAACATGGAATTTTTTCATCCAGTCTTATTATAGATGACCGTTAAATTTTATTTAGATTAGACCTCTTGAAACTTCCAATAATTAAATAATTAATACATAATAATCAAAACAGTTTTGGAAAGGTCTTCTTTACCTCCGGGTGTAGGCTTATCTTCATCATTGTTCTTCATGAGTCGGATCCAGAGTGAGGCACTAAATCCATTGGACATATGTGGCCAGCAGTTCTGCCCAACCAGAGGCAGATGGAGAGGAGCGATGCGCCAGGGGGAAGCCTGAAAATGTGAGCCAAAAATCTCACCTTCCTCCTTGCCTGCACCAAGCTTTCCCTTCCCGAAAGTACCTAAAGCTGCTCCAGCTGCATCAGCTGTGCTGGTGCTGTTGTTGGGGGAACCGGTGCACAGGGACATGGGAAAAGACACATAATGTAGTGGCTCTGTTTTTGTGTTAGCTTCTACCAACTGGAGAATACCATTTAGCAGAATCTCCTAAAAGAAGAAGAAGAAGGAAAAAACTTACCACCAGGTTACACTAGAACAAATCAGCTGAATTATGATTTACTGACAGAAAGCAGACAATTCTGCTATTCGAATATACACATTCATTAATCCTAACCCACATGGTAATGTAGACAGGATTCTCCCCACAAATGTTCCGCACACAACAGTATCATACTGCAATAACATATAGACTGGTGGCAGAAGAAATGTAGTTTTACATTAAACACCCTAGCACAGAATTCATTGTGGAATTCTTCTGAACAAGATCCTCTAAATGACCAGTCAAAAACAGCCCCAAAAACAGTGTGTAACCCAGGGGTCACCAACCTTTTTGAAACTGACAGCTACTTCATGGGTACTGAGTCATATGAAGGGCTACCAGTTTGATCGGCTCTCCTGAAATTACACATTTGCTCAGTTTGCCTTTAGTTGTACATTATCAATAATGATTAATGATACTCATCTATGTGGAGACACTGATCATGTTAATGATTTCTCACAATAATCATCAACAATAAAAATCAAACATCAATTTTAGACGCAGCTCACTAGTGAGTTGTGCTATTTTTAGAACAGGCCTGCGGGCAACTTATGTGGTCCTTGGTGGCAACCTGGTACCCGCGGGCACCGTGTTGGTGACCCCTGGTGTAACCAGTCAAAAACAGTGTGTAAATTAATGTTTTCAGGTGGATGGTAATCAAATAAACCTCTCATCATTTACACTGAGGAGTGATAAGAAATACATCTACTACGTGATCCCTTATTGATTCTATAAATAAGATTCCTGATAAAATAGGAATTTGATCTTCCTACAAGCAGGAATTCTGTCTCATACAGACTTATTATGTGCCTATGGGGGACACAGATTACCGTTACCATGTTAAGAAACTACTCCTAATATCATTTCGCTATGTGTATAAAAGATACCTGTCTACAGAATCAATCATTCCACTCTAACCTCCCCACCACCATGAGCAAGACCAGAGCTGTCAAAGGGCACCAGGGACAAGAATGTAAAACTGCACAGGTGCAGGCTACTCATTGATACCCCGCATTATGATGACTAGAGGAGGGGGTGGAGCTTACAGTTATGGAACAGCTGCCCAGTTAATGTTCAGTCCTTTATTAGGTAAAGGGAGATTCTCGGGCATAGAGTGCTTCAAATTGGCAATGGTTTCTGTCCGGCCTGCCTGATAACATCAGCACGGGTATTTCTGGCTGCCCTGCTCTTGTCTTGCTTTTCTGCCTGGTTTTTCATTCCTACTTTACTTTTACTTGTGTCTGGTGGAGAATTCACACATTTTATTTTAATTTTTTCCCTTTTTAATCATGAACAGACAGGAGCTTTGTTTCTATGCTGCCATATTGTCAGTGTGCCAACCAGCCCTGCTGTTCCTACCCATGGCCAGCAGATGATGGATGCATGTTTTTGCCAACAGGAACCAACAGGAACCAACAGGAACAGGAATTGTTGCAAACAAGGTCACAGACACCACTGTGTAAGATTTATTTTTAATGGACGCATTTAGATTGCCAAGAGAAGGCAAGCAGTTGCAGGTTTTTTGGCCATAACACAGTCTACGTCAGGTGTTCTCTCGAATGTGACCAAGGCATTATGCAATCACCTTATTTTAGATTTTTTGTTTGTTTGTCTGTTTTTTTTATCCCTAAAAAGTTTTGGTTTGATTTTCAGAATTACAAGTAGTATGTCACATTTAAGGTGAAACGTATTTTGAAAATATGCACCTTGTTCTCATTTTTTTTAACATAAAATACTCACCATTTAAGCAGTGTGTGTGTAGACTTTTTACATCCATTTTATGTAAATTGCCGTCTTTTCATTCACACTTTAACAAGCAAACCTTTTACCCTTATTCATACAGTTCCTACAGAAAAAGGTGATGTTCTCTAAATAATTAAAGTTTTATAGTCATTTTCATAATTCAAATAAATAAAAAAAAACTCAAGACAGATAAAATTAGAATCGGGTTCCAGATTAGGTGCCATTAACCTTCTGCTGGTGGAACCAATCCTGACAGCTTGGGGGTGGGGGGTTGGGACAGGTGTTTTGTTTTTTGGCTGAGCCTTTGTGGCTGGCCACCCCAACAAGAGCAGTCCCTTTGATATGGGAGAAAATTCTACAGAAACCTTATATGCTTATCACAGGATCAGACTTGTTTGGACCCAAGTGTGAGTAAGAGAAGTATATGTGTGAAGTATATGTGAGTAAGAGAACTATAAACTATGATGGTGAAAATGTTAAGGTTTGCCCCAGGAACTGGAAAGCTTGCAGTCACTGATTTAACATGTATGAAAATGCAGTACATTACAATGAAGAATTCATATCAAATTAAATCAAATACTGCTTGAAGATAATGTGAGGCTTCTGAAAATATAATTTGAACCAAAGAGTGGACAACTAACAGGATAATGATCCTAAACACACTATGACTCAAAAAAAAATGGCAGTGCAGGATGGCATAGTTAAAGCCCAGTTTAAACACCAAATAGAGAAAACTCAGATGCTCTACTGATTTAGATTCAGATTCTCTACTGTGCTTGTTTCACTTTTTTTTTTCAGCATAATGATAGCATGCTTCACTCAAAGTGAACTTTATATCAAGTTGAGAATAATGAGGGTAAGATAATGAGGGTAAGAGGGTAAGACTTGGCCAGAGCAGCAAATTACTTTTGGTCCCTTTAAAAGAGTTGTGATTTGTACAGTATGGTAAATTGTTCATGTAAATGAACATGATTTAAGTCGAATTAAAGCCGAAACTTTGCACTGAGCTTATTTAATTTCAATTCTCCAATTCAATAATCACATTCTAGATGATGTAATATATTTTTCTATGTATAAATATTTCCTCCCTTTATTCCATTAATTTTTTGCTTTTTTTGTTCATGCCTCAATTTATTAAAAAAAAAACCTGTACCATTAACTTATTCTCGTAACTTCAAATTTTAGACTCACACACACACACAATATATATATATATATATACACATACATATACATATACATACACACGCACGCACACAATTTTCTCTGGAATATATAAAGTTTTCTGATTCTGATTATTCAGTGTAAAAGTGATATGGGAGGAGTCTTACAGTGGGTGGAGTCTTCTCCAGGAAGAGATGGATCAACAGGGCCATTTCCTCTGAAGTTGTCCTGTCTTTCATCATGGAAACCAGCAGCTCCACCAGTAAGTTCTGGCACTCTGTAAGGGAGAATACACAACCATCTAGACCTGCATGCTTAAGCGTACCCACAGTATGGTCTTGTGTGTTGTACATCTGTTTTTAAAATATTTTTTTTCTTGATAAATTAAATCTTCTTTCAGAGTGTTCTCTATATAATTGCATGAAACCCTCAAAGTTATTTATTTGTAATTGTATAATATTTTTATTGTAAAATAATGTATTCAAAAATCCAGAATCTTGGAAATTTGTACATTTCTTAAAAATCTAGAAAAAAGAAAGCTTAATTAAAAAAAAAAGTGTTAGGTGAAATTATCTATGATTTACCTTTTGAGTACAATTACCTGTCCATGCAGCAAGATAATTTCACCTGACAAGATTTCTTGAATTAAGATTGTTAAATCTAGAAATAAGGTTATAGTGTAAAGTTGAACACTTCAAATAACAAATTAACTGAAAACAAGACAAGTTATCTAACACTTCAAAATCAAAGATTTTTTTTATCTTGGTAAGAACCAAAAATTTTGCAGTATATAGAAATTTGAAGCTAAGTTTGAGGTGTTTGGGTAAAAAAGAAGGTCATTTATAAGGCACAGAATAAAGGAAAAGACAATGGAGGAGTGCTTGATGCCAGCAAGCATGGTGGGGGAACTGTGATTGTCTAATTTTAGAACATGTAATATTTTCAATCATGTCTATGCAGAAAGTTCTAAAGGTTTCACAATCTTTCAAGCACCACTTTATATCTGATATAACCTAATAAGTTTGGGATTCATTTGGCAAACTTTTGACAAACGCTGCAGTATATAGTTACATCCACAAATGCCCGTTAATATTTTACTTTACAAAAAGGAAGCTTTGTTAACTGTGTACAGAAGCATAATCGACGTCTCTGGGATTTAAGGCATCAATTATGGACCGCCACACAATGGAAATACAAACTGTGATGAGATACATCAGCACTCCAAACAAGGTCAAGGTGACCCATATACAAGTCCACACTCTGTGGGGACTTATACAAATATGGTGATTCTATGTTATTTTTTTTCCCCAAAGTTATCACACTTACAAATCATTTGAATGGACAGGGCCCATTTCTATAGCTGACACTCTGACAAACATTGGTTTTGGCTGGAGCATAAATAAATAAATAAATAAATAGCTAATGTGCCTGCTGTGGCTTTAATACAAGGTCAAGGTGACCCATATACAGAACTATACAAGACTTTCCTGAGGGCATCCCATGCAACAACTTTGATGATTCTGTTTAATTTCCTATTTAAGTTATCACATTAACAAACATTGAGAAGCTCAACATAGAAAACTTGAAACAAGATCAAGGTCACCCATATACAATCGAGATATTAATGAACACCGAATGTGGCAATCCTGAGCCATTTCCTTTCAAAGTTATCACACTAACAAGCCTTAAGAAATGCAATATAAAAAAAAAAATTCACTAATTCAAGGTGACCCAATTACATACAATATATGCACATACACAATTCCAACTGAAACCTTTCTTCGGGGGACACCCTTGTGCACCAAATTTGGTGATTGCGTTACTTTCTTTCAAAGTTATCACGTTAACAGGAATTGAAAAGTCTATATATAAAAAGTGCCTATGAAACAAGGTCCAGGTGACCCATATAGAATTCCACACTATATGCCCCTAGGAGCAGACATGCACAAAATTCGGTGATCCTATATCATTTCCTATCAAAGTTATTACACTAACAGGTCGTACGGATGGACAAAACTCATTTTTAGAGCTCACCCTCTGTTTACCTTTGTTGACAGCCAGAGCTGAAAAGTGACCATCCAGACTGTTGCAAGCAAGAATTCCAAAAACCAGGGTTCATCATGGTATGAACTTGTATATTAGCGCCATGCATATTTCAACGGGACAATGCAAACCAACCAAATAGCAGGAAAAATGTGTGGCGCTGGGTGAGCTGCACCTTCCCTTCCTCCACATTCATGGCTGAAGTGCCCTTGAGCAGGCACCTAACCCCCAACTGCTCTCAGGGCCCCCAATGTGTGTGGCAGCCCACTGCTCCGAGTGTGTGTGCTCACTTTTTGCGCGAGTGTGTGTGATTGCTTTGGATGGGTTAAATGCAGAAGTGAAGGTTTCCCTTGCGGAAATAATACGGAATAAAAAGAAAACAGATAAACTAACAAAGGAAAAAAAATTCTGCACATGTTTAAAAAGCTGGGCTGCAGATCAGCATTTGAAAATTGAACTGGCTTCACCTCAACAGAGGATGTATGGCAAATTTTAAAACACCTAGCCTGTACTGCTGTTTACATTAAGACATGTTCGCAGGGAGAAATTTACAAAAAAATCTTTTACACACAAACTAAAAAAAAAACTGATTTTTTTTGTCAATTTAGTTGTAATCAAAGACAATTTATAAACCATTGTTTCTAATTTATTTCATTTTGAATTTCAACATACCATTTTTTTCTTATGTGGGGTTGTAATAATAATAAGGCACATCCATTTCATACTTATTGTCCTTTGCCCCAAATAATATATATCCATAAGTACTGCTGCTGAAAGTGCCTAACAACAATGATCATGTGTATTAATGTGTGTTTTCTAAGCATCCTGACCAATCAACACCATGTCTCAGTTTACACACAGTTATTTCTTGCACAGCTGGGTTCAGCTGGCCTTGATGTTCTACTCCAAATAGTAAAGAGTTTAAAAAAGTAGGCATACATACCTTTATAGCAAGGATCTGACTGACTGAGAATGTTTGCATAGCCAGTCAGAATGGTTTTGACAGCACCCTGAAGAAAAATAAGACATGTCAAATCACATTTGTTATGAAAGGATAGTGTCCCTGATGCTGCTTACGGTTACTAAATGAATTTCCAGACATATTTTATTTTAAACAGTTATTTAGAAAACATGTGACTCCAAATAATGTCATGCGGTCATTACGCTAGTTCTTTAACACCAGGTTTCATTTATTAGTGGCTGGTACATTAGAAATATCAGTTAGAAAGGCTGTGAGAGTTTAACCTGTTGGTACATCATTACAGCATTGGAGCAATGCATCTTCACAGCTCCGAGAAGGCTTTGTAGTACATGTTCTAGCACGCCTAGGTCTGGAGAACTGTTGGCCAGCAGCTGTAGCTCCATAAAGCATATTTGAGGGAAAAGCAACAGGGCTTGCCCACAGCCATGCGCCAGAGCAGTAGATCCTAGCAAACATTCCTCTACTGAGCCCAACACTTCCATCTTCACATCTGAGAGTAAAAGACAGACAATCTTCAATCTTTCTCTCTCTTGTTTTGGTTTTGAAGACAACACTATAGACTTGCATGTATACAATGCATTGATCTTTATCCTAACAAAGCAGCTCATATAGTACTGGCTTATACGAATTTGCAAAATACACTTAATGTAAATGATCTATAGTTAAAAATCCTTAAAAAAATGGCCTGACCTGTAAATTCACTTATATATGAATTGCATCAATTAACCAGCTCCACATGGCAGCATGAGATAACAATTTTTAACATAACTTGGCCAGGGACAAGTTTCTAACATATTATGGCCGGGGTCCATTTGCAATGATAAATTTTGCAGTGAAAATCACTGGGGAGAAACAAAAAAGCAGTAAAAGCCGTTAAAAGCCCAGAGATAACACACTCCTCTCCTTTAGACATCGCTCCTGCCGCATTCTAGCACTAATCTCAAAGTCAGGCACCCACAACCCAAGACTGTTTTGTTTTTATTTTATTTACTCTAATTTTATTTACTTTGCTCAAGTTTCTTTTTTTTAGTCGCTCAGCGACTGGGAGGCATCACTTTATTTGGTTATGTGCTTTGGGTATCCGCCATTCCCAACACAACTTAAGGTGCACCATAAACAGCTCTGAACAGCATGGACAGCAAGGAACAATCAATCAGCATGTCGCAAAGAGCAAGCTCCACTGATCACCAGGAGGACCTAGCTGCCTGGAGGAGTGTCATGATAAGTGACTCCCTTTGTGTATGTGAGTAAGCTGAATTCGCAAATTCAACCAGCACACAAGCAGATCAGCACTAAATCCTCCATAAATGGACCTGACGAAATCACCACTTTTACATAGCAGCCACTGATGCAGAACGTTGCACAAGCTCTGAGCTGCATCACACAGCTGGAAGTAGAGCTCCAGCAAAAGAAAGCTGAACAGTCAAATGATAGCCATGAAAGAAGAAATCCAAAGGCTACGCAAAGCCCTTCCAGACCTTCAAAGAGACACAGACCACTGTAAACAGGTGTCAAAGGCCATTAGAGGGGATCTCACAGCACAGCTATTGCAGACTGAAATGTGTCTGAGCCAAGCCACAGCAAACTTCAAAGCGTGAGTTGTCAAGTCACCAACTTAACTATTCAACTTAAAGAAGTCCAGCAGCATGTAGACAGCCTCAGCTGATAACTGAGCCACTGCAGAGGACAGATCCATAGCATCCAACAGTGAAAACATCAGGAAGAGAACGGAAACCTTTACAACAGAGAGCGACCCTCTGAAGATGAATGACACAGAAGCCCAAGAACCAAGACAAATCCCATAGCAAGGAGAAATCTCCACCAAGGAGCTACACAAGGTGGCCCGAAACATCGACATGTTCATATCTAGCCACTTAGGCAGCTACAGTGTCCATGCCTACCCTATGGGGCACTGATTTTCACCTTCAGAGACTAAACAGTGTTACCCACCAGAACCGATTTTATCAGATTTGGGACATATTGAGCGTAGAAGTTAGCTTCTTTGATCGGCAACCACGCAGACCAAAATCCGATCCCAAGCCACTACACTAGGCTCTCATCAGAGAATGGTCAGACCCTAAATCTTGTTTTGTTTTTTTAATTATTTAAAAATAAATAAATAAATAAAATGGGAAAAGTGCCAAGGGGGTGAATACTTTTGCAAGCCACTGTAGTTATAGCACATATTTACTGTATTTTATATTACATTTTAATATTTTGTGCTTAATGGATGAACAATGAACTCATGATATTAATAATAGTCATCATCATAATCATCATCATGATCACAAACTAAAGTGGATTTGAATGGAGAAGTTCTAAGGATTAGAAACAACCCTAACAATTTCACCGTACACCTCATTTTCCAAGAAATGTGTTTGGTTTTTGTGCACATTGTGCATGTGCGTGTAGTATTACCTCCCTCTAGCTGTACAGAATCCTCCGGGTTGCTTTCACTGTCAGCCTCATAGCCTTTCTCCTCTCCCAGCGCATAAACATCACACACAGCTTCGTCCACATCAGACAGATCCCCAGCTGAAGCTGGAACCTCACAACTGGCGCGAGACTTTGTATAAATTAAGAGCAACACAACAGCTGTTAAGCAAGCTAAGTGACAATTCATAACCAAAGAAATATTTAAAGGATAAATACTTTCAGTAATCCAACTACAAAGTCTTGCTTAACACCTAGCTTAGCACCGCTGCATAACCATCCACCCATTAATATAAATCTAGTATATAAAAATGAAAATTATTTCTTACATTGAAAAAAAAGACAATCGAGAATAGTGCAAAGTATCATATTAGATGATTCCAATCAACAAAAACATGAATATATGATTTCCAAGCATATTTTAGATATTCTTTACATATTTCAAGCAAAGTATTGTACCATTGCCGTTTAACTTTTGAAGATAACCGTCTGCCAACACAATAAGAAACTTTGAAATGGTTGAAATTAGTAAAAATGTCCAAAGGCAGGCTCAAAAGTCATACTTGATTAAGAATTATATTATGATGAGCAGTATAAGCAGTACCCCCCCCCCCAAATTTTATATATATATATATATATAATTTATATGCTGTACAGCTATTTCAATGAGATTTAATTCATTCCAGAATCAAAAACATGTCATTTAAATACCTGTACAGCATGACAACATCCCTATATATGTGTGTGTGTGTGTGTGTGTGTGTGTGTGTGTGTGTGTGTGTGTGTATACAGAGAGAGAGAGAGAGAGAGAGAGAGAGAGAGAGAGAGAGAGGAGGCTCCTGGACTTGAGACTTGCCGGACCACTGAACTGGAATCAGACGAGACGCTGCTTTATGCTGAAGCAGAGATGTGTTTCGAATTCATGTCATGCACTTTCTCCAGAAAATAATACTATTATAAACTCATGACCAGATGAGATTTATAACGACTACACCCCATTTGTTATAAGCAACGTCGAGCCGAATGCTAACGAAGTGTCAGGAATGCTTTCTTTCCTGCGTCTGGATGTTCATCTGAAACCTAGAACACAACCCTGGGGTGGGATCCTTGCACAAACGCTGTGTTTGCACTGGTTGCACGGCCGACACTCTCAATGAACACGGCATCTTCCGCCCTAACACATACAGCCACTTGGTTCCTGCCCCAGTAAGCGTGTTCAAAAGTATTTATGCCTGTGCAGGGAATTACAGCAGCCTGCAGTAGATCTGTGATCCCCTCACCGACACACACAAACACACACACTCCTTCTTTTCAATGAGCACTACTACATCAATCATTCCAGATACCAGGCTGTTGACATAAAGGCTCTGGGGAGGCAGAAAAGGGGGGAGTCTGTAAAATTCCATAAGTAACGAAGCTTATGAAGCGAGGCTTTGGGATGAGACTAGTGGCCTGACAAGGTCAATAAGCTTTACGGCCTGCTAAACTGCTGTGAAAAACTCCCAGGCAGGCAGAGGCACTTTTTGAAAGAGAAGGCACGGGGGAGTCGAACTGCTGCTGTAGCTTTATTGCTTCATTCTTCTTTCTTTCAGGCGTCAAGTTATTTTAGGATTTGCGCTGACCCAGGTGATCGCCGATACATACTGACTACTCGGGTTGTTCGAGATTAAGCATAAGAAGCAGAAGCGGCGTTCTCTCATTTCTCATCACTCAACAGAGTGGCGATGGCTTTGCCAAAAGCGCTGGAGATTAAATATAGCACGGAACAAGGTAGTAGATCACCAGCAGAACCCACTAGCTAACACCTGCCAAGACTAAAATCATGGGTGGTCTATTGGTCTCGGCTTTCACACCCGCTGCACATGTGTGTGGAATGTTAGTGTGAGAATGGCTCATGGGTGAAAAGCCACACTGGCAAATTTTCCAATATGACTCTTCGATGCGTCAGTGGATGCAGATCAAAGAAAAAGTCCGGTAAAAAGTGTGAAGCTGAACATACAACACACCATTAGCTCAAAGGCATACATTCAATGTGTCCCACCTAGTGTGTCTGTTTCCTACTGAGTCACAACTCTGCCTGTCAACGAGTTTATGACCTACATTCAAATCAATGCCCTTAGCCGGACATGTGGTCCACGTCTGTCGCTTATACCCTGCTAGAGGAGTCCCTTATCGCTTACCAAGTCAAAGGTATAAATATAGAACTCTAGAGTCATATATTGACTTATGTGAGTGCAAGCTTCAGTTCCCGGCATGGAGAAGAGGACAAATCAAGTAATGCTGCAGCAAAACATACTGTAGGAAGTCATCAGTTTGACCTGTTAGGCCTTACAAGAACTGTCGTTACGATTCCCCCTCATACGTTGTCATTATTTCCATTGCCAATAAGCTGAACCGTAACCAAGAACCCATTTTGAATACCTTACCTTCCTGCCAGGGTTCCATTAGTACAGCAGGGGTGAACAACTTAAAAGAGTATTAGCTAGTTCATCAAGCAAATCCAGACGCCTCACTAGGTAGGCTTAAAAAATTACGTTTAGTTAATTAACTTTTTCAAGCACACTACAAGTCAAAAGTTACATAGTTGTGGGCTCCCGAGTGGCGCATCGACAAGGTACGCAACCCAGAGATCGCAAGCTCGAATCCGGATTGATGCCACAGCCATCCGTGACCGGGAGTCCATGGGAGTTAATTGGCCGAGCTCTCACGGGGGGGAGGGATGGCATAAGCTCACTTCCCTGTCACTCACAGCGATCACCAGCCAATCATGGGCGTCTGTGAGCTCATTC
>JAOUQZ010000039.1:7612181-7629681 GCA_028564935.1 Neosilurus hyrtlii
TAAAAGCAGTACCCCCCCCCCCCAAAAAAATATATATATATACACACACACACACATTTTAACATAACATAAAACAAGAGAAAAAAAATAAGATATATAAATAAATAAACTGTCTAGTCATAAGACCAAATCAGCTGAGTGTGGCACACAAAGATGGGTCAAAGCCAAAGAAGGAATTTAGTCACTTATAACTAAACAAACAGAAGTTTGGCTTAATCATGCATGGCCAGAAAGCACAGTCAGGATTTAATAAAGTAATGTGGGTTTTAATCAATGTTTACAACCTTTTTAAAATAAAAACATATGGAAAGTATTATTGCTACAAGATTTTTAAGAACTAAATAAGTCGATTAATTTCAAAGAATACAATAATTATTTAACATTCTGCTTTTTCCTGGATTAAAAACAAAAGCAGGCCATACAAAATCCACATTTTATCCTCATCCCAAAGAAAACGCCATGACATAACTGAAGCAGGCACCAGTAGGAATAGCCTTTAAAAGAGATACATGATAGTATTGAGTTTATCACCTGTGAGGCAAGTGTAAAAGGTTACCAAAAACCCTTACCGTTTCAGGTTTCTCCTCAATGGCAGTGGCAGGGGAAGACACTTGAGCTAGTGCAACACGCAACAGGCAGTCAAACAGGGGGACAGCCAGGTCAGAGTTCACCACACCAGACAGGCACAGCTGATCCTTCACCTCACCCAGTGTGTCTTCTACAGACTGAAACTATTTAGAGAGAGAGAGAGAGGAGTGCAGACGGGTGGGGGTGAAGAGAGATGGAGAGAGTGTGGGAGTGAAAGGGAGCAAAAGGGAGAGAAAAGGATTATAAGGTTTGGTCAAAGGCTACTATTAGAAATCCAGTAATAAGGTTTAAAGTCTAGTGCAGCTTAATATACTAAAACACTGGATAAATGCAAGTTTGATTTAAAGAAGACAAGAGTTATCTTGTAATAAATCGCACATTAACTACCTGCAAAGAGCTGTTAGGATCAAGTGTCTGGAGCCCAGACTTGGAGCTGTGAAGACAGATGGACAGAAGTGCTTCCAGCAGACGGATACACTGTAAGGGCCACTCTTCTTCAAGCTTGTGTGCTGGAACTTTGGTCTTTACCGCCGTACGATCAGGACTCGCTGAATGATTACCATCTCTCGGTTGTGTTTCATGTGTCTCAAGAGTCTGTACTCGCGTTAGCCCTGAAGAGTCCGAGAGTGGCGGGGTTGCTTTGCCCTTGCCAACCCCTTTTTTCTTAAGTTTGACTTCTTTGGTTTTCAAGGTAAGATTCTGAAGGACAACACTCATGAGGCGACAGCACACATTCAGGCCGCCTAACCTGAAGAGCTGTCTCTGGAACAGCGGGCTCTCCAAAAACACCCAATGGCATACAGACCACACATCTGCTGCTCGTCTTACCTGTTCATTTGATGACAGTGACACTCTATCTGGTACGTGGGAAGGCCACCCACCCAGGGACTCACTGGGTATACAGTCATAGCCTGGGGTGTCCTCAAAGTCATTAGCAGAGTCCCCATCCAAGTCAGCATCCTTGCTTACACATAGCACAGCCACACACAAAAAAAGATTAATAATGTTCAATGCTTCGCTATAGGTCCATCTGTTTTCTGTACTCATACTGCTTGAGCCCCTCCAATTTAGGCATGACTCTTTTATATCTTCATAGAATTTACGGAAACTGTGTGGACCGTCACCTGTCTCTTGAGATTCTTGGTCTTCTGCTGTAGTAAGTCCATGCAATGCTATATCTGTCTGGTCACAGCCACTTAAAATCAGTGTCTCAAATACCTTAAGTGCCCAAGGCCTAGTAGAGTCAAGATAGATCAACTCAGTCACCTGGTTCAGCCCAGTACTGCTCAAGAACATGCTACGAACCACTGTGCTGTGGAGAGAAAATGTTAGAAGCAATAAGAACAAAAGAAAATCAGTGTGCATTGATATTACTAGCCATATATTTTCCCCTAGAGAAAAATCTAATGAAGTCTTCAATACTGGGGCATTATAGACTACCAAAAGTTGTTCAGTTAAAAATGGTAAACAGCTTTCAAGATGTTCAGAAATGTTATACAAAATAAAATTCAAAGAAATACTTAAACAGTTAAACATAAAAAACTTCTGGGGAAGAGTAT
Organism: Neosilurus hyrtlii; assembly: GCA_028564935.1. Classification (NCBI taxonomy): domain Eukaryota; kingdom Metazoa; phylum Chordata; class Actinopteri; order Siluriformes; family Plotosidae; genus Neosilurus; species Neosilurus hyrtlii. The sequence continues at coordinate 7,614,329 of JAOUQZ010000039.1, forward strand.
CCTGGGAGAAAAAATTTGTAGAAATAGCTAAAACACACACACACACACACACATACACATATATACACACACACACATATACATATTCTTCATATTACATTTGTGATGCTTGAGGTCCCTGATCACGGTTCATGATTAAAGTGACAAAGTATGAAGAACATTTGCTGACATCGTTTTCCTGATGTGGAGAATTGTATAAGCCTATCAAAACATTTAAGTCAATTTACTTTAACTGATGTGTAGAAAATGCTTCTTTAAAACTATTACTGTGTACTATTACTACTACTATTACTGCTGTGGTGTCCAGAAATAACAATCATAATCGGCCAGTAGATATATATATATATTTTTTTTTTAAATAATATTGCATACCACTGAATTTGGAATAGTGGCAATATCTGCATGGTGAGATTATAAATAAAAATATAACTGAAATAGCCCACTACTGAATGTGTTTACATCTACTGGTAAACAGTACTGGTAACAGATTTTTTTATATTCAGGCCCATATTTGACTGATTTCATACAAAAGACAGTTTCAGAATGCAACTGATATAGCCCTCTGTCAATATCTGTCAAAATAAATTGTCACTTACATAACATGCAGCAATAAAAAACTGTTGCAATGTTTTGACCCACAACAACAATTAAGTGGCCTTCTGGAATTATCTGAAGTATAAAATTATATACATTATGGTGTCTCATTAATTAGTTATCGTTAAAGAAACTTTCTGGAAACATATTTCTTCTAGAAACTTATCTCTATAATTATTTGTTTATTTATACATTAGTGTCCTTTCAGACACGATGTACTGTATGTAATGTGTATAGACCATAAAGTTTCAAACTAGGTTAGAGGAAAGAAGCAAGCCTCCTAACCTCAATCAATATACAGGGGGAATTAAGGATTCATGATTGATAGAACTGGTATTTGTTTAAATTCTTACGCTGATGTCAGATTTTTAGGACCAGTATTGAAGAATTACATATATAGACAGCTTAAGACTTACGCTACACTTTATTTCAAGGACAGAGCTGAGAGAAACTGTCTAAGAAATGATTACGCAAGGACAGTAAAACCTACCTTGACTTGAGTAAGCTGGGCAGCACCTCAAGGTAGACAAGCAGCACTTCCATCGGGAGGCAGTGGGTGGGATTACTACAAATCTGACTGCATGCCCTGGACACACCTATTTTTTGAGCATGGTGGGCTAGCGCCACTGCTTTCTGAAGCATAGGATAAAAAATGTATGTGTACAGTTTCCACTGTATCACTGCGTTTCCCCTTATGGTCAGTTGGCATATATGACTGGCAATCTGTTGAGTCAACTGCAAATCTTTACCAAAGACTATTTCCTGGTAAGCTTTTAAGGCATCCCATTTCCGAAGCATTACTTCAGAGACTCTACTTGGTAGAAAAACTTGGAACGAAGGACAAGGGGTTGTGCAGTTTGGTGCTACCTCAGTGTCTTGCAAAGTCGTTTTAATACCAAGACTATGGCTGCTGTCCAAGATACAGATATCACAAGAAGGAAGTCTGGCATTTACTGAGGGTTCTTGCCCTCCCAACTGTTCTAGAACAAATCTACTTAGTGCCGTGAGAATGTAGGACCGATAACTGCACAAACTTGGAGCCTGAAATACTTGAAGCAGAGGAGCCACCACTGAATTTGGTTCCATGCAACAACAAATTCCAACAGCTTGAATACCAGCCAGAACCTGCAGAATGGCAGGCCCAGAGGGTGAGAGACACTGGAGTAGTCGCAGGCAATGGTGAGCACAGACAGCCAGAATGCAACAACCTTCAGGGTAACCCACTTGCCAGGTATTAACCTCAGTGTTTTCCTCAAGGTTGTGTTGAGTTGCCTGCTTAAGGGCAGTGAATGGCTGTCCTGAGATGTCATGGTGATGGTGCAGCAATTGGGAATATTCACATCTTCTGTGACAACGTCGTGCACATGTTGACTTGTGAGTTTGTTCTGATTTGGCCCTTTTCACTACACTGATTATCTTAAGGACACCTGAAATAATGTTGTGCAATCGTTCCAAGACTTCACCACTCATCTCGGAATCAGAAGTATTGGCGATGGCTTCAAGATGGAGGCAAGTTTCCTCGAACAACTCAAGGCCATGGTGCTGCACAAACTCGTGAATTAATTTAAGTGCCTTGGTCAAAAGGAGAAGATTTGGCGCAGAGGCTTCTAAGCAGCCAAGCAAAAATTGAAGGACACCCTCAAGCAGTTCTGGGAACAGCAGGGCTTGATGACGGTAATTAGACACAGAAAGGTCTTCATGCACCTCTTGTTGAGTTTTTTTGGTTTGAGGAGTAAATGTTTTCACACTTGCCTTGAAGACTTTCCTATCAAGACTGGCGCGGATCTTCAGGATGGCTCTGAGCAGATTAATTAGGCTTTGCTGCAGATTTTCAGGTAGTGCCTCACTCTGACCCATATTTACAGACATTAAATGGAGGATGGTGCGCAATAACATTCTTTGGACAAGGGCAATTGGCTCCTCAGCCCATCCTGAGGCTAGTTCATCAATGCCTTCCTGATCACTTCTCCCTCGCCCTCCGCCACAGCAGTTACAGAACTCCGTCAGAATTTCAGTGAGTTTGGGAACAACACTAACAGTTAAGCTTGGGTTGTGATTCATAGTCATGTCAAATTTGCAAATTTTCTCTAATAAGGACAATAAAACATGACAGAGATCAAATGGTGAATTCGCAATACCATCTAAAATAGAAAAAGCTGTCGGGTCAGTTAGCATATTAGTATTGGGCTGCAGTGACTCAAAGTGTCTCATGTAAGTCCTGGATCTTTCAAAACTGCTCATGCCATCCACACAAGGAGACTGCATTGGCTGCTGCAGAAGAATAACTAACTGTTGACGGTGTTGATTAACACGACTGGATGAACCAGGAGACCGGCGACGATTAGACCATGTGTTCGCTGCTTTTTCATCGGAATTCGATTCAGAATCTGATGTGGAGATATGGGATTCGTACACATCTCTTACTGAGTTTCTATGAGCAGTCCTTCGTATATGCCGTGACTTCCAACTGTGAGACAAGTGCTTTCCAGAGTTCCGTGCATCACAACAACTTTTCTGCTTTTCCAAATTCAGAATATCCGGTTTTTCCTCTTGACAAGGGGGCACTTCCAGGAGTGAAGGTAGAGTGAAATCTACAAATATTAAAAAAAAATAAAAAAAATACACAAGTAGTTTGTGAAATTTAGTTCCTAATTCTATATTTATGCTGAACAGCACTGAGATATCAATGTAATCTAAAACTTGCAACAGATCCTCTAAAAGTGATTAATGAGCAACATGAATAATCTTGCTTGAGCTGGTTATTAAAATGAAGGCTGTATGTTTGCTTCTGAGAAAAATAATTAAGCTAGGAAGCCCATGTTAGGACAGATTAGCATGCCAGCACTAAATAGCTTAGATAAGTAGAAAAAGTCCAACTGTACCCCTTGAATAGACAGACTTCAAATAAGAGCTGCTAAACTTGTCATGAATTCATAATACTTCCTTTAAATGCAAGGCATAAAATATCAACACAATTGATCCTAACACAATTATTTAAAGAGGGTCATATAAAAATGCATAAATAAATATTAACCATGCACACTATAAAATTGTTATATACCAAACCTTTATCTGAATGAACTTCATCTGTCTGAATTTCTGTATGATGGATATTTAGTTTAAAATTTCTACCACTTACATGGTAAAGCACCAACATGCTCAATTAGTCAATCACAGACCTTTTTATGTGCTGTAATTCTTTTAATTTACAAGCAAGAAATTATCTGACAATGGACTGATATTTACCAGTGAGCTTTTCTTCCCGTACAGGTATCTTCCACACTAATGGTAGCAGTGATAACAAGAGAGTGAGCAGCTCTTCCCGACACACAAGTTCCTACAAGAAAAAACATTAAAAAAAAATAATAATAATTTAAAAAAGCTTCAAGCTTAAAAATGACCTTTGCATATCCCAGTTGGATGTCAGGACCAGAAAACACTACCGGGTGTCCAATATAAATAGTAGATGGTATATATTTAAGGACGTAAGCAAGCAAACAAACAAGCCTTACAAATGCAAGTGCCTTGAGAAATTGACATTCAGTGTTCAAAAAAAGAAAAGGCAGACACAATAGAAATAACACAGATGCACAACGACTACTTGAGTACAGTGAGATGTGCATTTAGACATGATAAACGAAAAGAGTGTCCCTGAATACTAGCTCCACCCTGAACATTCTGGGAAAGCATTCTTGACATGGAGAAGAGAAAGTGTATCAGCATGTGTGAATTAAAAGTAAATATAGGAGGCTCGTTATTTCAGTTGCCTGTGACACAGTTTGACTCCCACCACCAATCTATGTTCACTGCAATAATTCAAGAGGAGGAAAAAAAAAAAAACATATTAACCAAACATACAAACATATTGGTGCCTTAGTATGTGGCCTGAGCTTACTCACCAAAAATACAAAATAAGAGTGCGAACAGGTCTAAATTAAAACATGCTGAACACCAACCACCGAGCTTCTCTGGGGTATTGGACATGAGCCTGTGACTCTGTATGGCTTGTTTTCAGTGGAGATGGTGTTGAAGGTCCAGCCATATCCTTAATTCAATCAGCTTGTTCAAAGACTGAATTTTGTGACTCACTGTGTGCAATTACTGCAATTATATCTATATGTTAACGAACGCAACATGAACTTGGCCGTAAAGTATAACCCCCTGCAGGTCCTGCAAGGAGGTGCAGTCTATAGGGCAGGTTTTACACAGTATGGGGTACACATTGCTTGTCCAGTTTCCTTTGGTATGTACATTACATGACTTTTGGTCCAATTAAAACACAGTGTGGCAAATTAAAATCAGTACAACTTAGTGACATCGTATTCGTGATCAACAGGTACATAATTAAAATGAGGTGTAAATACCAAAGCAGTGCCCAAAAATGATGATTTTTTTTGCCAAACATCCTAAAATATTGTCTGCGTTTGAAGCGCAATGCCTTGTGAGCCATGAGGGGTGCAGTTTGTCAGAATTAACTTGGCTTAGTGCCGCCCAGTCTGACAGCTCATTTGGGTCGGACGGGTTCCAGGTTTCAGCACTGGGAATGCAGCGCTTCTGGCGGTGAGGGTGATGCAGAAGGCTGCAGTGCTGGGAAGCCTACACTTTCTGAAAAAAGTCCTGGGCAGGTTTAACTATGCAGTACTTCCTGTCAGCAATCCCGTTTACTCTCTGGGCTGTGTGTAACTGATGAGGAGTATGTATTGTGCCAGAACCACCTTAACCTCTGAATGATTAAAAATATGCACAATAACTTAGATAGTTACACAAATGTGCACACTCAGAACTTAAAAGAAGAATCTTCAAATTTTATCATAGCATTTATTATCAGAGCTCATGAGTGGAGCCCCATAGGCATGGAACATGACTTGAATGATTGTCCTGTGTCCATTCCACAGAAAACTCAATAAGGTTGCCGTGCCATTTCAGATTTGCTTTAGAATTTTTAAAATGAATGACTTTTGGACTATTTGGACAGATAAGATTCATTACTGCAACTCAAATTGCACACTTGCATATTTACCATTATTCAGCTTGATGAAATCTGCATTAAAAATAAAAAACATATTAAAACATCTTATTCTTTAGAGCACTTTTAGCCCTTTGTATCTCCATCGATAAACATGTCAGATTTGTCAAATTCTAGGATTTACATTAAATGCGCACTGCTCATTTATGACAAGGCCTACCATCAGAAGTATTATGCCACTGGAACGAGCATGTCTTAATTAGCAAGTGCACAAAATATCAAGTTGGCATCATGAACAAAACTAAATTTAAAGTGTCAATAATGGCATGTTTTACTACAGAAGGAAATGAATAATCCCAATTACAAAAAGTTTCTGCCAATCTTATACAACCACATTAAACTCACAACAGAACAAAAACATTTTTGGGAAAAAAAAAACACAAAACGTATAGTTTTAAGAAAATTATGCTATTTTTAATTTGCATTTGATTTTAATGGCAGCAACACACCTAAAAAAATTGAGATAGGTAAACATGAGACATGTTTACTACTTTGTAGTGTCCTTTCTACTTTATTTACTTCCTTACTACTTTTTAAACAGTAACCGTTCCGTAGACATCTGTAAACTGAGGAGACCCATTACTGGACCAGTCTGTAGTAGGAATGTTACCCGATCCTTGTTTGGTATAAGATTCTAGCTGTCCCGGGGCTTTTTGTCATGTTCTTTGTTCATTATGTGTCAAATGTTTTCCACTGTTTAGAGGACTGAACCGCAAACAAGCCAGTTCGACATCCAGATTCTTTTACTACAAACCCATGCTATTGTTATAGATGCAGTATGCGGTTCAGCACTGGCTTGCTGGATTATACTTGGCCTTCTGTGGAAAACACATCATCTAGATGGAAGCATATGTTGCACTAAAACCTGTATATACCTTTCAGCAGTGATGGTGCCTATGCAGATATACAAGCTGCCAATTCCATAGGCACTGTTGCACCCTATACCATCAGAGATGCAGGTTTTTGAACTGATTACTGAGAACAAGCTGGAGGGTCCCTCTCCTCTTTAGTCTAGAGGATGCAGCATCCATGTTTCGCTCAAAGAAATTTTACATTTCAATTTGTCAGACCACCGAACAGTTTTCCACTTTACCTCAATCTTAAGTAAGCTTTGGCTCAGAGCGGATGGTGATGTTTCTGGATCATGGTCACATACGGCTTCTTTCTTTCATGATACAGCTTTTAACACCTGTGTTTGAGGATGGCACAGTGAGCTATGATCACAGAAAATGATTTCTGGAAGTGTTCCTGAGCCCATGCATTGATTTCCATGACAATCATACCTGTTTTTATGCGATGCTGTCTGAGGGTCTAAGGTCAGAGGCAACCAATATTAATTTAAAAAAATATATATATCAATCATACATTTTTGGGGTTTTTTTTAATCGCTGTTTTGTGTGATAATAATAATCTCTTCCTTCACATCTCTTCCCCCAATGCTTTCCTGAATGCTATCGTTCCACCGCCAAGTCTCTTTTCTCTCCTTCCTCTGTCTAGATGCCACCCCAAGTACCTACCTAGCTTTCTCCCTCACCTTCCTGTCCAGTCATCCAGCATCCCCTTGCTTCTAATCAATGCCCGTTTTACCTCCGCTCTGAATTTTACATAGCAGTCTTCCTATGAGATCTTTGGTTTACTTCTCACTCTCCATCTCTTCTTCACCACTACAGCCATCCTACAGACTACCATCTGATGCTGTCTGCCACCTTGCAATCCCTAATCTCCTTAAGCTTGTGTCTCGTATAGGGCATAGTCCACCTGCGAACACCTTCCTCCACTCTTTGTTCCTCCCTCTTCTCAAAATATGTAATTATGCAGCTGCATGGACAATACTGTCTCGGTTTCCCAATTAGGCGGCATGGTGGCGGTAGTTAGCACATCCGCCTCACAGCAAGAAGTTCCTGGGTTTGAGTAAAGGGCTCAGGCATTTCTGTGTGAGTTTACATGTTCCCCCCATATGAGGTGTGGATGTTCGTGTGTGTGTGTGTGTGTGTGTGTGTGTGTGTGTGTGTGTGTGTGTGTGTGTGTGTGTGTGTGTGTTAGCCCTGCGATCTGGCAAGCTGTTCGGGGTGTGCCAGCCTTTGCCCAGTGTCACGAGACCCTAGTGGGATTGGCAAATGACTGTCTAAGTGAGTAAGTGAGTGCCATTTCCATTCTTTCCGCAAAATCCACCACCATCTGCCCTTCAGGATTCCTTTCCTTGACACTGTACCTGCCCATCACTTTCTAATCACCTCTGCTCCCCACACCAGCATGGCCACCGCCTACCAGGAAGTTTACTTTTTATGACTAATTTTAATGGAAATTATAACTGGACAATTATTTAATAAATTGCTTGTATGCTTTTCTCTCCTGCAATTGTCAAAAACCATTCATGGCTACATAAGGAACTTAAGACGATTAAGGCGATTTGTAAAAGGATTATATCAACAATGAACTGTTATGTTTCTTAGTATTTGGTATTTTAATAAGCCCTAGTGTTATATTACAAAACTTAGTTTCTATTTCTTTTTCTCTGTTTATATATTTCACAGTTAATAATAGCCCAATTTATCAAGTTTTCTGGAGTAGGTAGGGGGTATGTGAAGTTCTCAAAAAAGTGGGAACAGAGTTAATAGTTTAAAAAAAAATCTAAATGTCTGAAATAAAGCTTTAACTGACCTGATTGAGAACAGCATCAAGGGTACTTAGCAACAGAAAGCCACGGCCTTGGACCAGGTACTCTCCCAGAGCCACCAGGTGACTCTCCTCCTCTTCCTCCTTCCTGCTGGCCTCTGTTCGCTGAGCCACTGCACTACACAGCTGGTGAACATCAGTCAGAAATTCCCGAGCCAGGGTGTTACTGGCACCACTCATGTCTGAGCTAGATTGAGAGGGGACAGGTTAAAAAACCCCTGACAGAAATCAATGGAGACTCACAATGTACAGCAAACACTCACGTGAAATAGATTTTTTTCCCTTATTACAGCACATCAGCTTACTTTATAGCACCTGTAAACATACACCCCCTCACCAGCCTCTGTTTTTGTACATTTTTGGCTAGATGTGCCAAGCTCATACACTCCTGGGCAAAAAACATGTAACAGCAGCAGCAAATGTATGTAACAGCCAGTAGTACATCATTACCAGTTAATGGTGATTGTTTGTCTGAATACCAGCTAATTTAAATCAAATAATTAGTTTTATAATTTTCAGCTTCTGGTCTATTGACTATCCACAAAATTTAAACTAGCCCCCAAGCTGTGGAATTCCCTCCTCTGGGGTCATTGTGATATTACACATATCCCCAAATTCTAAATTAACTTAAAGGTCAGATGTTATACTAGGACTAGGCGATATTGCCTAAAAAAACAAGTTTTATTATAACAATATTAAATGCATATAAAAACAGCAAACATGTCTTAATTGATTTATAATTGGAATTGTTCCCTGAGTGCTGCTCAGTAGTTACTTACTGCACTTTCTCCATTAGATTCAATGAAATGTTTAAAGAAATTCTGTTTAACATGTAGTGCTGTGTATTTCGATAAAAAAATATTTTTGGCTTGGTAGCTCATATCTGAGGTCGATCTTATTTATATATCTGAATAAACTCCTTTTTTCCCCCAACTAACATGTGTAAACTGCACACATTTCGCAGGGCTAGTCCTGGTTCTCGGCTGCGCGCATGTGCCTGATTTTAGACAAATTTTACAGCGGTCAGAGGTTTGTGCTGTCAGACTTTGCTGAACCATTTCTAAATTACCAAGGAGGGACAGGCTTTTTTCTGTTGTGTGGTGAGCATCGAAGCCTATCACAGAGTGTGAGGCAGGAAAGAATCCGGAATGGTGCACCACCGCCGAGCAAAAGCTACACAGCCACTGAAGTAAAAAATAATCATAATAAAATTAATTTAAAATAACTTACGGATAAAAAAATATATATATTTACGCTTTATAAAGTGAATCATGATTTCATTTTACACATCTGCCTAAACCAAAAGATTTTCAGACCTTTATTTTTCATTGTGAACACGAGTGGAGCACCAAAATTTGATTCCTAATGCAAACAACTCTATACTTCAGAGATTTGCTTCCCCACCTCCCCTGCTAATCGTGCCCTGTTCGGCCTGTTCGACTTCCTCCTTCCATTATTGGCGTTTTTGCACTCCAGCTATTCTTCCTGCTTCCCACCTATTCTGATCTGAACGGTCTCCAACCCAGAGACTGCAGTTCCCCAGTTCCAAAATAAAAGATGGAACCTTTTTTCAGCCAGAAAAGAAGAGCAGCTGTAACTGCTCCTGCAGAACAAAAAATTCTTATGACAGACTAAAGGGACATGACTGGTCTGAGGATTCATGATTAAGGCTTAATAATGAGTTAGACTCAGCTCGTTAGCCACGTTATATAAGAACTTGGTGTGCTGCTCCTCAGCACGAGGTATTCCTGTAGTTTTGTCTGTCTGTCAGTTTCTCTTTGTAGTTTACACAGTCTGCCTTTTTATTCTGTTTATCTGCAGGTTTCGGTTTGTGTTTAAGTAACTCAATAAACCTGGGACATGCAACTTGTCTAATGATTGTTAGAATCAAGTTTATATAGGTAATAACTCTGAATGTCTATTCTTTGTTCTTGCCAGGCCTTTTGCATGTGAATACTGCATTTGTTGTTACATGTACACAAGAAGCAGAGGGATGTCAGAAAAGAAACCAGAAGTGCACTAATAACCAAACATGTCAGCCAAGAAAAACAACAGAACATGATGAAAAACACTGACAAGTGTAAAGAAAACACTCCCCAAAAACTACCTTCACACGGCAGGGGTGATTGTCTCACAGTACACTGTTCCAAGAACCCTTAAAGAGCAGAAACATCAACGCAATACCACGAGACTGGGTTGTTAACACTCCCGAGCTGTAAGAATTCACAAGGAAATAGAGAGATACCACAAAAGTTCTGAAACAGTTTTGTTGAACTGTTGAATACTTAAAGCTTAGAGTAGAAACTTGGAACAATCTGTGTAGATGTTATTTGTAATCCTGGTGAATTCGATGACTTGTAAAGCGGTTAAATACTTTTAAAAGTCACCTTGCATCAATACGTACAGGGCATAACAAATTTATCTTTAGTCTTCAATCATTGTTGTTTCTTCATTTTATTTTTATATCCTGTAGGACTTATCACAGCTGTCATGTGTGACAAACAAAATACACTATATTTTATATATTATCGTCCGATAATTATCAGCAAAACTAGCTTTTTACTTTCAAAAACACAACTGTTCACTTAAAATAAAAACAATGAAAATATATGGAATAAGTATAATTATAAGAATAAACTGTTCATATCGATACTTCACAAGTGATATTCTCCACCTCCATCGGAAACTACCTGTATAAACTCATAAGGGACTAGCTGTTACGCAATACACTTAAAGACAGCTCACGACCTCGCATGTTGCAGTCATCTGACACTCACATAGAAAGGCTTACTGTATCACCTTAGCCTGTTATTCCATCCTCCTGATCAGGCTTGATATACTGTTTCCACCCTCTTCACAGGAGCCAGCACATCCAATAACGTCGTATGTGACTCAATCTCCATTTAAACTTTGGATGCAAGTCTGAAAAATGTTGCCACTGACCATAATTATGGAGCAATTATACATTATCTCCATATAACATCCACCGTCTACACAACACCAGCCTTTTAAAGACAACCGAAGCATGACATTCAAATACCACAAACAAGACATTTTTCTCGACTCACCCACTTCTACACGCATGCTGGAAGTGAAGATCTGGAGTGAAAACTCATTGTTCACTACTTAGTCATCCACTCATTCCAATATACTTCCACAGCACACAGTTGCTACTAATACTTCCATGCTTTAGTAATTAATGACCTTTCTGTTCTGCACTTCAAATTTCATTAAACTATGAAGGCAGATGGATGCTTTCCAGATCTCGGTGGTCAGTGCATCACATGAAAGCATGTGATGTCACATGGTATTCAGTCTTCCTCAAGGGCTCACCTCGCTAGCGGCTGAGAACAATCATTGTATCACAGCACTGAAGTGAAAACATACAGAAAAATTCGATGCTTTGAGTCTACTGATGAACTATTTTGACTTGTCATATTGATTGTGTAATGCTGATTAATTATATATACTGGAATGACCTCTTCTCTCTAAATTAATGTTGAAATGTCATAATAAAGTGCTTACAGTCTGTAATTACTATACCACTGTGCTGTTGCATTCTCACTGGTCACAAGGTTTCAAATACATTTCAATGACAACGGCTGTAACAGGGCCAGCTCTAAAATAGCAGCTGTCAACATACTACGAAGAAAAATTACGTAATTATTCTGTTGGTTTAAACTTCCCCCACAACTACAACACGATGCAGTGCGAGTGAACTATCTGTACTGTTTTTAGATGACAATACCATTTCTTTTCCCGACCATTTATGCATGACATCAACACAGTGATTTTTTTTTTCCTTTCACTGTATGCAAAGCATGTATTCCTGTGATTATTTTGATTGGAGTTATGATGGCATTTTCTAAGAAAATCAAGGAGAAAAATGTCACAGGCCAAACAGAAGAGACTTCATATTGTGCTGGTAATATTAGTCTTCAGAATCCAGAGCTTGTGGCAGTGACATGTACACTCAGCATTCAGGATATGCTGTCAGATTACAAGATATCCACTAGGAAGTACTTTGTTTTTACAATTCTTGTGTATACTTTTGTTAACCAAGGTTTTCCTCCTTTTAGAATTTTTCTAAATTCTTTCATCAGACAATAACAGTTACACAATGTCAAGAATGTATTTACAAATGCATTAACAAACTATTAATATCTTATTATCTATACCTCATTAACATCTAGATCTTCCTGCCAATAATGGCTTTCAGTTGATTTTTAAAAGCTGTAACATATTGTAACTATTTTATTTTAACCAAGCTCACCTGCTCTTAATGTTAACTTGTTCATTTTTAACACTGTGAAAACAAATGACGCATACATTAGTCACTAATAGACCATCTACTTCCCCTTTATTATATTTACAAAAATATTCATATAAAGATTCCTAAATGTTTTACTCCCAATTAATATCTCTACTGATAGATGTCCACGGCTGGTGTTATATGGGTTGAATTTTTAATAAAGGTGGTAATGTGTGTTTTCACTGGTGTTACGGATATGGGACAGCCAACTGAGCAATGCTGTATGCTAATGGGGCTCCGATCTGGAGCTCTGCTATTAATTGTCAAGTATTTTTTTAATTTTTAAAACTGACCAGACTGACGTTATAAGACAGACAAATATTCAAAAAAATTATTTAAAAGATATTTTTAGAGTTCATCAAATTGTATTGCAAGCCCCCCCATCCCCGTTTTTTTTTTAAGATGATCAATTTCTTGTGATTATAACCTGTTATTTAAAAGTAATTTAAGTTTAGGTTTTATGTGTCAAAAATATCTGGGCAGGGTATATTGTGAAAAATATTCAGTTAAAAGTTATGCCTTTTTAAATCACAAATTTCTTCTTTAATAGTAAAGTAAGAATAAAAAAAATCACTTGAAAAAATTAAAAAAAGAATTTTATATATATATATAAATATATATCAATTCTCAATCAACTCAAATAGAATATGATTGCATGGAAAAATCTCTATTAATGCAGTTTCTCACCAAATTGCAAATGTCAAGCCAAAAGTCCCCCCAAAGTTTAATCATTCTCGAGTATTCACCATGTTCTTTGAATTTTCCCCATAATTCGATGACCCAATTTTTTTTAACGTTGTTCAAAGTAAGCTTGTGACAAATGCAAAAATATGTAAAAATCCAAACTGTTCCCAAACACTCACATACTATTCCCTTTTGAATTGAATTTTTGGGGAACAGTAAGCAACATGTTTGAAGAAACTTTCAGAAATTTTAGAATTGAATAGACAAAAATCAGACATAGGTGGTGAATACATTGTAACTGTTTATTCACAAGACATTTGAGAATTCCACACTGAGTTGCCTGAGAATAATTTATCTATTTATTAATTTTTCAGAAATTATATAAAAATAGCAAATTTAATATCTCCAAATATTCGCAGCAGTAAAATTTCACTAAAAAGGTTAAAAATAATAATAATTTGCAGAGTATAGTTTGCCCCAATGCTGTCCCCCCTGCACCCCCATAAAAACGTTGTGTAAATTGTATTTAAGAAACATGCAGTATGTCCACTTGGCACCTGGCTCTTCCTTTCTTTTACAAATCAAAGTCTACTTTATGGTTTGAATGGATTTCAGAAGAAAGAGAGAGAGAAATAGAGAGAGAGAGAGAGAGAAGTAACATACCAAAATTGTAGTGCATCCTTCCCCCCAAGGTGTTGCACAGAGTGGAACAAAATCAGGAATTTCTCCAAGGACTGCAAACTGACCTGAGAGAGTGGTGACAAACAGGCAGACAGAAATAGAGAGAGAGAGAGAGAGAGAGAGAGAGAAAGAGAGAGAGAGAGAATTAATTGAAATAAGTTCAAAATATATTTAATGTATGTGTAATTCTACACAGTTTGCAGTATAAAATAATCATTATCCATAACGGTTGTTGTGTTTAGGGTCGTGTTAAAGCTGGAGCCCATCACAGCCAACCCCAGGTGAAAGGAGGGCCACATAGGGCAAAGGAGGGCTACATAGGGCAAATCCTAAATTTCTTGCCTATTACTCCTACATAGATAATAATTTATCTATTCCACTACAGCTTTTCCAAGACCTTGGAGATAAAGAAGAGGTCTGATATTGGCCTATAGTTGACCGGGGTCAAGATCAGGTTTTTTTAACGGAAGGCTGAATAACTGCTAATTTACCAGATGTTGGTGCATAACAAGTGCTCAGGGAAGAATTACTTACATTTAATTAAGATTTAATTTTATCTGGGCACTGTAAGCATACTGATTGATGATTATGATGATTATATTGATTAACTTGGTCTCTTGAAATAGGGAAAACATTTACAGTTACACAACTTATACAGTTATATTACTTACTGAAGTAGTTCTGAAAATGTCAAAGAGAGTTAATTTTTGCTTGATATTTTGAAGTTAAAATTTGAAATATATTCTACAGTCTGATGGTATGCATGCTTTACTAAAGCAGACCAATTAATGTTGTCAATGTGTTGAACAGACATTTGAGACACTAGCAGTGTGTCAGATAATAAGGTTTAAATTCTCCCTCTGGGCTGCTGAAATTGGCTGTAAACACAAGGTTTTTACCATTTTTTCCCCTTCTGGACACACTCATGACACGTGTTTGTGTTTGTGTTGATAATCTGTGAAAATGGGCTGTTAATGCTGAGAATACAGTATCACAACAGACAGTGTACACGCACAAGTAACAAAACTTTTCCGAAGGGCTAATGGTGACGAGCACACAGAAATAAGTTACCGACAGAGATCTTACAAGTTTTGTAAAGAGGTGCTCACAAGCTTACTCATGCATTAACACATATAGTGCACTGCTATTTAAACCCTGTCTTTTCAAAATCATTCAACTGGTTTTCTTAACCATGGGGTATGTGACCAATACATGGTGAGCAGAGTCCACACAGGAAGCTACGAGCTGCACAAGCCATAAGCGAACTGCATAGCAAAATGCTAAGCAAAGTACACTCTAGTTGGCCAGTAACCCTCTCACGTTTCCCACTTCGAGATGTTTCAGAGTGTAACCGTAAGCAGTATCTAGCTAGTTCCCTAC
>JAOUQZ010000039.1:7658899-7672539 GCA_028564935.1 Neosilurus hyrtlii
CACACACACACACACACACACACACACACACACACACACACACACACACACACACACACACACACACACAGAGTTATTTCAGATATTTAAAGGAACTCCCTGTGTTCTTCAACCTAATCCTTACATTAGGTTCGTTGTAATGGTGTGCTAATGACAGTCGGTGGGCCACTCAAATATTGATAGCCTACATGAACATAACATCACTAGAAGGTGCTGCACATGCTGTAACCAGCTCTATCACTTAAGCATTCAAATACAAATAAAAACACACTCACCTTATGGGATGCATGAGCCACTGTTAGGCTTTAATCTCTGGGAAAAGCTACCATTGGCAAAGCTCTTTAAGTTTTGTTATGGATACGGAGCTGTTTTAAACAATCCAGAGAGCAAAAAGTAAAGAAAAATTTAGCAAGTAGTGAAATTTAAGGCTCATTCAGCACTGGCTGTTTGAGAGTCAGCCAGTTTAGTTTTCTGTTGCTATCCTTGGAAAATGGATAAAACCAATGCCTTTGTGCTTTCTTAATTCTGGGGCACAACAGTTAATTGACATGTCATTCATCATGTTAAAATAGCAAATAATATTGTTCAGTAATCCACACATGAACAGAACACAATGATTCATTTGATCTGTTTTGCCCACCTGAAAAACCTGGTTCGCTGTATGAGCTGAACGGTGATGTCACCAGAAAATGGGTCTATAGATAAGATTTGAAAACAGTGAAGTATTGATTGAAAATACAGTTTTTTCTCTGCAACAATTTTTGATTATACTTTAAAATAAGGGTACTTGCTGGAGTCTGAATTTCGTCTAAAGCGCTCAACAGACTGCGAGATTTTAACAGACTTACTAGTTCATTACAGATTACACTGTACAACATAGATTTAATAATCTTGGCTTTGACAGGTATGTACACTGTAGGATGGAAAATATAAAGGTATGCAGAGTGTACGATGATGAAACCTACTGAATTGTAGGGTTGCGTATGATGATTAAAAATGTCATGAAAAACACTGGTGGTAAACGTCATCAGAGGACAAATTGTATAATCCATTTTAATGCTATCCTACATATCCAGAATCCTTTGTTTTGCCTCCATGCCATTTGGGATTTGTGCACTATATAGCATTGTCACATATGTCATTTCATGTTGCATTTATACTGGCTAGTCAGTAGACATTCAGGTTATAGCAGTGCAGAGACCATGAGATGATCACTCTAAATATCTGACACTTTCAGAAAATGATCACAGGCTATCTTTGGTCACAGGACCATGACTATGTCTTTAAACAATTCTCACAGCTTGATGTAGGACCGCCATTTATGAGCCACAATATAAGAAATCACCATGATTGTTCAATCTTTTGTCTGGGACAGCACAACATTGTACAGTGTATATTGGGCTTAAAGTCACTTTTACACAACCTGTTCAAGGTAGATATATTGCAACTTTATTCTGTCATACCACTCTGCATAAAAAGTCTGAACACACATTGGGGTCATCGTTATTCCAACGCTGAGACAGCAGTTAAGTCAGTCATAGAGCTGGAATTGACATCTGTCTAAAACTGACAACTGGCATGGTGAGTCAAGGATGTGATGTGGTTGGCACTGACATTCTTCTATATGAGACCAGGGTGGACTAACTAAAAACACTTAAACCTCTTCTTCTCCTACATAATAGTCTTGATTGCACAAACAGCAACTTTGCTTGCATTTAAAAGAGGGGCATAAACACAGTATGTTGGCTATTCGTATCAACATCCATTATTGTTTTGAAAGCAATTCCAGGCTGCTCAGGATATTCATATTTTTAATGTGTGGGTCACACTTAATGCACACACTTTGTTGTGTTACACATAATGCCTTGGGTTCTTGAATGCCATCATACTAAAACACATTGATCACTCTTCATAGAGGCTTTGTTTGTTTGGCATAATGAGGGGCTTTTTAATGACAATATATCGGGATCTTTGCTTAAGAGGGCTTAAGTAAAGCCAACCTCTTTTAGCAGAAGAAATGAGCTTAGTAAGTAATCAGTGCAACCAATTATTGATTTATTCACATACTTATTTTTTTTTTCAAATGTAGGTGATTTAAGAATGAGGTCAAAAGTATATGGAGATGGCACACATAGTGTGGAAAGAAAACAGTTCACATCCTTTTTAAAAAAAAAAAATCTATTAGAAACAACATAATATGCCAAACATTACCATTGCATTTACAATACTTAATTCCCAGTTCTTGCACAAGTCCAAATGCATTTTTACAATAGTATACAGGATCTTCTTTTCTGAGCTTCTTATCTGAGCTGATATGGCAATAATTTCAGACTCTCTGTCGGTCTGAGTTTGTTTCTTTGCAACAGGGCACATGTATCATGGTGTGCAGATGCTGGCATGTTTCTCATGTCTAGTCTGCACATAAGAAAGAACTCTTCAGTGTATGCAGCAAACCAGCAAGTAATATTTGCTGTGTGAACTCCATAAGCAAACCAATCGCAGATCTGTGTCCTGATTACAGCTGTTTTAAGAATTCCTTTTTTGTAACAACTATTTGTAACTACTGCGTGTTGTTATCAAAACATGTCCGCCCATGGTGGGGCCTCCTGGGGAAAACATCAAGGGGCTTGAGGCTAACATCGGTATGGCAGGGTGGGCTTTTCCTCTATGCATCAACATTACTGAGTGCTGAGGATGTCCAGGAATGTATGAACACATTAGAGGCCCAGGCTGCAGCTGGTGAGGAAGCTGTGGGCTGCCGAAGACTGCATGGCACATGCCCATAGCCATCTGACTTTTATGTCCCTTGACATGCACTGCCAGTAGTCCCTTGACATGCCCTGCCATCCTGTGGGTTGAAGCATATTAGTATAAATGCTTAGAAAAAAATCAAATATAGTTACAATCTAAGACACCATCATATTTACACACATATAGTTTTCAAAGTAATAAAGACATTATAAAATTTTAGCAAGGTAACTGTCTAACAATAAAAGTTATAATAAGTAGCTATACACAGTGAACTACCCAGTGATGAGTTAACTCATCCATAGTACATTGTCCATCGGACTGAAAGGGTTAATTCAAAATACACACACACACACACACACACACACACACACACACACACACACACACACACACACACACACGGATAACTCAGAGAATAGAACAAGGTATAGAACAAAAAAATCAGATGAAGGTAAAATAGAAGTTGTGACATTTTTCTGTTCAACACAATTTTTTAAAAGATTTTGACTCATCAAAGTGGCCATTTTTGTAGATATTACAGCCAAATACAATCATGGCATTTTCAACTCAAGTCAAGTCAGTTTTATTTGTATAGCGTTTTTACATTTGACATTGTCACAAAGCAGCTTTACATAGTAAAATTAAATTAGGGAGGAATCAAAACATTTTTCTCTACAACCCCCTACACATCCCTAATGAGCAAGCCTGCGGCGACAGTGGCAAGGAAAAACTCCCTCAGTAAACACGAGGAAGAAACCTTGAGAGGAACCAGGCTCAGGAGGGAACCCATCCTCAGTTTTTGGGTGAGGCCATAAAATACAAATCATATAAGAAATTTTTTTTTAATGATCAAAATCAAATATTGTTCTGTAAGTTTATCCCAACACTGTTGCAGAAGTTTTCAAAAATTTGTTGCACTTGTTGTCTGCTTTCCATTCACCATTCTGTTCCCTTCGTCCCAAAACCAGCTCGATGGGAATTAAGTCTGGAGACCATGCTGGACATTCCATCGTTTAAAGCCTACCATTATATAGTTGTTTCTTTTGAGGTAATTCTTGTGTACCAATTAGATTTTTTCTTTATGCCTCATTCAGTGGACATTTTAATAAACTTCAAAAAAACAAAAACAAAAAAGGTGTTCTAAGACTGTGGTAATATATACAGTTTTCTAAAAATGTAGTAATACAGACAGTTTTCTAAAAATGTAGTATATGTAGTAATATAAAAGGGTTGTGGAAAATGTTATCTCCACACACAAATGAGGACAATAGAGAGTTCATGCAGTTGGTGAGCATCTGTCTCTAGGGACTAGCTCAGTGGATGTTCCACATCACTCAAGTAGCTGTCCCAAGAACAATATTCATCCAGCCTGGCCACAATCACATTACTATAGGTGAACTAAACGGCTGCCATAGACTTGCATATATATATATATATTAGAGAGCATTGAATATTCTGGTATATTATTGTGTAATTATTTTAAATTAGTGAAAACAATTCCTAATACCTGACTATTGAGCATGGGAGGAAAACAATAAAGAAAAAAAAATAAAATAAAAACTTAAACAAAGAAAAAACAATAAAAGAACTGGTCCCTCAGATTTTATGGTGCATTTAGCTTCATTCATGGTACTGATGAATGAACTTTCACTTTAAACACAATAAGCAAAGACCTGCGGTTCAGTCTGAAGCTCCACTTGAAAAATAGTGCCATTGTCCTCAGATTAAAGAGGAAAAGTGAAAAATTGGCAATGAGAGTCACTTGAGAGAATGTACATGGATGTGCACAACTGTGCCACTAGCAAAAGAGCCCACTGGCCCCTTAGCAGCTCTGCAAAACCCACAGGAGCTTGCTGATCATTTCATAAACCAGCACTGCTCATTTTACAGCTTTTGGATGACTACGTGTTTGCCCTGATTTCTAAAAGTGTATGTACTGCAGTGCTATTTCTGATTAAAAGGATGACCTGAACTCTTTTGGGGTCATCAGCCATATTTCAGTCTTCAAACATATAGCTTTGATAAAATACATACTGTATAGACACATACAATGTTTAAATGGGGACAGCCGTTGCCTAATGGTTAAAGGAGTGGGTCGGGACCTAAAGGTCACTGGTTCAATTTCAAACCATCAAGAAAAATGTGTAAAGGCTGTACCTTCCCTCCATCACATTCATAGCAGAAGTGCCCTTGAGCAAGGCACCTAACCCCCAACTGCTCCCTGGTGCTCCAATGCGTGGCAGCCCACTGCTCCAAGTGTGTGTGCTAACTGCTTATGTGTGCGTGTGCTCACTTTTGATGGGTAAATGCAGAGGCAATAATTTCCCTTGTGGGATCAATACAGTAAAACAAGACAACAACAAAAAATAATTTACCAAAATTGCTTTTACTTTGTAAAAATGCTTTGTGGATGTCAGTTGTAAAAAGTGCTAAACAAATAATGCTAAATTGAACTGAATTGAGTTTTGTGACCATTTAAGTACCAAATACCAAAAGATTCATTTATTTATTTTAAATAAAAGTTCAGCCAAGTTAAAGGGTTC
Organism: Neosilurus hyrtlii; assembly: GCA_028564935.1. Classification (NCBI taxonomy): domain Eukaryota; kingdom Metazoa; phylum Chordata; class Actinopteri; order Siluriformes; family Plotosidae; genus Neosilurus; species Neosilurus hyrtlii. The sequence goes on from JAOUQZ010000039.1 coordinate 7,664,194, forward strand.
AGAAAATTTTGACTTTGTAGAAGAAAAATGACTTTGTTAACCAACCTCTTATTAATGACTGGAAGGAAATAAATTCGAGACCACACAAATACATTTTCCTAAGAAGTTAATCAAGGCATACCAACAGCATTTGGGCTTGAAAACAGGAAGGAGCACTTTTTTGTTATGTATTCACAAATAATACTTTCACTGTTGACTTCAAAATAATAAAAAATACTAATACCCAAATTTGGGAGATAAAGAAACAAACAAACAAAAAAACAAAACAAAAAAACAAAAAAATACCCAAAAAACCCAAAAACAGAAGTAATCGTGTTGAAGGAAAACAAAAGTAAATTGATGCAGGAATGGACATAAAAAGCCATGTGCTTTGCAGTCTCCAACCCCCCCCCCCCCCCTCACTCTTGTGCTTGAGTACACAGGATCTAAACTGACAGGTGCATTGTTTCCAAGACCTATAAGCTCTATAATTGACATGGGTTGGAAGAATAATGCTCTTGCTAAGATGGGTTAATTGGCTTTGGTTTTAAGTAATGTTGCAGTGTGACTGCTAGGAACACCTTCATTTCAGGTCTTGGGACTCCCTGGCAAATAACTACTTAATCTTGCCTTAAGGAAAAATTCCCAACTAATGAAAATTGCTTATAAAATCTAATTTACCCGTCGTCTCTTAATCAAATAAGATAACAGGTTTTTTTCTGTAATAACCTATTAATTTAATTGGTCATGAAGAATAAATCACATCACTTACATTTAATTGACCTAGAAACTAAAGTATCAATATTTAGACTATATAAGTTGGAAATTCCAGGGATGAAGCCATAAAGACCAGCCATTATCAACCCGTAAGTTGTCTGCCTGTCTTGTCTGTCTCTCTTTCGTGCTGTCCCTCACCTTCTTTCACTTTAACCTATGTCATCTGAGATTCCACCCATGGCCCAATTACAGAATTCAGCAAGCAAACTGAGGCTGTTTAAAGCAGGTTGCTCACCAGTCTTCTGGGAACTATGTCAGCTGCTGAAATGCCAAAATTTGGATATGAGGATACACTCTCTTTGTTTAGACACACATACTCTCTCTTTCTCTCTCTCTCTCTCTCTCTCTCTCTCTCTCTCTCTCTCTCTCTCTCTCTCATGCACGCACGCACACACTAGCACTTACACGCGCACGCGCACACACACACACACACACACACACACACACACACACACACACAGATAACAAGCCAAGATGGATGGGAGGCTTTAAATAACAAGAATTGCATTTGCATAATGTTTCTCTTGGTTCAGAGCAGTAGCATATAAGAGCAAAGTTTTTTTTTTTTTTTTAACAACAGAGCATTCTGTGCATGACAGCATTAATGGTCTCCATTTTTGCATACTGAATAAGTCAAATCCATTTGTCACAGTGCTTGTGATGGCATATTTAATTTGGATATAGTCAATTAGGCTTGGATAAGCTGCATACCCTGCTGCGTGCACCTCCATTTTGCACTCCTTCACTTCCTCTCCCATTGCCATAAGTAATCCTATTAGGGCAGCCAGACAGGGAAATGGTAGACCAGGTCAGGAGTGATGGAAACATGTCCACTTGAAATAGTCTCACGGTAAGGACAGATTCTTAATTTTTGAAAAGCATGGATATGGATTTTAAAGAAGCAAAAAAGTAACTGAAGATGTCCTGGTTACTGTATTAATGTACCTCATATGTCAGCCACAGAGACAGATTTATGGCACATTGTGGTGTGCATGTTTCTTTGGCTGCACTATTGGTGCCTGCCTACATTTTGCCAATCGTCTGTTGCTATGGTAACATCCTGCTAGCACCCAGTACACCCCCTTCATCAAAACCTCAACCTCAATTCCCCAATTCTCAACTCACTATTCCCTAAATGAGTTTCCCTCCCTCTCCTACAATTTCTCACTCTTACCCTTTGCCCTTACATATTTTTCCCTCCAATGTGATCCTACGCACCATTTAGACATTTGACCAAGACAATATGCAAAAGTGTTAGAAAAGAAAGCCCACAGTTTTATAACACCTGGTATTATAAGTACCACAATTTTTTTTAAACAACTGAAACATTCATATCATTTGTAATGAGTTGCTAGTGATGGCCAATATAAAATGAAAAAAAGGGGGGGGGGGTAAAAGATGAAAAGAAAAACAGAGCTCTAGAAACAGATTAAGGGGTTGTTTTTGTACTTACTTTCCCTGCTGCTTTGCGATTGGTTGACTAGAAGATTACATGTAGTGCCACTGTCCCTCCATGCCCATATTCATGCCCATCCCACTCATAGGCCCTAAAAGAAGAAAAAACAGTAGCAAAAGAATGTCAGTGTATGAAAAATAAGGATGAGCTTAAGAGAGTTAGCATGATAAGAATCAAAATGATGCCACATGTGGAATCGATGAGGAAATGATCCACAAAGAAAGCAAAGTAAACTATAAGATTATTGGCCAAGTTGGCAAGTAGTCTATCTTATCCTGTAGTTATATCCTATAGCTTAAATGTACAAGCAAAAGTGAAAAGAACAAGAGGTTTGAAGAACCAAATATGTGACCAACTCCAGAATAATACAGATTAAATAGAAAATTTGGGATACTGTTATATTCTTATATTTGAAAGAGAATTTAATTTGATTCAAAATTAATACATACATGACTATTAATACATGACTATAGCATGAAAATTGACTGAGTTGCATCAGAAACTCCCTAGCGTCCATAAACGAAATGAATTCGGCTCTCGACCAATCAGTGTAATGGTACTAGTCTTCGTAGCAACAAATGAGTTGTATTTACACCGAGTCATGTCTGTTTTGAGGCTTCTCATTGGTTTATTGTTATATGTTTTGGGGGTTCCTTCTGGTATTCTGTAATCTCTACCTTGCGACTTTTGATTTTAATTTTTGATTTTGATTTACTGTATTAATCTGTATAATTCTCGAACTGGTCACATATAGTTGTGTTGACAATCGGGGAATTCAGCATGGATCACATTTTGGTAAAATAAAATAAGAACATGAGAATGTAGAATCTAATCTTCAGGGTTTAGCAATAAAAAAAATAAAAATAAAAATAAAAGAATCGAGAGAATGAGAACAATGGGCAACACCTGTGGTACTATTACCCTTCTCACATACAAAAGCTGTTTGAATATTGTACAGGTAAAAAATAAAATAAAATAAAAAAAAATAAACATAGTATACGCAATACATTTTCAATTCATGGTTTTGATTTGGGTGTCATGTATTCCCACCTGACTGTAGTTAGTGATGCTACAGAAACCTTTATGAGATGGCAAAACATGCAAAAACAGATATGACAATTGTAACAAAAGCATGGTTTGATATGAAAAGATATATACAACATCTGCAAGCTTTTATTAAGGTTGATTTTAATTCCCCTTTAAATAACTTGTATGCTCAGATGATATGCTAATGAGAAACAGCCAGTCCCTTGCGCAGATGCCCAAATGCTGACACATTCACTTTAAAAGGACATTGATGCCCTGTGTACATACAGTATGATCATACTATTTTGGTTTCAATAACAGACTTTAAGAGTGCTTTTACATTTTTATTATTAGAAATTGCAGATTAAAAATTTTAAATTTGGTAGGTCAAAATATGAACTTAAGTGAGTGAAACTGATTTAAGTCTATGTGAGATGATACAATTTAAATCACATGTAATAAAACAGTTGTGTGCCAGCAGTAATGCTGACCCTTTCCTCTGGCTACCACAACAGTATATCAGACCTGTGGGAAACATGTTGCCATCACCAACAATGTCATGACCAGTCACAACACGTTAATCTGATGGTTCCCCAAAAGCCATGCCAAAAGATTAAGAGTTCCAGTGGAAAGACTCATGTTTCAATTTTACAGTTTTGCTCGCATTCCCATGTGACATCATTGAACCATAATAGCAGTATATTGTAAATGCCTCTCAGTGTCAGTGGGAGTTGAGTATGTAAGAGTCTGGAAAACTGACTGTACTATTGCAAGATAATAAGAATCAATGGGAAGTTGTGAAATGGCAGGCAAGAGCAAGGAATACTGAAGTCTTACCAGGTGGTCTAATTCCCATGTGCTGCTGGCCATCCATCACAAAGCCTCCCATGGGCTGACCATCTGGGTTGTAGGGGGCTCCCTGACTTACTGTTGGAGAATATGGAGGGCACAGGACAGTGGTAAATTAGTGTTTTTAATTAAGTTTTTACTGCTGAGAATATATCATGTGCTAATGGACTTGCAGGTTAATTATTCTTAGGAAGTTTTTCTTCCTCAATATTTTATTTGATTATATGCCATATCAGACTTAAGTATCAAAATTAGGATAGATGACATTTACTACCTCATTAGCACTTTGAAGCAAATAAAATTCAAAATTCAGTTCTGTGACCCAAATAAGTTCCGTGTTTCCCCGATAATAAGACACTGTCATTTTTTTTCTGTTCAAAAAAACAACCTATTTTTGGGGTAGGTCTTATTTGAATTAATATTAACACCAATTTCAATAAATAGGTAAGTGAGTCCTCCACAATTGCTTTCTTGTACTCAGCGGTGTAGCTCTTCCTTTCTGCACTCATGTCTGGGGTCAAAACAGACCAGTAAAATAACAACTGTTACGCTCCTCCAGTCCTGCTTTTATCCCCATCATGCCCCTCAGTCCTGCTTTATAATACTTTACTTACCGTTTTTGTTCCCTTAACTTCCTGTTTTTCTGTCTCTCCTCCGAAGAGCTGCTGTAAATAGCGCTGGCGCGCGTGCATTCATAGAAAATGAGGGGAAGGTGCGGACAAAATTTGGATTTAGCTAGGTCTTATTTTCGGGGTAGGGTTTATTTTGGACTGTTCTGCTGAAGTAAGGGTAGGTCTTATTATTGGGGAAACAGAGTATTTCCATTAATCACTTGCTGCTTGTTTGTCAGGGTCATGGTGAAAGCTGGAGCCAATCCCAGCTGACTTTGGCCAAGAGGCTGGATACACCCTGAACAGGATGTTAGCCTATTGCAGGGCAATCAATTCACTCTCACATTCAGGCCTATGGGCAACTTAAGAGTAGCCTTTTGGCCTAATGTGCATGCCTTTTGACTGTGGGATTACCTAAAAGAAAGCAACACAAGCACAGGAAGCACATGCAAACCCTTCACAGACAGGCTCTAATCAACCACAATATTTGAACCCAGAACCTTCTTGCTGTGATAAGAAGTGCTAACCACTGAGACCCCATACTGCCAGCCATTATTTTCTACCATTTTTATTCCTTAAAATTCTGAAAATAAGTTCCCTTTCTTTTTACCTGTGAGCTATGGAGGGGAATGAAAGAAGGGAGTCTTTTCATCATAAACAACAGTTTAATGTCAGTCAATGCTTTTGAACTTTCATGAGTCCTCTAATACAACTCTGCCCTCTGAACCCTATTACAGCCCATAAACTTTAATGTAGTACAAAACAAGCCATGCATCATGCAGGGAGGGAGACTGCTCATTGCAAAGAGGGAACAGAAAAATCTGGGAAGCCAGAAATCTTGTTTAGATTTTATTTTCTGGTGTTTGGCCAAGTTTGTCTGGAAGGTGAAGGTTCATGAAATTTTATATTTTGTCATCAGATACTGTGTATAATTTCAAAAATGTAATCAATAATGTCTATTTACCCTATTACTCTGTTAAGGGTGATATAAGGGCCCTGAAACATTGTGATTACTGCGTTGGGATAACTGAATGGATTTTATTTGTCAATCACCCATGATATCCAGGCCGGGTGGTGTATTTACTGTATTTCTTTGGTTGGTGGATGATTTTTCTCTGTGGTACATGAACACAGTTACGGAAGGAGACTTGCCTGCTCGGTTGGACTGGTCGATCATTGGTTGGACTATTCTCCTTCGTGCATTAATGAACCTGGAATAAATAAATAAAATAAATAAATAAATAAACAGCCCAGGGTTACTTTTGCTTGAAGATGGTATAGCATGACTGCTACAATGCAAAGTGTGCAGTGGGCCAAGATACCAACAAACACTGTCATAGCCCAGGTTAAAACAGACCAAACCTGCTGAGACAGCTAATCAGGGGGTAAAGAAAAAAAATATTTTTTTCCCCTTAAGACTTCAAGTGGGAGGGAAGGGAGTGTCACAATGAAATCACCACCAAGAGAGAAATGTATACTGAACTCTAAACGCTTAGCAACTTGTACAAACTTGCATGGCTTCAACATACACCACCTCAAGCAAATACAGCTAAGCCAACAAATAACTTTGTATCTGCATGTTTGAGAGACATGTCATGGTGTTTTTAGACGTTGTTTCTGTTACTAGGTTCAACCTTATAAAAGAAGTGGTTCATATTTCCAGGCCACAGATTTTTTTCATGCGTCACGGGAGTACTGTACATATACAAATGTGGGTGGAAAATGTCCTGGTACAATGTCAAGATAAGACATACATGTTAAAGAATAGTCAAAATGAAAAATTAATTTACTTGTTATTTATATATTATATAAATAATATAAATATTTATATATTTATTTACTTAGTTTGTGATATAATGAATTATTAATTTAAGGGTCTTTAAACTGCTTTTGCCAGTGTGAGCAGTTTTCAACCAAAAATGCTTATGAACATTTGGCACCCAGCACAGCCCAAGTCTTCTGCTGACCCTGTGACGTCTGCCAAAGTTGAGAAAATTAGTAGACTTTAAAGGAAACAATAGCTGGTCCACTCTTTTCAGGGGGGTGAAGAGTACAGAGAAAAAGGGGAAAGAATGAGCAAAAAGAATTTCTAGCCGTTCATGTGCTCATCTGCTAATGATAATAATTAATTAGAACACTTTTGATTTTTAAAATCTTGCTCCAGCAGTCATGACTTATGAATAGTCATATTTTTACAATTATCAGCAATATTGCTTTCCCAGATCAAATGTCACCTTACAGCATACGAAAAGGGGAGCAGAGAAGGAACGTAGTGATAAGGCCAAATGAGCAAAATGAGCAAAAGATTGGAGTTTTATCACCAAAAAATGCAGAGAGCAAGAGGAATTCCATTTACTGCCTTCCCCTTTCTACCTCCATCTCTGACTCCGGGGTCAGATATAGGTCACTCTTGGCTATCTGCTGAGCTTTGGCCATCATGCTTTTCCTGTCTCTCCTGCTCTGAATCTGTTTTCTTTCTCACTCATTTTTCTTCAGACTGAGGAAACAAATTGACTTATGTTAATTTTTCTGGATGTATTTTTCTAAAGGTATCTTAAGTTTTTTTTTTTATCTCAGACCTCACTTTATCTAGGGCCAGATGCACCAGAGGACTAGAACAAAGGAATAAAAGGAAAAAAAATTAATGGCCATGCTTTGCTCTGTGTGGCCAGCAACAGTTAAACTGGTGAACAGAGGGCTAAGAGTGAAAGAGAAAATGAGAAAGACAATGCAGCAGGCCTTAGTTAAAATCAGCATCATAAGTTGATTGAAGATTAAAAAGTTCACCTCTGCACAAACCAGCCACACTATAGGGCTACATTTACACTCAATTCACTTAAAACTTTCCATTGTTTCAAAATGAAAGTAGCTATTCAACCAAGCCATGGACAACAAAAGCTTATTTTGGAGTAAAATGCAACCAGTGGTACCTCTAAGGTAGGTGAAATGATTAGATTGCAAACAGAGCTTATAAGGATAACAAAAACACAGGCCACTTATGAATCAAATGAAGCACAAAAGAAGGTCCTTTTCTCTACCATCACCTGTGTTTCCACTTCTCAAAAAGTGTGTGTTCGTTTGTACTTATTCTGCCTCTTTCACAGTAAGATTTTTAACTGATTGCTGTCTGGTCTGCAGGGCCCCTTATAATATCCCATCCTCATTACAAACACCCAGGTGTAGCCCAATCAGCATGTGAAATGGCCAATTAAAAGCAAGAAATTGTCTTTTTCATCAGCTGCCTTTGTTGCGTGACCAATTAGGGGAAAGATCCAGATTGGAGATACAAAAGGTTACATGACAGGGTGTCTATCTGAATGCATATGAAGTAGGACATTTTTCTCAGCAAGGCTTCATTAGCCTGCTCCCTTCCCTGCTCCAAATGTAACCAGAGCATGGTGGCAAGTGTGCGCATGCCCACAGACAACTAAACTCACATATCACATTTTAAACAACTGAGCATTTACATGCAGTGGCAAATGCAGAGCGTTCATGGCATGCAAACACCCCCCAAAAAAACAAACAAAAAAACAAACAAACAAACAAACAAAAAAATGCAGCTGAAGGTATGATAAACTTGCCATGCAATATATATATATATATATTATATATAGCACACACACTCACACACACACACACACGGAGCAG
>JAOUQZ010000039.1:7676392-7691560 GCA_028564935.1 Neosilurus hyrtlii
CCCCCGATGACCACGCGATGTTGTAGAGACGTGTCAACCAAGACAGTCCTACCACATCCAGAGCCTTGAGGTATTCACATGTTTTGTAAAACATGTAAAACATGTTTTGATTAAAAATAATAAAATTAATAAGTATAGTGGTATTATCAATATAGTAGTATCAATAACACAATTTCCTTCAGGATCAATAAAGTATTCTGAAGAGTGTTTATTTTACACACATGCACATACTTAGCTTAATGATAACATTAAATTCTTACACAATGTGTTTACCTGTAATGCTGATTTTTAAAAATAGTGTCAGTGTGGGCATGTGCACTGTGCATGATTGGTTAGTTTATGTACAATCACTGTTAATTAAATATTTTGGGAGTTTTCTGGAATTTCGTGGAGAAATTTTTCCCCATGCATGAGGATTTTTGTATTTGTATTTTATACAACTAAACTATGTGTGCTCACACCCTGTGTTTCTGCTCCACTGCTCATCTGAGCATAATGTTGTATTTTATTTACCTGAATTACATCACAACCAACTTTTGGTGTGTTTTAGCTGTTGAACAAGTGAGGATTTCCAGATTTAAAGCTGGAAAAAAACAATATTCGTAATTTCTATCCAGGTTAGCAATGGTTAGCAATACCAGTGCATACAAGCACTGCAGCAACATACCCACAGATAGACGTAAAACCGTACCGTTTGAATGACTGATTTAATGACACATATAAGACAAAAGTTCCAATAAACAGTATACTGTTATAGCCTTAACTCTGTTGACGCATGGGGCAGCCATCTTGGATTTTGAAACTGGGGTACGAGGTTCCCTTGACTTACCAAGTTTATTTAATCCTGAGCCTGCTGAATCACAGGGCCCTTATCAATAATGAAGTTTGAGTGTAAGTTATGTGAAAACATGTGAGTTAACAAGTTTAAAGCAGAAAAGGCAATAACACTAAATGCACAGCTTGTGAACATAAGTCACCTATTTTTAAATGAGAACTGCAGAATAAAATGCCTGCAAAGAGCATGCATATTTGTGAAGGGAAATAATGTTAGTTCCATCTAGAGTGACTGATATTGCTTGGTCCGTTTGATGAATTTCATCACTCACTGGTTTTGAAATGCTTGGTGCGATGTTGGCCATGTGCTTTGACTTGTCAGATAAATAGACTCCTAGTTTTGGATGTTGCCTTTAATATCAGTGGGCCAGGAGGTAACATCACCAGGGGTTGCAATGGAGACGCCCTACAGCAAGAGTCCTTCCAAGCAGTCCTATGGATTTGCAGTCCTCACATACTACCCCACAGTGTGTGTATGTGTGTGTGTATTTATCCCTTCTTCCTTTTCTCTCCCCATCTTTCCTAAGATACTTTTCATGTTTTCTCAGTTCTATCTCACACACACACACACACACACACACACACATACACACACACACACACACACACACACACACACACACAGTGCCAAACTCTGTGTGTGTGGGATACAAAGAACTCGGCATGCAGGATTTAGCATTAAACCCTAGTTAATCAGATGTAGCAACTGCGATGCCCCCTAACATTGTATTCCTGACTTGGAAAGTCAGGGTAACTTGACTTCAGGGTAACCCTGACCTCAAAATCCAAGATGTCTTCTCAGTGTATCAAAAGAGTGAAAAGTGTAGCAGCACTATTTATTATTATTATTTACTCTTCATTAGCACTTCTGTCTTATTTGTGTCACAGTACTGTTCAGCTTCTATCTGTCAGCATGCTGCAACAGTGTTTATTTGCAATAAATACATAATAATGCATTGCTATCAACTGGAATTACTTACAATGGCTAATCTGACTATAAATAATTGGTTTTGACTTTTAATATTGGAAAAAGTTAACTGAGGTATGGTGTCATTCCTAGTTATGATATCTGACTTCAGAGGTAAATGAAATGCAGCATTAATAACACAAATCAGACACAATAAGATTCATGCATAGTTTTTACTGGTACGATCCCAATACTAGCACTGCCACATAAGACCTGTTTAGGTGAGGAACGTGAGGAACTGTGTCACAAAGAATTCCCCATGGGTAACTGTGAGGTCACAGAAATTGATAACCCCAACAATATTCCCTGCTGTTATTCAGACTGTTCATCACTGATACTAGAATTGTGAAAATGAATCCCCTGAAGGCATATATTGTAAGTAAGCCATTGTCTCCAAGGTACTAAATTGAACAGTGGAATGGATTATGTTGTCAGAAATTACATTTGCCATAATGGGCTTTAATGCTTCCCATTTTTCCAGTCTAGGTTGATGTCCACATTGAAAGAGGATCTAATAAACACAAGTTCTGCCTACATCCAGGCAAATTTATTTAACATAACATATTATAGTATTAATCTCTTAACATTATAGAATAAAAAGTTGTGTGATAAAAGCTTTCACAACAGGCTGGGTGGGACTTTCCTTTAGTAACCTGGCAATTTTCTAGAAAATAAATGAGCATGGATTTTACAAGACTTACAAAGCTAAATATGGTATGTACATGTTAATGGTAATCACATATGAAATGTGACCGGAGATGAAATCCCACTCCAGATATTCTGGGACTCTAGAAGTGGGAACTGAGAAATCAATGGCACTAGATAATTGTATGTCCCGTGCAAGCATGCAGTGTAGGCTAAGATTTAGAAAAGGACTTAATGCGATGAGGAATTACTATTAAGTTCACACTCAGAACACATGACATACGGTCTCTTGAGAAATCTTAGAACTACCCTGTTAGGTTGATTGATGTAAAGGCAGGCGAGGAAGTAAGGGGAAAGCTTTTGGAAAGGGAAAATTAATTAATTCAGATAATTAGTCACTGCTTGCCAAAGGCAAGGCTATTACCTGCATGTAAACACAAAAAAAGTATTTAACTTACCAGTTGTTCACTTGTAGTATGGTAAGGCCAGTGTCTTGGGCCAGCTGTTTTTTCTGTTCTTCTGAAGGGTAGGGGTGCTGCAAAACATAAAATAATGAGAGTGTGTAAATAAATCAAATAATGAATGTGTTTTCTAGTGCAAGTAGGCATCTGCAGTGCAGGAGGGAGATGTGGCTCACACATCATGAGCAAAACGTGACAAAGCAGTTGTTAATTAGTGCGAGAACTCAAGGTGCATCATTTTTTGAGCCATTAATATAATATGAAACAATGTTATTAATGACAGCAAAAAAGGCAAGCAAATTATAAAGTGTAGTAAAGTCTAGAAAACAAAACATTAATTAGGAATGCCATACTCTACTCCACTCCAATTAATTTCAGTGCATCTCCCTTTGGCTGTCCTGCCATGACTAGAGAATATGAAATTGAGATTTCATACAGATCTTGTCAAACAGATTTTTCCCATTGAATAGAGGGGTTACATTTCTTACTGTTTCAGTACTGACAGTAACCGCTCAATATGACATACCAAATTTATCATTCTTTTATAACAGTTTAATAACAGTTAGATAAATAGTTAGATCCCATTGATGCCACAACCATGTGAGACTTAGGGATGGCATAGTTTTACACAGACTCATCAACCCAACTAAAAGGCTGACATATACGAACATACAAACTGAACCAGCTGTATATGCTTAGCAAAATAGTATACTCTTTATGAAGAGCAGAGGGATTAAATTGGCTTGGATGGCAAATAACAGTAACAAAAGAGTCCCTTAGAAAAACAAATTCATGTCACTTTATGCATGCTGTTTTATATGAGTTCCAGAGAAAGGATGCTGTTCATATTGCTTAGGCATCTTCATCTCCACAGATCTGTAGGTAATTTGAACAACCTGTGATTAATTTAATACAAAGATTTATAATAGCAATTTTGCCTCCGGACGCTTTATTACATTTACTTTTCTTTTTTACTGTTTTCTCCTCAAATTTGACAATTGTGTCGAATGTTATGTTTATATCCTGGCTAATTCTATTTATATATAAATCCATTTTATGGACCACCATTTTATTTTATGTAGAATTATGCTATAAACTGGGATTTTTATTCAGTAAAGGATTACAGCATTACAGTGTGAATTTGCATGAAACATATTGTAGTCTGTGGGCTAAGCATGGAAACATAGGCCTTGTGACTAAGCTCAAGAAAAGCTGCACCAGAGGCAATAAGACAACACAACCATGGCCTGTTCTACAGCTGGCTGTCCCACACACAGTCCTTCACCAGAGATGGCTCTGGATGGCCCAGCTAGTAGACTGAGAGGAGACATGTTTTTCAATTCATCTCTATGTCTCACTGTCATAAGCCTCGTATTACCACTATTAACCCTAGGCAGTATTTGCTGGAGTAAAATTCTGCGATGTCCAACCATATCGAGTGCAAAATTATTCTAGTTCATGAATTATATAGGTTATCACCTTTTGGCTTTACAGTTCTTGTCTATACTGAGCTTATATTTTTCACCACCTTGGTAATATTATGCTATTTATTTTGAGAGTACTGCTAGTAGAGGCATTTTGAACATATTCATATAGAGCTAAAAACAAACAAACAAAAAAAAAGATCAACACTGCCTTTAGTATACTATTTCTTTTCCCTAACTGAACTTTTCATCCTACAGAATAACAAGTGCATCATTTTTGTTATTACAGTGTCTCAGAAAACTCATGCGTCCAGTAGTAAATTAGCTATATATAACATGGACATATACTGTATGTTAATATGGAAACGAATATTTTAAAATGATTTAAAATATATCAACATATTCATCGAGACATTATTATTTGCATGCGTGTATTCTTTATTTTAGGCCAAGAAAGGCTGGATATTTTTTAATCCACTAAGCAATATGGCCTTCCTAAGTTTTCTCAGGCTTGGTGCTGACTTGATTTTTTTTTTTTTTATGCAAGCACAACATTTGAAGAACAAATGGAAAATATCGGCATGTTCTCCCTGCCTTTCCTCCACCTATCTTAATGATATGTCTTGTCCAAATATATGACTCTTTTCATCAGAATTTCCAGCCAGACTGCAGCCATACATACAGACAGAGCTGTGTCCTCCTTGTGCATTTTTGTGCTCTTATGAATCTTATCAGAGAGAGAGAGAGAGAGAGAGAGAGAGAGAGAGAGAGAGAGAGAGCGAGAGAGAGAGAGAGAGAGAGAATTAGGGCAACAGTATGACTCTCAAAGCCTGTTTCCTCTATGGCCTCCTCGGCTCAAGCATGGAAGGGCTGAGTATAGAGTCCAAGCTTTATCAAAAAGATAAGAGACTGGGACTAAACACCACTTCCTGTGAACAGCAGACTGCAGTAGCACACCCCACTCTCTCCTCACCCCACCCTGTCCCTGAACCCCCTTACCCACAGTGAAGCCCCTTATCCAAAGCAACAAGCTGTTGAATACAGGGGATAGCACTGCAGGGGGAATAAACTGTTTGTACACTGGACAGATGTTAGAGGCAGCAATATAATGAGGGCTGGTGGAGTAGTAGTTAGGGTGCTGGGCTCATGATCAAGAGGCCGTGGGTTTGAATCTCTGTTAGACTCCCACCATGTTAAGACCTCTGGGCAAGGTCTTAACCACAAGTGAGCCTTTGGCCACCCAGCAGTATAAATGTAAAAGTAAAAGTAATGAGAAGGTGACCTGCCATGGACTAGGGTCCCAACCATGAGGACTTGAACTCCTAGGTGCTTCGTGCTACAGAAAATAGCATATGCACTGAAGAGCCAGTAGGCTCATCTGTAAAAGCCCAACATAGCTGTTTTTTTTTTTTTTTGGTGGACAAAGACAGGCAAAGTTGTAGGTGCTTCACTAAGTATGAGTGCCTAGACCAGCTCCAACAGAACATCAAACCAAATACAATGCTTCAGTTGACTCGATGTGGAGATTTATTTCAGAAGGAGTTTTAGAAGCAGCTTATTAGTTTTGTTCATTTTTAGTAAAAAATCATTACATTAAGTCAGATTTTATTCATTACCATGGGGTACATATCCTAATGCACTGTTTGATAAATAACTAGATAAACTATAAAACATCTGTACAGGGCTAGGGAACCATTGAATTATTATTATTATTGTTTTTTTTTTTCTTCTTCTTCTTTTTCTTCTTCTTCTTCTTCTTCTTCTTCCTCTTATTATTATTATTAGTAGTAGTAGTAGTAGTAGTATTAGTATTATTGTTGTTGTTGTAATTATTATTATTATTATTAACATTATTAACATTATTATTATTATGATTCTAATTATTATTATTATTATTTTTATTATTATTATTATTATCATCATCATCATTATTGCTGTTGTTGTTGTTATTACTACTACTATTAGCAGTATTAATACTAGTAGTAAAAGACAACTACATATATACAATAATAATTATATTAATACAATTTTAAAATGAGCCAATATATTTTTATAGCTTGTTGTCTAACACGTTTATTTATGTAATATTCATATTCATTACTTTAGTTGGAAAAAGTCATACAGGACACACAATTAGGGGAAAGTTTTTTAATGTCTTGTCAGAGGCAACTTCTTCAACTGTTGTATAACTTTTACAAATAAGCATGCTAGAATGACTTCAACTTTATAGCTAGGTCGACTAACCTGATTTATTTTTGTTCCTCATTCATTCCAATTGTAACATGAGCCATTAAAAAGTATTAAGGTGCAGCTTCTCTGGTACTGAATGGCATTCAGAAAAGGCTTTGATTTTAGGAAAGTTAGATGTTTATTGGACAAATGCCTCAACACAATTTCCAGGGAAGCTCAGCAGCCCTGTGAGTAAATGTGGTACTGGGCAGACCAGGACACTGAGGCAACTGTCTTTTTTATCAGCAGTTTTATTAAATAAATTAACACTGTTAAAAGGTTGCTTTATCTTTGTGATTTTCCCTGAACTCAAGTTCTTCTTTAACTGAAGCATGAGTCTTGGATATATTTCATTAGTCAAAATTTTGCACTGTCTAGGAATCGTCCCTAGAGCTGATGTTAGGCGCAATTAAAGCCAATAGATAATAAAAATTGTTGTAAATCATCCAGTTCATCCCCCAGCCCTGATTGATCTTCATTATCCACATTAGTGTTTTATATATATATATATATAAGGTCTTGAGTCGATTTTCCGTAAAACAGTGCTCGATACGTCGAAGTATACATTTTTTTTCTTGTGTAATTCTGGTTAAAAGGTATTACACACAAGATTAACTTTATAATATTGAATCTGTGCTGAGACCATGATTCCTCAAGAATGCAGAACACAGAGCAAGAGGCACAATTCTTAAACCACAGCTGTAAGAAAAATAACACTAAGCTCGATACCAGTGGGTGTTCCCAAAGTCAGCATTTAGTCATAACCTCCATTAATGGTATGCTGTGCGAAGAAAACTGCACAGCAGGCACTGCAGTGTTGTTTTCCTGTCAAGCTGTTTCTACGCAGCCAAAATCACTAGGGAAGTCTTCGGGTGCATGGGTCTTTTTGCAGTTGGATCTATTTTCCTATCTCACCTATGTATCCAATGGTCCAAATCCCCATGGATACTGAGCTGCCCCTCAGGAATGCCTGGGGCTGCATCCGGGGGCCTTTTTGGCTGAGATGTCCTCAGAGTATCACATCAACAGCCCATTGCAGAGGTGCTCCTTCTCTAGGAAAATGCATAGGCTTTCACCTTACTCCTGTGCTTCTGAATAAACTGATTTAGAGTGTAAGTTCCCCGGCCAGCAGCTCAGCTAGCATTTATGGTGAGCTTGGAAGGACCATAAGGTCCTAACATCTGCATACATTTTCATTGTTTCCACAGGAGAATCAAATGGTAACTGTTGACTTAGTCCTGAAGACAACCGTGAATGGAACCAGGAACCTTCTCTTTCAGTATCAAATGAGAGAAGCAATTTTTAAAGATGTCAGTCTCAGAGACTAATTACTTTTTTGTGTAGGTGGCATATATTTGGTGCCCTTGTTAAGAACCAACAAAACAGGGTTTGAAGCGGTGAATGAAACAGCAACAGAAAGAAAAAGTATGGGGAAAGGGAAAAAAATCTTACAAAGCATATGTTACAACTGAAAGGTCAGTCGTTAAGATGCCTGCTGCCTGACCGGCTTACAGTGGCTAGGAATTCTGGAGAACCTCTTTTTTTGTTTGTCTTTTTTAAATACCTATTCTTCAACCAGGAAAAGATTTCACCCAATAAAAAACCCTTTTTTATTTAATGAGTCCTGTTTGTTTTGGAAAAAAAAGAAAAAAATATTTTTTTTTAAAAAACTAAGATGACTAATAAGTCACTTCATGTAAAAAAAACAAACAAACAAATAAAAAACATATTTTGGTGGTTTAGAGGTGAATATGAAATGTAGTGCCTATGGGTAAGGAAAGAAAATCTGCTTGATTAATACACAATTTAAACAGGGGAATTGTCTGGATTATAGATCATATTTAAAGTAAACCACTAAGCTTTATGTAACTTTAATGAGATAAATCCAGATCTGAAGTAATGATCCATAGCATAACATGCAAAATTTGATGGGTAATAACAAAAGTAGAAATGAATGAATTATGGCATGAGGAGATCTGAGGACCACTTCATTTGATGGTGTATGTGGAAGCATTTGAATGCCTTTACATATTCCAGCATACATGTATATTTCACACAATCAGTAGCTCTGGGAATTCTACCACTGGAATTCACACACATGCACACGCATGCACACACACACACACACACACACACACACACACACACACACACACACACACACACACACACACACTATGTATATCTATACTCAATACCTATTCACTGTAATATGAAAAACCTATTATATGACAATTGACTTATTGACTTATTTTTGCTGTACATTTTTGTAAAGCTCATACAGCTACACTGTTGTACTTTTTAGATTGCACTATGTGTAAGGCACTGTATGTTGTATATTCATTCATTTTCTGAACCGCTTAATCCTAATTAGGGTCGCGGGGTGTTGTATATTGTTTTGTTCTTAATGAGATTTACAAAAGCACATTTTTGTGTAGCTAGTACATTCAGTGAGTAAAAACAGGTGGTGATGTTGGCTAGAGACTTTAAACAGTGAGGGTGCTTAACCAGTTCTTCACTGTCATTTGACACCCAAGAGGTGAGGTTAGAAAGCCACATACAACATGTTTAAAGGTGAATCATGTTAGCACACACTTGCTGTTTCACATTTACAGAGTAATAAGAGAGGGTCACACATGCTTTAGACTTACTCTGAGTTTTTTTGGACTGCAGATGATCACCCAGGGTTAATTCAGACAGGCGGGCATGATTATATAGATAATGATTTACTGGATGTCTCTTTAGGCTTGTAATAACAGACTATTTGAATAGGGGGGAGACAAGTCAGGCCACTCAGCAGGAAACATCAAACCAGGAAGGTATAACCATCAGGAGCTCAATTCTACACATTAGCGCAAATTCCCTTGAGAGAAAATAAGCTTTAAACATTTTGCGTAAGTATGAAAAACTGCAGCAGCAAGGCCTTCCACTTCTTATGCCAAAGTAAACAAAATTATTGTGTTGAAAATTGTCACAAGGACAGAGAGTAAAATGCAAACACCTACCAATATTTATAAAGGCACATTTGGTTACACAGCATCTGCTGTTTCTCAGCTCTCCAAGACAAAGCAAGCTCAATGCAGAGGTCAGGGGAAGCCTCCATGGTATGGAAACCCATGGTGCAGTGAAGTGAACAGAATCAGGTCACTATATTGCCCCTTGACCATTCCTGTGCCCGTGCTTAAAAGAAATTATCTTTTAGCTACTGGCACTGAAATTGCATACTAAAAGAAAGGATTTTTGAATGAGGAGGTGAGAACCTAAATTCTAATACTCCATGCCATATTATTATGTTATTGTCATAATTACCCTTCTTGCTCAAATTGTTTTAATTGTCTTAATGGTAGAGCCTGCTAAAGAGGGTGAATCTGGTCAAAGTAAAAGAAGGTTTCAATTATTTAAGGGTATTTTATAATTGCTCCCATTTACCCATTCCAAGTAAGAAGAAATGTAATATATATATATAAGTCAAGGTGGGGAGATGGTGAACATTAAGAGTAATACCTCCTCTTTCTGTTTTTCCCTTGATGGCTTCCTTTTTCCCACCATAACTCCAGCTCTCCCAGATTCTAATTATTTTTTCTATGCAGCACAAAGACCTTAAACCCACTGACACACCACATTTACAAATTGTTTACTTAATTTGTAATAACAAACAAGTGCTGCCTTTATTCTGTACAATACCATGTCTAGGTAGCAGAAAGTTTTTTTTCTTTTTATATCACACACACATACACACACACACACACACACACACACACACACACACACACACACACACACACACACACACACACACATTGCCTGCTAGTTTTTAAAGGCTACTGTTAGCTGGTGTAGGAATTAAATCATATCTGGCTTCAAACATGTACAACACACTCCATCTTAGAGACAAAGCATCGATGGATTGCTAGGCTGCTGCTGAATCTCCATGGGATGACAAGGATCAGTGGGTACTTTGAATGCAGTTCCCAAAAAGCCATGCATCTCTTATTGCATTGGCATGAACAGTCAAACCTCTTCATCTGCCAGCTCTTGGAGAGCTAGAATAAAAAGGGTAAATCATACCCATTAAAGTGTCTTAGACAGTCCCATGATTATTCTCCTTCACTGGGCTTTAAAAGAGGCTCATCCATGGTCACTCAGGGTGCATTAATCTGTTTTTGCTAGGAGAACCAAAGAAATAAATTCATTTAAATTACTGTCTACTCATTTCTATATTTCACTGATTAGTTTGCATATTTAATAATCTGTGTTCTATTTTGGCAATTATTTTTGATGAAATGCAAAGGCATTTTGATACAAAGTAAGGCTGAACACCCCCCTTACCCAAAAAAAACCCAAAAACAAGCAAATTTTAAATTTTCAATTTAAATGATGTGCAATTTATTATTGGAACTTATTATTTTCATTATTTGCATAAATGCAACACTTTTATTATATGTTTACAATTATATGTTGTGTGAACCTTACACCTCAGTTACACAGAGCCAGAATGTATTTATGATAGGCCATCTCACTTCTCTCACATCTCATCATTTCTTCTAGTGTGAATTGAAGATAACATACAGTATCGTTATTATAATTCATATTAAAGTGAAAGTTAAAAAAAAAAGTTTCTTATGGTGAGTGTGAACAGATTGGGAAAAATGTTTGCACTTGTCACAGCACTGTGTGGTTGAAGTAATGGGTGGATGCAAATATGCAGAATTATATTAAAAGGTTTATGAACAAACCAGGCACATGTACTTGTAATAACACTAAAAAAGAAAGCAATGTTGGGCTGGCATGCATGGTATACTGAGTTGAATGGAGGGAAACCATGAGAAAACTCCCAAAGGGTGCTACTCCCAGAGAGCCAAAACCTTACTGCTTGGTGAACCTGGTCCTCTGGGTGTTGGTTTACCTGGAGTAAACCGTGGAATGGATACTGGATTGGACCCTGATGTGGGCTCTGGCTTGTGGCATGCATTTTGGTGTGCTTTCTGGTGTGGACACTTGATTCCACGAGTACTGGCTCAGAAACCACTTCAAGAAACTCCACAGGAGTCGCCTCAGGAACGGCTTAGGGAACAGTTTCTGACAAATGAGGATGTATGCCCTTAATCATAACCACATTCAGACAGCTCAGAACTGACACATCACTCCAAACATTTATGCAGGGCGGAGTGAAATATTTTTGTTTGACTGGACTCAAGATAGTAAACTATTTTACAAGGCCTGAGAATGCAAGTGTTTCATTTTAATTTGTGAGGAAAATAGATGTGTGTGAATAATAAAAGTATTTAGGAGCATGTTTGCAAATAAAAGGTATTGAGGAATTCAGCCCAAAAGCAACAACAATGATAATAACCCATTTGCTGCATTAAACAAATGAGTGACAGTAAAAAAATCCACGGGTCAGATCATAACAGACAGGGCGGTGGTGGCTCAGTGGTTAAGCCTCTGACTTACTGAGCTGAAGGTTGGGAGTTTAAGCCATGGTACCATCAAGTTGCCACTGTTGGGACCTTGAGCAAGGCCCTAATCCTCACCTGCTCAAATGTATAAAAATTATAAATGTAAGTTGCTCTGAATAAGGGTGTTTGCCAAGTGCCATAAATGTTCATTGTACAATGGATAATGCTTGAATCAAAAAGGCAAACAAAAAGTCCTAGTTTTCATGGTCATTATAATGTTTTGCGATCATTATCATGCTTAAAAAGTGTTGATATGGGCTTCCGAGTAGCACATCGACAATGTGTGCGTCTATCAATCACAAGAATCCAAACTGATGCATGCAGCCATCTGTAGCCAGGAGTCTATGGGAGCTAACTGGCTGAGATCTCATGGGAGAGATGAGATACATTTATCTCCCTGTAACTCACAGAGATCACCAGCCAGTCATAGGCTTCAGGCATACAAGAGGGGAAGACATTGCTTCTACTCTGAGTGAGGCTGCTTATTAATATGTGGAAGGGCCACAAGCTTATTCATGGTGGTCACGGGATAGGGAAGAAATACTTGGTGGATGGGAATTGGCTATGACTTAATTAGGGAAGACAAATCGCGGGGGGCTAATTACAAATTAATAGATATAAACCAAAATCTTGATTTACTTTACTTTCCTTATAGAACACACAAAAGCATTGAATAAGTTTAAAAAAGATCAATATGGTGTGTGCTTTTCTTATGTTTTCTTATAGTCCATAGCATATTGCATAGCAATATCCACCTTGTCTTCAGTGAATAATTGGTATACACATTATGTATAATACAGATCAATGAGCCTTGGGAACTCATGGTATTCTTGACAGTTTGCTTCTTTGGTACATACCACTGCATACCAGGAATGTCACATAAGACATGTAGTTTTGGAGATGAATAGTCATTTAACCATCACAGTTTGGTCCTTGTAAAAGTTAAAAAACCTTATGCTTGCTCATTTTTCCTTCTTCAAACACAAACTTTAAGAACTGACTTCACTTTCTGCTGAATACATCACACTCCTTGGCAAACAACACTCTATAATCAAAGTAACATGTCTTCTTCCTTAAATTTCTATTTTGTTTGTATGATATTTGTGATAAATTTGCTACTTATAAATGTATTTTTTGTGTGTTTTGTATTTCCATTATTTCACACTTTTGCATTTGCTCTCTCTCTCTTTCTCTCTCTTAGGTTTTTTATTTTTTATTTTTTGCTTGCTATGGTGTGTATCAGAGCTACATGGAAATCAAGAACAATTATTCATTCATTTTCTGAACTGCTTATTCCTAATTGGGGTCACCAGGAGGCTGGCACCCATCTCAGCCGACTCTGGGCAAGGGCAGAGTACACCCTGGACAGCTCACCAGGCCATCACAGGGCAGAAACGCTGACGGCAACGCAGTCTACTCTTTACAAAAGTCAGCAATGGTTATTTTTATTTCTAACCATTTTTACAAAATATGTTTTCTTTTTCTCACCGTAGACAGTGAGAGACATGGCTGGCCTTTGATAACTCAGTTAGCTGCACTGGTGGGACAACAGTGACAACCTAGTGATAGTGAGGCTTGAACCTCCAACCTTGGGATCAGTAATCTAGCACCCTTATTATGTTATTTAATTGCAATAACAACTATTGGTTTCGTTCAAATATTATTTCTCATTTTCTTTTAAACTAGATAAAACCCTGAAATAAAAACTATATGAAGACATGTAATATTAAGGGAGAAATGCAAACATATGCATTGTATTGTATGAACTGGAAATAAATAAAGTTGAAAAGAAAAACCTGAAGACATTGCATCATTTTTTTATTTTAAAAACTCTACATAATTACATTTTATGGGGAATTTGGGGGAAAGTCAGTATTTTAGAGGATAAAACAAAGTGTTATATACCTATAAATAGTAAAACCCTAGAAACTGATTTTGTGTCTGAGTGAATGGTGTATGTTGACTCTGAAACAGAGTGTGCAGGAATACACTGGCCCTAAATTACTTTTAAAAACATCTTGAACACTTTTCTTTCTTTCTTCTTGCTTTTCTTTCAACATCATTATAAAAAATTAATAATCTTTAATTCCCCCCTCAAGTTGTAAACTATGGCACATACCTTGTATGTTCTTATTTTTTTTCTTTTTCAAGGACTATCTTGCTTTCTGTCCACAAATTTGTAGCAAAGATGTAGTGCATGCATTCAGAGATGATTCACAATGCATCTTTACTGTGATACTGGCACATGCCAATTAAAGAGTGTGGCAGTTAGCAACTCCAGAGAGGATGAGCTTCTTTGATGTATAATATTTATACAAGAACAAGCAAAATACGAATATAATGAACATGATAAAATGTTTTTCTTATGTAGTTTGTACTTTTACTGTACAGAATATTACTACATTCTTAGTTTTTCACACACGCAGTCAAAACTGTTATACATGCACTGTTTGCATATACTGTGCACATGATGAAATTTATGCAGTCAGTGTATACTTGGGCCTCTATTTGCACTTAATGTTTTAAGCTAAAATTTATATTTGAATCTCATTTACAAAGCTGCTGACCAACTTTAACTCAGAAATCATTCCTAAGCTAAAATTCTGTTGCTATGGCTGATGTCAATTCTTATGTATGAGCTTCCTCGCAATAACCATGGAAATTGGTTGATGAGAGAGAGTGCTCTGTGCTAGTGAAAAAAATTAAAAATACATTAAAAAATCCCACAAACAGCCATAAATAAACAAATAATTATGGCATGCAAATTAAATAATAATGTAATAGGTGTAGCTTTTAAAATTATGACATGTTTGTGCTGTGTGTTGGTGTTACGAAAACCAAAAAAAAAAAACAAGTCATATATATGGGCGGCATGTGGCGTAGTGGTTAGCACGTCCGCCTCACAGCAAGAAGGTCCTGGGTTCGATTCCCAGCTCGGGCGTTTCTGGAGTTTGCATGTTCTCCCTGTGCTTGCGTGGGTTTCCTCAGGGTGCTCCGGTTCCCTCCCACAGTCCAAAAACATGCACAGTAGGCTAATTGGCTGTTCCAAATCACCCCTAGGTGTGAGTGTAGATGGTTGTGTGACTGATGGCCCTGCGATGGCCTGGCGAGCTGTCCAGGGTGTACCCCTCCCTCGCCCAGAGTCGGCT
>JAOUQZ010000039.1:7698850-7721350 GCA_028564935.1 Neosilurus hyrtlii
GAGGAAACCCACGCAAGCACAGGGAGAACATGCAAACTCCACACAGAAACGCCCGAGCTGGGAATCGAACCCAGGAGATCTTGCTGTGAGGCGGACGTGCTAACCACTGTGCCACCGTGCCGCCCTATATATATATATATAAAACAACTGAACAATTGAGGGTTAAGGGACCCAACAGTGGCACCTTGGTGGTACTGGGGCTTGAATTCAATCAGTCTTACATTTAGTCTGCTACCCATTTCCCACCAATATGAACCAGTTGCTAGTTCAAGGCTACTCCATACACAAAATGCCCTTGCTGAGCCTGGGGCACAAACCCAGGACATTTTTTGGTGTCAGGATGATGTGCTAACTACAATGTCACCCTAATGCTATGATAATAATTTTAATAACATTAATGTACTTATTTATGATAGTGCAAAGGAAATATATTTTTGTTGTTTCCATTTTTAACACAGAGAACGTAACATCTGTTTTGCTTCAAATTTGTTTTAAACTTCAAAATGTACCTCATCTCAGATGGATTAAAAGACACTGGAAATGTGGACTTTTCTGACCCCAGTATTCATTTCCAGTGGCTTTCAATCTATCTGAGATGAGCTCAGATCCAGATAACTTGGCAGGATTACAGCATAGAATTAATGTACAGTATGGTTCCCTCTTTTCAAGTTCTAAAAGGAAGTTCTGGGTGCAGTAGCAGACTATGTTAAGTAACAATGGTTTCCCGAAGTAGCTCAGATATATATTTGGCACAGTAGTAGCACTGACACCTGAGGTCTCAAAAAGCACACGCATCTCACAGTAGTTTTTGGCCTTGCCCTTTACGCAATGAGATGTGTCTGAATTCCTAGAATCTTTTCACAAAGTTATGAACTACAGATGTTGAAAGACCTAAATAAACAAATGTTCCTTCTGAGCTCGCTAACAATTCTCACATGAATTTTGGCATAAAGGGGTGAGCCACGACCCATCCTTGCTTACATAGACTGAGTTTTTGGTGGATACAATCATGATATCATACCTGCAATCAATTAAGTTAGTACTGTTTCTTGAATATTCTGTAAACTGCTCAGTCTTATTTTAGCAGTCATTTTTTGTTGAGTTTGACTGTTACAAATTCAGTTAAGCTGGTCAGTGAAAATTTAAAAATATTTTCTTTGTAATGTTGTTAAAGTGAAGTTAAGTTAAATTAAGGTTTACATGAACTCACAAGTCACATATTTAGTTTTTTTTAATTGCAGTTTAGGGAAAAAACTTTTTTGATAGATTAGTGCATTTCACAATCTATTTTAGCAAATAAGTATGAGGAATAAGAATGTTCTCTCAGTGATAGATTGATAATAATGAACGTAATGCAGTATATTGCTAAAAGTAACAGAAAATAATAAGCTTTTTTTTGCTTTTCTTATCAAAATCACAACTTTCACATTAAATAATATTAAAAGAATTTAGTCAGTTTTTCTTAAACTTGTAATTGTTGCTGATAAATAACATGAAGGATTTGTGAACACAAATAGTCCACTATTTTGGTTCTAGCAGGTAATACTGACTCTTTCTGCCTGCCACCATCACAAGTATATTTCTGTGAACTTTGCAACATCCGAGACTGCATACTGCCATATTAAACAGTATGTCCAAAAAGTATGCTATGCAGAAGGACTTCGCATAATATTTAGCATAATAGGATGCCAAACATTACAACAACAATGGCCTTTTTAATGATTATTTTACATCTGCTGTAGTCAAAGTGCTGTTTGCTGCTGCTTCTTCTTTAGACTAGTCATGCACTAACTGTTTTTGGTTTGTTTTTGGTTGGTTTTGATGGTCACAGTAATCCCACCCCCAGCTTCTGATGTAAGACGTTATTGATTCCTATACCTACAAAGAGCTGGTGCCTATGTGGACTATGGATGTTGAAGTGTAGAGAACTAGTACAAGACTAGGCACTGGCCCTGGAACTGCCTGGGTGGAAAAAACGGTACAATTGATCATTTCTGGATAATTTCACCTCTGTCTCATGAAACCTTGAGCATTTCCTATTCTTTTAAACACACACAGACACATGCATACGCACACTGTAACCCAGTAGTCTCACACTGGGATACCCCAGCAGTGCAAAACCCAACCCTACGGGTCATTTTTATAATGCTTTTAGATACATTCACACTCCCTAGGTTTTACTGGTACTCACATACACATGCCCACAGAAATGAATAGAGAGAGAGAGAGAGAGAGAGAGAGAGAGGGAGAGAGAGAGAGAGAGAGAGAGATGGGGGCAGGGGTGTTAGAGAGGACAAAGCAGCGTTTATTTTATTCGGCCCATTCATATGGTCAGAATGGGCTAGGCTATGATGGGGGGTGGGGTGGAAGTAAAGGTTGTTGTGGGGCCTTTGCATGGGTTCACAGGCACCTCCCGTCTAAAAATATTCAGATCATGCAGGAATTCCTCCAGCAGAAATCTCAACAAGAGACACACAGTCTCAAAGTGGCTGTTGCACTCTCAGGGCCTCAGCATGCATTTTTATCAGCCAGCCACCAATTCTTCTGTTCCTTGTCAACAATTTTCCTATCCCACCAGCATTTATTGACTTTTCTCCCTTAATCTATTTCCTCCTTCTTCCTAACACAAAATGACCAGCCAAGATTAAGACACATAAAGTGGTAACACTTGCTCTGAAGTCTTTGTTCAAGGCTATTTATATATTCAATATTTATAACCCCATTTATACTTTTCTTGCAAATTAGAAGCAGTATTTTCAAGCACTCTGAAAATATTAATCATGCTTTTTAATGTGCTATAACACTGTAGTTAACTCTTAGATCATCTCATTACAGCTTTCTGTCACTCTCCAAATCTACAGTTAATTGTTATACCATGAGCATTAAGAAGATTGTGTATAAAATAAACTAAATAAAACATTTTTGGAAAATAGTAACATTAATGTTTAAATGTTTATACATTAAAAATAGCATAGTTACTATATACTTACTATATGTCATTTGAGCTTATGCCATTGTGTTCAACTTAAAACACTTAAGAATGCATCCTGTGATATTTTCTTGACTGGTCATGTATATTTCCCTACGCATACTACACACAGTTTCAGAAAGTAGATAAACATAGATCTTTTTCTCTTCTATAATCACATATGAATGGCAACATAAACATGAATCTGCAGATGTCGGCTTGGTAAAATGCTAATTTGATATGTGAAAACAAATGTAATTACAAACCCTTTTATCACCACTCGTGCCTCTTTGGCCACCTTTAGTGGGCTGGAACCCAGAGTGCAATGTGTGTTTAATGTATTCCATATTTAGCATTGTTCCATCTCTCATTACATGCTGATGCCTATTCCAAAGCCTTGCTGTAAGCCCTTCATGCATTTTCCCAGGTCTCTGGGATCAGGCACTTGACATACCCATAGGTAATGGCAAAAATGTCATTGCAAATGTTGCGGCTCTCTCTCGACTGTGTTTGTGTAAGGGTCACTTCCACTGAAGCCCTTGACACATTGGAAAAACGCGTCAGGGCCCGAGGGCAGAAAACACAGCATTAAAACTCAGTCAGCCTCTCTCTCTCTCTCTCTCTCTCTCTCTCTCTCTCTCTCTCTCTCTGTGTGTTTCTGACTTTATCCTCTCTTACCCTTTTTCTCCTGCTTCTTTTGCCCACCTCCTCCTCTCTTTTCTTTTTTTTTCCTCCTCCGGTTCTTGCGTTGAGGGGAAAGAAACTGCCGAATGGCAGTGCAGGCTGGTGAGGGGCTTTATTTATTTATTTATTTTTTAACCTTTCATGTTGAGCACTTTTACTGTGCAACTATTGATTTTCCTCCTTTGTATTTTTTTTATCTGAAGATATAAGACAGAGAAAAGGCAGGGTGCGGAAGTTCAAATGGGAACACATTCAGGGTTCCTCAATTCCACTGAGACGCTCATACACTCACATACACACACCTTATGCTTTCTTTTTATTTGTCAGCTTCTGTCTCAGACAGCTTTTACCACCTTCTTCGGGCCAGCTTACCAGCAACAGCATTTAAATAAATAAATAAATAAACAAATAAATAAATAAATAAATAAATAAATAAATAAATAAATAAAAATAATAATAATAATAATAATAATAATAATAATAACATGGTTCATGACAAAAAGGGCCCTTAACTGCTTATCCACAGAGTAACAATTCTAAAACAATCTGGTCCAAACCAAGCTAAACTCGTAAAAGCAAGTTCAGAAGCACACTATTAAGTGTTAGTTGTTCAGAAATACATGTATGGTACAGTAAAATCAAGAAAGCCTTTCTCCAAGTTCATTCATTCATTCATTTGCTAAACCACCTAATCCTACTAGGGTCACTGGTCTCAGCCAGCTCTGTGCGGGTAAACCCACACAAGCACTGGGGCAACATGCAAAGTATACACAGAAACCCCCATGAGCCCAGGACTTGAAGCCAGGTCCTTCTTGCTGTGAAGCAGTTGTGCTATCCACTATGCCACCATGCTGCCCATTTCCAAGTTCAGTGAATGATAAATTAAATGTCTGCAATTATTATTTTATTCTTCACTACAATCACATAATTCTGCTATATGCATATCAGAGCCAGACCAAGAATTATCATAAAAACAAGGCCTTTGATTGCAATCACTATTATTTTTGGCATAAATAACTGTTAAATAACCACCTGGTGGCAGTCCTCTGAAAATCATATTAACTTCAGTTAAACAGCCCCGCCCCCCGCCCCCACCGATTTTGATCATGGGGTTTCTGCATGCTTTCTGAGGTGGCAGGAAGTGGTGCAGAGGGGATGTGGGGGAACTGTGGTCCTATCAGTTGGGGGTGAGCTGAGTAGATAAAGCTTTTTGGTGGAAAAGAAAGAGCCAGTCTGAGCATCTACTTCCTGATTACACCAGCACAGGACGGCTGGACACAAGTGATACCATGTACACACACACACACACACACACACACACACACACACACACACAAACATTTGGCACAAAGAGCAAAGGTAGCACCAGGGTCAAGTGTAACACTGCTGGTCACAAAATCTTACATTTAGATTATCGACTTGGGAATCTGCCGCACACCTTACACTCTGTGCACAAGCCAGCGATCAGGTTACTACTCAGAGTGGGTGTTTTATAAACACGTCCAGGTAAAATCTTAGAGTTTCTCTTTCTCAGACATACATTAAAGTAAACACACCTCCTCCAGTCACACACCCACAACCACACACTTTTTATTTGTTTGTTATTTTTTTGTTCACTCCCTAAATCTTGAAAAGCTTTGAAGAGCCTTTTATCTCTTCCAATTAAATCCTTCAACAGGTATCCATGTCAAAAGGCCAGCCCTCAGCTCTGAAGGGTACAATTATTAAGAAAGGGTCAGTCTCAAGCTTTTGCCCAATTGTTAACAAAGCCCCACAAAAGGAAGCCTTATTCTGCCAGCCTATAGTTATTCTTCTGCTCAGGCCACTCTGCTTCCATGCCACTATAAAAGATGTATTTAAATAATGCATATGCCCTAACAAAACACAGCAAATAATTATATTATTGCAAATGGTTTCCATTTGTAGGTAAGAGGGGTTTACTTGTGAAGACATGCACCATTCTGGAACAGTCACTCTGACATCTTGGAGTAAAATACAACTACAGGTGACCTGACTATAGTCCATGTGATGATGCCTTACTCTGCAGTTGTCGCTTGCAATAGTATATTAGTCAAAAACTCTGGCACATCTCTGTACTGCTTACTCACTGTATTAAAAACTCAAGGTGCCCTCACAGATGGGTTGAGTGGTGGCTAGCAAATATTTCCTGTACTGACATAAATGAATCCAGATTTGTTTATACATGGTTTGCAGTGATCATTTTGTCTTCATTAAGTAAATAATACATGTGATTTCATCATATACACTGTACTTCAACTTAACAGTTATTTTTAACATTGTGAAGAACTTTGTTTAATGAGTTTCTTGCATATAGTCAAGTAGTTAGTCAACTACACTTAATTTATGTACGTCCATAGTTTAGCTTCTGCGACTGTTGTTGAACACTCCAGAAATCATATATTTATTTGTTTTACATTGTTTAGTCTGAATATAAGCCAGATTATTACAAGGAAGCATTTAATTCATTCAAAGAATTTATAACCTTTCATCAATAAATGTTTTGGCTTATCTCAATTACGCCAATATTATCTCAGTTATCCCAATATTTCCAGCACATCAAAATTTAACTGTCAGAGGCATTTTAAAAGATATATTTTTAAAAAAATAAATATTTATTTACTTCAGCCAGCAGGAATTTTCACTGGTTTTTCAAGTTCAAGCACCCATAAAAGTTTTTATAAAAGTTATGAATGT
This sequence comes from Neosilurus hyrtlii, assembly GCA_028564935.1. Lineage (NCBI taxonomy): Eukaryota > Metazoa > Chordata > Actinopteri > Siluriformes > Plotosidae > Neosilurus > Neosilurus hyrtlii. The sequence goes on from JAOUQZ010000039.1 coordinate 7,705,218, forward strand.
CTTTACAGTCAATTTGGGGCATATTCTCTGTATCTCCAAATTTTCGATCTATACAGATCTCTGCCATTGCATACTTTTCTTTCTGAGTTATGCTTTCATAGTGAATTTTAAAATAATTTACAGCATTTTCCTTGCTGTTCCCTTTGGCATCTAATCACCAGTGGAAGTGCTCTAAGATGACCACGGGAACAATGATCAGGAACATTCCATTTACATCTAATACCTATAATGAGGGATTGATTTTTAAATGTATAAGTTGATATGAAAAAAGATTTCTAGATTATACTTTTTGTAACAAGCAAAATAAAATCTGCATCTATTTGCTCAGTTATGCTGCCCATCAGTTTTTTTTCCAGTTTTTACTGAAATTAAAACATAGAAAAAAGAAAGAAAAAAAGGAACAGCTGAACTGTTGTGTTTCACATACAATATATATGATAAATTTTTGACTCATCAAAGTAGACATGTTTTGTAGATATTACTGCTAAATACAATAGTTTAATTTTGTGGATGACTGAAATCAAACAATGTTCTGTAAATATTTCACAACATCATTGCAGAAGTTTCTAAAAAGTGTGTTGAATTTGCTGGTTGCTTTGCCCTCACCTTTCTGTCCATTCATTCATCTTCTGAACCACTTATTCCTAATTAGGGTTGCGGGGAGGCTGGCGCCCATCTCAGCCGACTCTGGGCGAGGGCGGGGTACACCCTGGACAGCTCGCCAGGCCATCACAGTAAGTGCACTTCAGTCCACTTTCTGTCCACTTTATCCCAAATCAGCTCAATGGGGTTTAAGTCCGCAGGCTGTCCTGGACATTCCATGTTTTTTTTCTGAGACAGTTCTGACATACCGATTACATTTGTTTCTTTTCTGGTAATTCACCGGCTTATATTTCAATGAAACATTTCAATGGGGGTGTTCTAAAACTTTTAACTGGTGGTGTATAGGAATTTATTTACTACATATACTGGGGTTAAATGGAATGAGGATTAACTCAGAAGAGAACAAAGGAAAACAAAACTGGTGTGTGACTGTGTGGACATAACTTTAACATCTCAGTCCTCCTGTCACTAAATACTCATGTCATTTCAAACAGGCCCAGCAACTTACACACAACTCTTGTATCAGCCACTATCTACAGGAAAATATTCCTCAAGCAGGACTATCGGCAGGAGAGCATATGGCAAACTAGCAGCAGGCCATTCATGTTTATCCGCTTTGGAAGCTAAAATTAGCACAGTGCTGTTTGTGGATATCAACCACTGTGATACTGCTAATATTAAAACAAACAAACAAACAAACAAACAAAAAACAAAAAGTACACAGAAGTACATCCTACATGCAGATCGATATATATATATATACAATGTTCTAAAAAAACATTTCTTTGTCAAAAAATGTCTTTGCTAATCTCTTTATCACAGAATTAAAATGAACTGCGTCAAATAAACATGCCTTCCTAAAGAACAGTGTTGATTCCTGTTTGTTGAATTTAGACCCTCTCTCAGCTGATGTCTTTTACTCTCTCCTTTTTCAACTGTTTCTTTTCAACTCTTCTCTCCATCCATCAGGCCAGTGTAATACTGCTAGTTTATCTCTTAAAAATCTCTTAAATGAATAATAAAGTCTGTTAAACCCCCAGATAGTGGACCAATTAGATTGTGCCATTCCCATGTAATGATTTTATTATTTATTTTGATTTTGCTATACTGTATTAATCCTGCAAGGGAAATTATCGCCTCTGCATTTAACCCATCCAAAGTGAGCGCACGTATATGCATACTGTATCTGTATGTGTTTTTTTTTTTCTGACAAGCTAAGCAGAGTGTATCTAATGTCCACTGAAGTCCAAAAATAATGCCTTGTTTGTCATCAAAACCTCCTATAAAAAAGCTTTTGAAGAATTATTAAATCAGATATACTGTGTTGAAACTGTACTGAAATTATTTTGATGTAATACTAATATTCAAATTCATGTAATAATAATTTTGCTTATAGAATTTGAGGGGTTGAGAACAAATCAAAGTCATTTGCATATGAAATACAGAAAACTAACAAAAACTTCATACTAGAGTCACATGAGAATTAAACATTTTAATTGGTTGATAAAAAACAACTTGTTTTCAGTTACCTAAAACCATAAACATGTCCGTATCCAAAATGCAATTTAAGCTGATTTTTGCTCTGACTCTGTATACATATATAGAACTTATTTCTGGGGCCTAAATGTCTTCCAACTTAGATCAAGTGGGCCCAGTGCCTGCTGTTTTACAAAAAAAAAAAAACCAAACAAACAAACATCAATTTGGCCTTGGAATAAAGAATTTAGAACTTAGAAAGGTAAAGTATCTAAATCATTAATACAACACAACTATTATGTGTTGACTGCATGTAGCATTTTCTTCCTCTCTTGAGTAGAATATCCAACAGCAAATATATTTCCTGCAGAAATGTTTACAGTAAAAATGTCTTTTATACATGAAGGTGGGGTCTCAAAGGATCTCAAATATAATGCAGTAAAGAATCATAAGAAAGGTAAAGTATCTAAATCATTAATAAGTAATCAATCATTAATCATTAATCATTAATCAATAAAGAATCACTTAGAGGGGTAAAGTATCTAAATCATTAATGCAACACAACTATTATGTGTTGACTGCATGTAGCATTTTCTTCCTCTCTTGAGTAGAATATCTAATAGCAAATATATTTCCTGCAGAAATGTTTTTGGTAAAAAATGTCTTTTATACATGAAGGTGGGGTCTCAAAGGATCTCAAATATAATGCAGTGTCAGCAATCAACATAAAAAAAGATAATAATAATAAATCACCCAAAATTTGTGACCAATGGGGTGCAAAGTTAGAGTAGCACTGGAAGGAGAATAAAGAGAGTTCTCTCTATAGTCAGAGTTCACATGTCAAATGGCACAAAAGAAAATGCCCCAGTGACTGTTAAATCCCAGGACAAATGCCGCACTGACTGTATCATTGCAGCTTTATGATCATTATCTACTGTGACAAGGTGCTTAAGCAGCCCTATAATTGCCAGTTGAACAGAGCAAAAAAGCATGAGAAATATTTGATATATAGAGAGTAAAAGAGGAAGGAGTATGTTTGCTTGTCTTCTTTGCACTTTTCCCTTTTTCTGTTGTGTTCCCACACAACAGTAAACCTAGACCTAATCCCTAAGTCATACTTTGCCTACTGTGGGAACCCATACTGTTTCCCCTTTTTTCTAACACGACAACACAAATGCTGTTCCTGGTCTTATCAGTGACATGGCCATAAAGCCATAAGGCCAAATCAACATCAGTAACTCTCAACAGAGCCTGGCAGTCTATGCATAGCTACTGTAGTTTTCCAGGGTTGATAGTTTAACATGCAAGCATGATTTTGACAATTAATGTGGCATTTCCAGGTAGCCAAATAAGTATGCTGGAGGAGTCTCGGTTAAAAGTGATACAAACCACTAAATAATGATCAACATTGCTGTTGGTGTCTGATGTCACCTTGCATCATTCATCAGAGGTGATCATTTATCTGTTTTGCTCGGATGATTCCCAAAGTCATCATTCCTGTATTCCAGAGGAGATTGCAGTCCCTTCCATGTCCTAGAAGAAACACACTGCTCTTTGGTGTCCCTATTTGTCTAATTTCCCATTATGTGTTCATTCCCAAACAATAAAGACTTAACCATTGCTGCTTTTGTAGTCGTCCCCCTCTTTCTCTCCCAGCTTTTTTGTTCTGTGTGTGTCTGTGTTACAAAGCTACTCTGTTCACCTGGTGCTGCTTTCAAATGCATTCAAATTTAAAAGTCATATTACATCCAACCTTCACTCCAAGCACAATACTACATACACAACAGTGTATACTACTTAAACAACTTGTCTTTCATCTCACTGACAACAGCAAGCTTTAGGAGGAGCACTTTGAAAGTGTACACAATTGGTTTAGTTAAAGTGAAAAACACAGTGATGGAAGTGATAAAGACATAAACTGAAACAAAGTGTTTATTTTAAATGGCTGAGAAACTGATCTAAAAGTCCAAACCTCTGTGTACATCCCAAAAGAATGTCAGCAGTGTTAAACAGTACTGATACAAATTCAGCAATTAAAGACTCACAAACACTCCTTCAGAAAGAAGGGGAAAGACTGAACAACAAAGAAGGAAGTGAGCTGTTATGGTCTGTTGGACAATTGTTTCAATTAATGAGTGAGTTTGACAAGCGTGAGCAACAAGGCTATGTGGGCAAGACTAAAAGCACACTGCTGCTGACTGACATGAAATTTCAGGCAATGTCTGTCACCCTGCTCTAAAATCTGACCAATCCTTGCAAAGAAGTGGTAACTTGGAGCCAATGAGCCAATCAGGACTCTTGCTCAAGCTGACCTTCATGGAGGCCTGTGGCAAAATGAGTCAATGTAATGTTTAGAACAGCACTCACTCAGATCAATGTGGAAAAATAATGATCAGGATCTTTATTCTGCTCAAAACACCTTCATCATGAGTAAATAAAATAGAACATTTTCATTACTGAAACAGAAAGATAAGAAGCACACATGCACATCATGTTCATTTGTTTGCACACCATATGCACTCTGAATAGCTACATTTATTGATAATCCTTGTTGTGTATGTCTGGTGTGTGTTTTTTAAACTCAGTGGTTTGTTAAGTGCAGGCTATACATGCCTTTTTTTCTATACTCAGCTCAAATACATGTAAATTCATGTAGACAATAACAAGAGCCTCCCAGGAACTATTTGACTTGGCACACTTGTTGAAGGGGGGCTCCTCTGCAAATGGGTCCTGGTAATTGCAGATACATATCAAACTAGTCATCACATTGGCTGCAAACTCTTTGTAGACACGATTGAAACCCTAAGCTTCTCAAAACACTCAGCATGCCTTCTCTGTCTGCTCTGTATACCCTGCCTATTTGTGGTAGGGTTAAAATTCTTACTCCTCCTCTCCTCTGTGTGACCCAAGGGTGTTCTTTATAATCTGCAATGCTCTATGGTAGGAACCAAAAGAGGCTCTAAATAATTAGTCGTTTTCTTTTACACATTTAAGATAAACACATTCACTAAAATAAGTGTGATCTCTGGTACAATACCACAAGTCCTCTTAGAGGGGAGCAGTCAAGCAAAAGCAGGCATGTATGTGTTACACTTAGCCAACATTGCTGATAAAGCAATGAAAAAAATACTAAAAAAAAAAAATAATAATAAATAAATAAATAAAAACATTGCTGATAAACCTGCTTTAATTAAAGAAGAGTTAGACTGCTTTCTCTCTCTCTCAATTCCATGTGCACAAAATATATGTTGGAAAACACAAAATGATTAAATATATTATTATAATTTGTCTTATTTTGTCATATAAAAGGTCTTATTAAGCTCTTTGCAAATGTTAAATATCTAACTGACACAAGACCATGTCTACTTGCTTTCAAACAGATATTTATGGCATGCCAGCAGGTAGAGAACCTCTCCATAATGTGTGCAGTGAAAGGAAGCCATAGAGCATGGAAAGATGGAAAAGGTCAGTAAGAAAACAATCTATGAGACAGAAAGAGAGAACGAGGGGAGGAAGCCTCTTGGGATGGGGGAAAGTGGTCAAGAGAGTCTCAGCCAAAAGGATAATAATAAGCTTATTGGGATTTTGAAGTGACTCCTTATAAAAAACATGCTAATATGGTAGTTTTTTCTAGATTCCACATTCAGTAATTAACCCACATTAGCATACTGCCCTCCCATACCACATACAATGCTTTAAGCAACACATCTTTATATCACAGATAAACCCTTACAAACAACAGCTTGGAGCTGAGGTATGGATATATTTTCCAACATTAATAACAAACACAGCCAGAAAAAAAAGGAAAAAAAAAAAAGTCTAGTTAAAAGGACTGGGGGTGGGGCGCATTATACGTATGTGTATAATTGGACATATGTGAAAAATAAAGCAGCACTTTGGTCAATAAAGAGTGAAAGGTCAGCTGCAAGTTTTAGCTTCAAACCCTCACAGTATAGGCTCATTAAGCACTCCAGTCAGAGTAGGACAGCCTACCTGAGCTATTAGTCATCAACCATGTGATCAGTTCATCTTATCAGTGTCCTTGACTTTCCAGGAAAGGGAGAAGAAGAGAGAAATAATCTCTCAGTCATTTGGGATATAACGTAACTCTTTTCTACTCGCTGCCTTTCCAGGCCCTGGGATCACCATCCTGACATTGACTTCAATAATAAATGAAGATGCTTTTTGCCTACGGTTTGTTGAAGCCAGCCTGACTGTTGCTCACTCTGATCCCCCTCTCAGGACAGCAGGGTGTTCATTGCTTATTACGGACTTACATGTACTACATAAGGCACTTTCAAACAGTTCTAGAGAATCATTGAGACGAAATACCCACCGGGGAGCTCATCTGTGAACTACATACTACAATGGCTTTTTCTGTTTCCATTCAAACCACCAGTAGGGATGCTTAAGTGTCTGAACTTCACTGTTTGTCCATTTCTTCTTAAATTTTTTTAATGCTAAGATTAAGAGATGTTTACATGGCTAACAATTTAAACAGAAGTGTAAAAATTTCTTTAAAAAATGCATTAAAAAATGCTGATTGCCTGTGCTTCATTGGCTCATGTGTTTGACCTATCAAATTATACTTACAGTCAGACCAATTACCATTCTTCTACTGGGAGAGTATCAACCCTGAATGAGGAGCAAAATTAGTCCCTAAAAGCAGTATATGAGCTCTCTCTGTTCCTAGCTGTAAATTACATTATGCAATTTATTTCCTCCTACCATGGAACTATGTTTTCTTGTTTTAAATCAATAAAACATAATTAGGTAAGTTCTCTATCTAATATCCTGCACCAATCATGTTGCATTAATTCTTATATGGAACTGTATTCGCGATCAGAAATTATTGTTTTGGTAATATCATCCAATCATAAAGCAAGCTATATGGCACGTGATCTCACAGTATCAAATATGACTGAGCCCATGTTGTCGAAAGATGGGTTAGTCAGCGCATATTAAAAGTCTCAAAGCTCTCAATTTTGATGTATTATTCACTTGAAAACAGATACGAACGAGGTAGCAGAACCCTTTAAGTTAACAGATGGGAAACATTTCGGTGTTGTGCCTTATGGCAAGAATCGGGCGATGAATGCGAGGAAGGACTGAAGCCGAAGGGCTTTGTGCAGTTGAGTATGATCACTTGCCTGCAGATATAGGTTATCATAAGTCATGTTTTCGGTGATTCACAGACAAAAAGTGTCTAGATACTTTAAAAAAGCATAAATTGATGTCTGACAGTAGCAATAAGAAGACACTTTGGCAAATCAGGGAATGCATGAAGTGTCCCCAAAGAAGAAAAGGCTGAGGTCCAGAGCATCTCTGAAGCTTCAACGTACCAGTGGCAGTACCATGGGCAGTGCTAGTACCAGCGCAACCAGTACAGAAAGCAGCAGACCTAAATCTACTGTGGAGCAACGAAGGCATGTACTGCCTGCTGTGTGCATTATTTGCAAGAAACAAGACAATTTGTTACTGTTTATTATAGTAAAACATGCACGGAAAAGAGAAAAGCTGGTTAAAGCTGAAACTGTGGATGAAAGTTTGTATTTTTTGTAGTAGACATTCGTAATAATAATAAAAATAAGATATGACATGAGCGGGTACATAATCCATTTAAACATGCACATCAGTGGCATTTATGGGTACAGCAGTTAGTGTACCTATAGACAGTTAAACTGATTTTGTATAGTATTGTGTTTCAGACACAGAACAATTGTTATTCAGTAGTGTATTTAAACTTAAGGTTAACTGTTAATGATAAATCAAGGCATTAGAAATTGATTGTGTATAAAATATGAACCTATTTAAATTTCCTGGAAATATACATTTGCTTTGAATAAAATTTAACATGCATATCCAATAAATCTTTCTAGGTTTGTTACTGTGATGATGATGGTCATGACTGTGTGGCAATAGAAAAATGCTACCATACATGCTATGCAAACTATACCAAATTTCTGACACAAAAAACAAGTTGAAAGGTAAGTCTGTCTTCCCGATAAAGACATTGATATAATTTTACATGAAAAAGATACCCCTCAATTATCTTCCCTTTGAACCAACTTGTTCATATCTTAAAGTTAATGTGAGTAGCTCAACTCCTCATGTCAAAAGTTGCATAGGGAGAGATTTCTTGAGTAAGTTGTGGTGAATTATGCATTTCAGATGACAAAGTTCATGTGTGAATGTCTCTCATTTCTAATAAAAATCCATGTGCATGATTTTATTTATTACAGTATTCATTAACTATTAGGTTTTTCTGTAACAGGGAAAGCAGCGAGCATAGATATTCTGCCAGTTACAAAGAAATTTGCAAGACTATTGTTGGGATCTTTGATGTTAAGATACTAGATTAATGCAACAGTGAAAGTCATAAAAAGAACTATGAAAAAGTTACACCAGTCTAAAAGTGCCTATAGTCTCACAAAAGAGAAACTTACAATCCAGCTTTAGTTTTAGATTTGGCTTACTGATCTGAAGGTCGGGGGTTCAAGCTCCACTCTCACCAAGTTGTCACTGCTGTCCCCCCAATGCAGCTAACTGGGTTATCCAAGGCCAGCCATGTCTCTCACTGTCTGTGGTGAGAGGCATGTAAAAGAACCATTGCTGTCACTCATAAAGAGTAGGCCATTTGGTTACTGTCTGCCCTGCGATGTACTCTGCTCTCGGCCAGAGTTGGCTCCCCACGACCCTAATTAGGATTAAGAGGTTCAAAAAATGAATGAATGAATGAATTAATAAATTTAAGATAATTTTTCCCAGAACTGTCATCTCCAGCGCCTCCTCAAATACTATCTCACCAAAGAAAGCTTTATTAGTGTATACACATATAAATACGTGTGTTCGTGTGTGTGTGTGTGTGTGTGTGTGTGTGTGTGTGTGTGTGTGTGTGTGTGTGTGTGTGTGCATACAGTATATGAAAGATATAGAGATAAGCTTACCTTGTTCACTGCTGTTGTCACCACTGTGAGATGTGTGTCCACCACTGGAGGGTCCTGGCGTGCCACCAGAACGTGTTGAAGCTGTGTCATCATGGTCTCTGTTCCATGATGTCTGCACAGAGAGACAGGTAGAAATAGCACACAGTCAGGCATCAGTCCACAGGGATATAATGAAAAGATAAGAGCTCACTACATACTTGTGTCACTAAAAGCAACCAATGATATCAGATATTCCTCATGTAGATATTTTTCAAGGGAGCAAATTCTTCCCATGCCACGCACTTCACTTTGATGTTCACTCTCTGTGACCATAAGCCTGACATGCAAGACACTATTCAGAGGTGAATTCACAAAACTTTAACACCTATATAACTTTTTTGACCCCATAGTTCACATAAAGACATCAAAAAAATCAGAACCACTGATTAATACTCTTTTGCCAAACTCCTTCCTGTCTGAAGACATTGATATGTTCCATTGGTATTAGGTGTCCAGAAAAAGTGGGGAGAAATTAAATGCACCCAACAATAGACTTTGGGTCTTATGATACTATAGTAAATATCAACTGATTTTGACTATATCAGACTAATAAGATATTATTAATTTTTGTTTAATCTTTCCATCTCATACCCATTGGGGCACTTTTATGGTTTCTGCTGTAATATATGTTTTTACCTGAAGGAGGTAAGCCCTGGCAAAACCTGTTCTCTAGGACAAAAGCAGATTCTATGAACCAAAAAAAAAATAAATGCTTTGATGCAGCCATGGTCTAAGATAATAGTCTGTTCAATTTCCATGCTTGATGTTTTTGTCTTTATTACTGACATGTTCTTCCCATGTGGGTTTCCTCTGGGTACTCTGGTTTCCATCCCCAGTCTAAAAACATGTACATTAGGCTAACTGGCTGTTCCAAATTTTACTTAGGTGTGAGTGTGTTTATGATTGTGGCTGAGATAGGCTCCAGACTCCCCCCACAAACCTAGTAAGATTATGTGATTCTGCAAATAAATGAATGAATGCTAGCAGACCTATTTGATTCAGTGTGCTGAAGAGGTGACTTGATGCGACCTGTGAAATTTATTGCACAGAAGTGAAAGTCAAGACTGCCCTTACTCATCTCTAATACCTCACACAGAAGTCACGTCTGTGTATGCCTCTATACAAACCTCTTCAAGCTTCCTTTTAAGAAAATCAAATAAGATATTACTTTCCTTGTAGAGTAGCCAAAAAAGAAGTCAGAGAAATCCTATTGACAATTCCACTTAGTTATATAAAAGATTAGGAGTGTCAGCTGCTGGGCGGACGCATGTGGCAAATGGAAAAGACACGAGAATAAAGAGAAAAGGCCAGAACAATGGAAAACTACAGCCTGGGAGCCCTCAGTCCCATGCAGGGTCTGCTCACTCCATACAACACACAACAGATGTTGTCTCATCAGTGGGTGTCTCAGTAAAGTAACGTATGTGCTAGAATAAAACCCAAGACAGAGCAGGACCGCTCATCTTACTGTGAACATAAAAAGCTCTTTACGTGTGATATACTGTTGTTTCCAATGAATTAGTCTTATCTAATAATGAATAAAAACCCACACACATTTCAAAAACAGAAACATGACTGCTGAACAATCAACAAGACAAACTAATTTCTCATTTTCTCCAGTGATCTGACTCCAGTGATCTGACTTCCCGTACAAATATTTCCCCTCCATATAAAATGTCGTTTACAATGTATGAGCGTGAAATGCAAATGCTATTATGATCAAACTTTTAAAAAATGTATTCAGCAGCATACCAAGTGTATGCTGTAAGAGATAATTTAAAACATACGCTCAGAGAGAAGTCTGTTAAATAAGCTTCAACTTTACTTTTTCAAAAAAGAAAGTAAGACTGAGAGCAAAAATGTAAGAAATGTGTATTTTATACATATTATATAAAAGAACTGTGCAATACCCTGTCAATGAAGGGCACCAGATTTGAAAACTCCAACATGTTTTACATGCAACAAATCCTGAAAAAAAAAACAATTGAAAGTAAAAATGGGAAACTATGATATTAACTGTAATTGAACAAAAGAACAGGCTTGTGGGAGGTTTGCTACAGAGGCCCCTGGGAACGGGGGAGGGTCTTTGCTGAGCATAAGTGACATCTCCAGGGTACATGCCTATTTATAACCGGCTGGCCACTCCTGGCTACTGCAGGTCTGACAGCTAATTAATAGAAAACGGCCAGATCACAGACCAGCCAAATGCACAGTAGCACTTCATCCTTCGAACTAGCCAACCAGAAAGAACCCACAGGAACTGGAATTAAAGGGTGGAGTCTATTAAAACATCACAGACAGAGGATCTGGTGTGTGTGTGTGTGTGTGTGTGTGTGTGTGTGTGTGTGTGTGTGTGTGTGTGTGTGTGTGTGCGCGTGCGTGTGTGTGGATAGACGATTTAAGGAGACCATATTCAGAGGACACCCTCCCACTGAACACAACAACACATTTAATATAGTTCACTGTCCTTCTAATGAGTTGGTTGGAATTTCTTCAATCTTCTTCTCTTCCTTCCCCTCCCCCTGCATTCTTCTCTCTCGTTCTCCCTCTTTTTCTCCCTCAGTCCTCTCTCATGCAGGATGGATTAATTCAGTGCATAATTGTTTATATAAATTCAATTTCCACATTCTATTTTGCATAGCGTTAGCTAAAGTTCTTAAACATATAGAACACAGCCCAGTGAGCAGTGCTTGTCATCTGTGCCTCCCCCTCACTCTTTTTCATTACCATTTTCTTCCTTCACCACTTAATTCACCATGAACAGCTTTTCCTTGCTAGAAATTCTGATTCTGCTATGATCTGTGAGGCATTCCAATCCACTGCATTTGCATTGTGTTTGGGTCTTTCTCACAGAGCACCCCCACATAACACCACCACTCATGAAAAGAATGCTGAATTCCAAATCATGTATTATCAATAAAAATATAGTAAATATTTAATGCTGAAACCTGCCTTGATTGTATACTTATATACTTGGTTTTATATAATTTACAGAGTTAGAGAGAAAAAACCTCACACATATTTTCATGCATTCTTGATATGGCTTCCTCAAAGCACTAGAGTCACTGCACATTGTTTTGTTTTGTTTTGTTTTACCAGTCTTTATCCAGACATCACAACAGATGCTTTTTCCCTTACAAAATAGCACCAAACAAGATTTGCAAGGGTACTTGAGCAAACTGACTAACTCCTACTCTCTCGAGAGTTGCTGCTGCAGCTCGGGATTCACACATGAGTTTAGATGAATGGACGCAGACGCCAAAAAGCAAATATGTTCTCAATGCTCGCTTATTTGTTTACTGTTAAGTGTTGATAAGCACGAGATCCTGAATACCAGTAAGAATAGGGCTTTTAACTCAGACCCAGTACTAAATCACTCCCCTCTGAAATATTAAAGGGTTTTTGAAAATGAAAGGATTTTGATAATGGTATGCATGGGGAGTTAAAGAAAGAGGGAAAGCTGTAACAATCCCCTCCCCCGTCACACCTACTCCAACCCAAAATCTCACAATGCAAAAATGGAGAAAAAGAAGCAGTGGAAAAATGGGGATATGTGATAATTGCTAAAGAAATTTGCTTGTATTTAGTCTCTTGGGAGAGAAAAATATATCGGCATGGCCTTTTAGACAAACTAGAGCCACTTCAAATGGCACCTGAGGATAAACGCTCACCTTACATAGATAGAGTACTGTGTGTGTTTGTGTGTGTGTATGTGTGTGTGTGAGAGAGAGAGAGAGAGAGAGAGAGAGAGAGAGAGAGTGTGTGAATAGAAATAATGCTAAAATAAAGTTATAAATAAACTGAAGTTAACCCACAAAAATCTCTTTAGATCACTTGTTGTAGCCTATATTTGGCCATTGGAATGTAAGTGCACAGCATCATAACACAAACAGATATTAAGTAAGTAGCAATCAACCCTGGAAAAAAATGGTTGATTGCTTTTGGAGAGGTAGGCTGTTCTGAATACTAAAAGTATTCAACATAAAACGACCATGAAGTGTTATCTTATTATCACGAGACTGATAAATCTTATTATCATTAGACTGATATGCTTGCATCAGTCAAATATCATTTTAGGAAAAAACAATGGAAGGTGTATAATGTGTTAAAAATTTAATTTGGAATTTATTAAAGTTATAAAATAATCTCAATTTTATCCTGTTCATAAATTCACATCTGATTTTTTTTTTTTTAATTTTACCTATGCAGAGCATTTGATGGCAGCATGCAGCATTCCAGTATAGATGCTTTAAAAAACCTAGTCATCTCTTTCTAGTATTTTCTTTGACCTGAATCATTAACAACATCCACTATTTGGCCAGATTTCAAGAAAAAGTTATATCCGGTAGTTTCTGCTGTTATTCACACTAACTGTAGTGTTCCCGATATTGTTTAAAGTCCAAAAAAGGACTTCAGCATAGATAGGTAAAGAAGAACATCTAGAAGTTCAGAGTATCATAACAAAATCAAAGATACTGAAACTGGAAACTACATCACAATCCTATGCAACAACAAAAGACGATCAACACTGAACAAAACTGTCATAGAGTTAAAAAAAAATGCACACACCTTTAAACGAGGCAACAATTAATAGTTGAGCCGTTTCATAATTTAAATCCTAGAAAAATACAAAGTACCTTTGAGACTTTGAGATTGCTACTGAATTTGTAACGACTAATGGTGCAACTTATGAGACTGTTTTCAAACTCCAAACTGATTAGCAATTTGTAAAAAAAAATAATAAAAATAAACACACTCCTAGTGCAATCTGAAATAAAATCAACTATGCAAATACTGTCCATGCAAATTAAACCCTTTGCTCAAATTCCGAGAATAGATCATAAGGCATAAAACAAAAGGCATGATGTCACTTGTAAGGATCTATCAGCCGAGTTTGTACCTGGGAGCTGTACTGAAATGAGCCCCCGGATGGGACATCAGCAATGCTGTATGATTATTGTTGAAACGCACAGGAAAAGCGAGGAAAGGGTTAATGTGTCTCTGTTAGGCACCTGAAGGGGGGAAGCCTTATTTCGGCGAGCTCCGCGCTTACTCTAAACCGTCCAAACTTTCCAAACTGGCTTGACTGCATTCACACACCAGTCGAGATTTGCTGACTTTTTCACCTCCCTGCTCCTTTTGTATTGCTGGGAGGCGCCGTTCTCTTTCTCCGCTCGCCGTGCGTGCAAAGCATCGGCGGCCTGGCGCTCAGACAGACCGATTACTGACGCGGTGCGTAAACGCACTGAGAGCGAAATCCCGGAGTCAATTCTGATTACACTCCACATTCTACACGGGTCTTCTCGCCGAATAAATTGGTTTATGAATAAACGAGCACCCGTGTTCCGTCTTGTGCAAAATGTGGACGAGTAACAATTTCTCTAGTCCAACAACTACATGCCCGAGGGTATATATTAAAAATACACATGAAGCGAGACAATGCACACGCAACGCAAATTTGTAAAGGGTGTCACTGCGTTGCAAGAGCAAAGTGAACATATCAAATAAATTGATAATTAAAATGTACATATATTCAACTCATTAAACACGTTTAAACTTGCATTGTTATATTCCATTACTTTTAACTTTCACAGAATTTTAAGAGCCTTTAAATTTAAACAATAGACCCACGTTCTATATTAAATGCCATAATAATGTCTAATAGGAATAAAGCCCATGTCAAAGACGAGCAATCGTGGGCTATTTTAGTCGTGCACGGTGGATATAGTCAGTCACTCACAGGATTAACTTTCTCTTATCTCGGATGAAAAAGGAAAACATGTCAAGCGCCAATTAACGTCGGGTGAATGAAAACTTGATCACGTCAGCTTTGACATTTTCACAAAGGAGTGTAAACACAATCCTTGCCTCGATATTTAATACAAAACCACCATCACGGAAAATATAGGCCACGTGTATAATTCTAAAGTCAATTAAAGATCTGAATTCGTGCCCCTAAGCACAGCATAAATTGCTCTTGTCAAGTTATATACCTAGATACCCCTGGGTGTTCGTATGGGCCTCAGCTATTTCTATCACTAAAAGTCATCAGCAAAGATATCTGTCTGCTCGGAAATTCTTGCGAATGTTGCCTCTCCTGTGAGGTACCAAAAAAAAAAAAGTAAAAAAGGAAAGCACAGTGTTTAATCTGGACTTGGAATTTTATGAAGGTTGTGTGTGAAACTGTTCATTAACATTAGCCGAGCTAATAGAAGTGAGATGGCGATGAGAGATCGTTTTATCTGGTAATGAATGAAACTGCACGCCAGAGTTTTCACTCATCGCATAGCTACAACTGGTCAGGGCCTTATCCGATCGCTCGACCATATGGATTTAAATGATTTACCCTAACCGCCTCGTTACTTTTTATGTGGCCGAATCTGTCTCTCACCCTTAATACAAGCCCTCTTTACTTATCTGTAGTTGCCCTCGCCGGGCCTGTACTTCTTATTAAAATCGTGTGTTAGATTTTTAAAGATATAATGCACAGCTGTCAGACTAGAAGTTTGATAAACGTCAATGAATTTCATGCAAACGCCCAAACCAGCATGCTGAAATGCCCAGTCAGTTAGTACTAAGAAAACACCAGTAACAAAAGATAATATTCAGCTCCATCAACTAAACTTTCCGAAATGACCCCAAGGTCATCCACCACTGAGCCGAGCACTACAGAACTGCACTGCACGCTGTTTACTGAAAATAAACAAGCAAACAAACAAATCCATGCACATATATACATAAATGCTGACTTGACCTTTGATGAAACAGTCTAATCCTTACAGGGAACTCTCAGGTGGTACCCAGTCTTTATGGACTCGTGCTCTCGGGAGATTTTTACCTTCACACAATAGCTAGATTTGTATTTTGCGTTCATATTAAGGAGCTGTGAATATTTGGATTCGTTAGGAAAGAGATAAGATATTAAAAACGCGACGGGAGAGGGCTAAATTAAAATCGACACGAAGCAGGTCACGTTTGTGGCAATGCTTTCACAAGTTAATCCCCTCAGGTCGGTTCCGGGATCAAACCCTAATGAAGCGATAATGGCTGCATTATTCAAATGCTCTC
>JAOUQZ010000039.1:7746378-7756875 GCA_028564935.1 Neosilurus hyrtlii
CATTTCACTACATATTGTACTGTGTATAATTTGTATGTGACAAATAAAATTTGAATTTGAATTTGAATTTGAAATTTTGAATTTAAAAAAATAAAAATAAAAAATAACCACCTGGACTGGAATAAGGAAATACCCAAGAGTTTTGTTTTTCTTTCCCGATGCTGTCCACATCAGATACAAAAGAGCCAAAAATGACCAGCACTTCACATCGCAAAGCACTTCAGCACTGCTTGAATGTTCCATCCATCTGTCGAGGTACAAGGAAAACATGCATCTAACATTCTAACATGTATTCTCTGTTCTGGCAGCTTTGGGGTAGAATTAATTTCTCCTGTATGCCCGGACAGTTGAGTCATTAGGTATCTTCAGACAGTGACTAAGGGCCTACCTCTTGGATGTATTTGGCATTTTTTATTAGCATTCATCTATACACAAGATCTCTTATCTTAAATGTCATATATTCAAAATGTAAATAAATATGTCTTTACTTGGATAATTACTGCAGTGATTAATATGTTTCAGCTGACAACATGTTATTTAACCACACGCCTCTTTCACAACAACCTGTATTTTATTTATTTATTTGTTTGTTTTTTACGTTATTCTTGTTTGTAATATGAATTTAGCAAAGCTTAAACAGAAGCTGAATCTGAAAGTTGCAAAGTTGTGTTCCCATATAAAATATGTGTTGTATGTCTCTCATGGGAACCTAGGTCAGGTCTGTTAGTAAAATCAGATGTTGTTCATACAAAAGTGATAGGGCAAAAAATAAAATCCTGAATGAGGTTCCTGTAATACTCAGTTGATCGCCATATATATATGGAGGTCCCATGCGTTTCAGATATGAGCAAAAGGTAGGACTATTTACGAAAACCATACGATTCTAAGTGCATTAGATCATGTCCAAAAGGTGTATGGAATTTGTATATCTTTTGTAATACAGCCATGGAACATCATATGGCATCACCCAAAACAACTAGGAAATGGACCTGACATCAAGAATAACCTACAATTGGTACAAATGGACAAGAGCTCACATGTTTGGGGCCAAGTGTGGCCACAAGAAAATGTTGTTAGTAAGAATAATCAAAATAAAACACTTCAGTTTGCTAGGGAGCATAAAGATTGAAAGAAAACTCTGGAGCAACACAAAAAAAGGTCCTGTGATCTCATAAGTCCATATTTACACTATTCTAGGGCGATAGGCAGGGTGAGAAGGAAGTACAAGAAGCAGTATGCCTGTCATGCATAGTGGCCCATTTACAAGTTTCTAGAAGCAGTGTTATGGGGTTGCTCCAGTTGAACATGTTGAGGCTCAGCAACATAATATAACAATAACATCAAGTCAGCTGATGATCTAAATGTACTGATTGGCCAGGTTCTTTCATTTGCCAAACTGCTTTAACCTAATATGTTCACAAGGTGAAATCTTAGACTACTCTGGGCAAAGGCATTTTCACACATGAATTAGAACCACAGAATCCCACCCCTAACCCCACTGAAAATGTTTGGTATGTGCTGAAGAAGATCTTGAGTAGTGGTCCAACTCTTTATCCTTAAAATAACACCTCAGTTAAACTTTAATACAACTTTGGACTGTAATAATAGTTGTGAGGTTGCATAAGTTTATCGAAACAATGCCATGGTGAATAAATTTTTTTTTTTTTAAAGTCCAACAAAATGTTTCAGTATGTGACTTTTTTTGCAGAGTAGTGTATATTTAGTATTTTGATCACATTACAAAATGAAAGAAGCAGAAAAAAACATTTAATGATGTCTTTCGATTTCATTTCAAAACAAAGTTATGATGAAAAACTGGTTTATTGAGGACAAGGAAAAAGATTAAGTGGGTAAAGGAGCTGGGCCACAGACACTGAAAAAATGGCCAAGGGTGACATGGACATTGTAATTTATTTATTTAAAAAATTATATATATATACATATATATATATAAATATATATATATATGTATACTCAGGCCTTACATATACACTGGTTGAGCTGAGCACTTATAAGTCATTGGATAACTATGAGCAGAAATTTCTATAATGTTTAAATAAATTTCTGCCTCAGAAGCTCCTCCTCATTCGCTCAGTGTTTGCCTTCAGAGAACAGAAACGTTTCCCTGACCGCAACAGAGAGAAGAGTCAGGGAAACGTTTCCGTTCCACTAGAAGTTTAAGAGACAACACTGCACTTGTGATGGTGATTAATAACATTAACATCACATTTTTTACACACAATTACTTTCATTTTAATGTCCATCCTAAAACAAAATGATCAGAACACACTCAGGTATAAGAATACTTCACTGGAATCACACTGGATCTGCTGAAAAAGACAGCCATAGCCTCCTCCATTTCTTAATATTGGAAGTCACTAGTAAGATATATTATCCCTCTCTGCAGTGTTACTACAACCTACAATGGGACATCAATTTAGTACACAGTATTCAATGATAAACATTAATACTTAATGTCAATTTTGATCACCTTTAGTGTGCACCTTCAACATGGCCACTCATGTTCAAACTGGAACTTTGAGCTGTTGTGTGACATCAATCAAAATCCACGGATGAAGGAAACTATTTTTCCAGTGCAACTACACATCATTTTCTAAAAATGTAGTATGCCACAGATAACAGGCATATATTTCTGAACCACTTAATCCTAATTAGGGTCGCGGGAAGGCTGGCGCCCATCTCAGCCAACTCTGGGCAAGGGCATAGCTCGCCAGGCCATCGCAGGGCAGAAACATGCTGACAGCCATGCAGCCTACTCTAGACAAAAATCAGCAATGATTCTTTTACATGCCTCTCACCATAGACTGTGAGAGACATGGCCAGCCTTTGATAACCCAGTTAGCTGCACTTGGGGGACAGCAGTGACATCGTGCTGATAGAGGCGCTTGAACCCCCAACCTTGGGACCAACCTGGTCAAGGGCTAAAGCTGTGTGTAACAGTGGCTTAAATTGTTATCATCCAGGGTGTTTCAACAATGAAGCAATTATAATTACTTCGACGTATCGAGCACGGTTCTACGGAAAATCGACTCAGGATCTTATATATATATATATATATATATATATATATATATATATATATATTTGTTAATTCAGGACGTGAAATAGAAACACAAACTACCTAAGAGACATAGCAGAAAAGCTTTTGACCTATCATGAATTTGAATCAAATTATGCCACAGCAATCTGTCTGCAAAAGTGGGCAGATAGTGCTTTACTCTGAGTGTGTTGTGCCACAACCTGACTTTTGTGAATATACTTGTTCATAAACAAAAATGCCACATAACTTACGAACAATCTATACATTAACTTGGCATTTTTATTGCCTAGATGATTTAATTGTATACATTATACATCATGCCATTTCTTTATTTCAGATCCTTCATGCTGGAGTACAGAGCCAAAGTAAAGAATTTGTGATTATCCAAATTCAGAATGCATAGTGTATATGGTGACCATGAAAGATCACATCCCTATTGCACTTTGTAACATTTATAATATGGCAAAGAAAAGAACCCAATCTGATGGCAAGATCAACAAACAAAGAGAAACAAACTGCTAAAATAGAATGCTTTGATCCAGTCATGTTCAGTGTCAATCACTTTGAGTGACAGGCATATGTCAGAGACAAAGCAGCACAGAAAGAGAGCAAGAGAGGGAGGGAGACATCCAATACAGACCCATGGCCTATTTTAATATTTCATCTAGCCAGGGAAAAAAGACCCACTCGCCACATAGTTTAAATTCTAATCTTGTTATGGCAGAGGTGCATGTAGTCTGCAGGCAACAGCTCCAAGCTGCTCTAATTTCCTCTGTTTCTCTCTCTGGCTAAACAAATTATTATAAATTCCATTATACATATATGTTTTGGTGGCTGGCTTCCACTGCAGAGTGCAGGCCAATAAGTGGTCTAGCTTAAGCTCATCAAAGGCCAATCCGCTGGCCCTAACCACAGCTGGGACCTGTAAGAGTGCCATCATTAAACAATCATTCCCATGCCTTTCTTGCACTAATGCAGAGTTATATCTAATAATGGCATTCCTGCCTGCCCCTTTTCCCAGATCAGCAACAGTCTGCGACTGAAACCATACATTTCTTTCTGATTATCTGGACTTTTTACACGATCGATATTTTATAGCTTTAATCGCCTCTAATAGATAATATTCACAATATATAGGATGTCCTCCAATTTTTCCACACCATGGGATATATATGACAAAATATACATTGGCCTAATTGATGGAGCATATTTTTGTCTTGGAAACCAGACGGCACTGAGTTATTTCTGGCAGGGAATATTTCTATTTTCATATATTTAGGCAGCATATTTAAATGTCATGATTTCATTTTTACTACACCTCCTAGACTTTATTTTCCACAAATTTTAATGCCATTCCATAGTGTAGACAAGTTCATAACTCTGTGCTGTTTGCACATTGGTTTGAGGCTCAGTAGAAGTACATGCAACTCTTACAATTAAATAGGATATTGGAAATGAGGCATAAGACCTTGAATGAAAACAGTCTAACAAATAGTCCAAGTAAAACAATAACATCATTCCTTTAAATGATTCATTCAACAGTGTAACTGAGTTAGGCAAATTGAAAAGGTAATAATTCATGGTGCTGAGAGAGAAGTAATACTACCAATGGCCATTTTCTTCTTCTCTTTCTCCTTGCAGTGGTTTCATGAAATACATAGAAAATAGTGTGTAACTCCTTCTTTTGCTTGTGTGTTAAAGCCTTTTATAAGACAACAATGCATGGTCTGTGCCTGCAAAAACAAACTTCTGTAAATGACAGTAAAGAATAAATGTATGTTTTTCAGCCTTCTGTGGGAATGAAGGCTCTTTGTTATTTATCTGTAGTAACAGGCTGTGCAAGGACACATACAAGATATAGCAATTACCTCATTTCCCACTAAACAGAAGTGCTATGCACCACAGTTCCTGTGTTTACTAAACTCTCTGTTTTGTTACCTTTTATAAATGAGGGATCAAGTGCACATGGGTCAATGAGACACAAACAGAATGGTTTCTCTCAGAGGACAGCATTACAATAAAGGACATCTACACACAGATGCACGCATACATTCACACCCACCCACACAAACCAAGTGGAGGGCCCCATTTAGCATTAATTACTCCTTGCTTGTCCTCTGGCTGCTCTGCAGCAGTATGGCAAAATGTCACCGTTGAAATTAGCCCCAGAGCTAAGCATTATTTGTAGATAAATCGCAAAATAAGTATCTCTCTGTAATAGGTAGCAATCTGTGGTAATATGATGAGGTCAATGGGAGTGGAATCGGAGGGGGGTTGATCAAAAGTGTGCATTATCCATGCAGACATGCTGACCCAGGAAACATGTGGACACAGCTGGAGTGTCATGTGATGCGTGGGGGAGTGGGTGCCAGCTGGCTATGATACAAAGCAAGAGAGCAACCGAACAATTACAGGCTTTCATAACATAGCTCGTGCTTGAGAGCTGCTGCACAATCTGGGACAGATTCAGGTAAGAGCTCTGTATAGACATATCCAAAATAGAGAATTTTTTTTTATCACCTATCAATCCACACCTGGTTCTAATACACATGGAAAGAGCACTAGCATGTAAGAGACAATCCATACATTTTGTCTTCAGAAAGCTAATTGCATTGTAGTTGTTAATATTTATGATTAAAGGGAAAATAAGTAAAGCGTCATTCCAAGATAACAGACAAAACTTCAGAACAGCTAAGACTTTGTATCAGCTTGATAGTAAAGGTGTTATAAGCATGTTCTGTGTGCTTTCCCTGTGTCAGTGAGAGAAGTTTCAATGTGGCTTAATTTTTTGTAGCCCACTTTTAACTGGAGTAACTGTTATTATAAGAAAAAATGGGATCATTTAAGGAAGAAGCTCCCGAGCTGGTGTGTAATTAACATTTCACAGAACATCTTATTAATGAACATAAGGTCTTTTTCATTGCTGGAGCCAGTGAAAGAAATAAAAATTTTAACAGGCTATAACTATCATACATCATGCAAACCTTCAACTGTTTTTTTTTTCTTTCTTTCTTTTTTTTCATTCAACTGTTTGGAGATTTGTGGAGATACAGATGTGTGTAGCTAGTCAAATTTGAAGAATGGAAGCATAATAAGCAGCAAACAAAGCTTGGTGGTAACTGTGTATACCACAGGTTACAAATACATGTCACGGGAAGGTACCCTTTGAGAGACAACTGTTTACCCTTCACTTCTGAACCATTATTGTGCCTTATCAAATTAACTACTAACTAATAATAATAATAATAATAATAAAGTAACTAATGCGCTATGCATTTTAACTACTTTTCTCTTGCAAACCTACAGATAGCTGCAAAGAGGCTTAGGGTTGAAATAATAAAAATGTGTTCCATCTTTTGTATTACATGTAATGTAATTGGAATGTCACTTCTCTGGTGAGGAACAAGCTTGAGCTGGTGTGTGAGGTTGAGAGATACCAACTAGATAGTCAGGCTCACCTCGACACATAGACTGGGCTTTGGAACCACCCATCTCGAGAAAGGCTGGATCTTTTTTCATTCTAGACTTGTTCATGGGGAGAGGTGATGAGCCAGTGTGAGCATCCTTGTTGCCTCCCATCTCGGTGCCCGCATGTTGGGGTTCTCCCCAGTGGATGAAATGGTAGCCTCCCTCAACCTCCAGGTGGGGGGGGTGGGTACTAACTGTTATTTGTGCTTATGCACCAAATGATAGTTAAGAGTACCCACCTTTTTTAGAGTCCTAAGGGGGGGATGCTAGAGAGAGGGGGAGTGCCCCCTGTGGATTCCCTCATCATCCTGAGAGATTTCAATGCCCATGTGTGCAACTAGACAGTGTGACCCGGAATAGTGTGATTGGTAGTTATGGCCTCTCCAGTCTGAACCCGAATGGTGCTTTATTGATGGACTTCTATGCTCATCATGGTTTGTCCATCATGAACACAATGTTCGAACATAAGAGTGTCCATAAGTGCACTTGGCACCAGTATGATGACGGACCACTCCGCAGTATGATGATAGAATTTGTGTCATGATTTTAACCTTTTGTGAGAATCGAACCTGGGTCTCCTGACTGAGAGACGAGTGAATATAATGTGATCAAAGGTTGGACACACTATCAGATGGCTTTAGTATGGTTGAGAAGTTTGTCTGTGACAACAGAAAATGTTTAAAAATCTACAGGAAAATCAAGAGAGAAAACTTCCTAACACAGCACACAAAAATCAAAAAAGCAATTCACATACAATAGTGCCTCTCATAGCAGTAACCCCCAAATCAGGTAGTGGACACCTGCAGTGAGGGGACCATCAAGCTGAAGGAGGCCTATTGGGTCCTTTTGGACTGTGGGATTTCCAATGCAGAAGAATGACGAGTCAAACGAGATGTAGCCCAGGCTGTCACCGATGCAAAATCTCGGGTGTGCAAGGAGTATGGTGAGAGCCTGGAAAGAGACTAACCGTTGCCTTCAAAAAAGTTTCTGGACAACCTCAGGTGGGGAAAGCAGTACTTCCACACTGTTTACAGTGGAAGTGGGGAGCTGCTCACCTCGACTAGGGATGTTAACGGGAGATGGAAGGAATACTACAAGGACCTCCTCAATCCCACCAACATGCCCTTTGTGGTAGAGGTAGAGCCTGAGGATTCAGGAGGGGGTCTGCCCATCACTGGGGCAGAGGTAGCTCTAGTCAAAAAGCTCCACGGTGGACAGGCTCCATGTGTATGAGATCTGCCTTGAATACCTCAGGGTTCTGGATGTTGTAGGATAGTCTTTGTTGACATGTCTCTGCAACATGGCCATTGGGGGCTGTATCTCAGGAGTAGCAAACCAGGGTGGTAGTTCAAATTTTTAAAAAGGGGGAATGGAGGGTGTCATCTAATATAATCTAATAACACTCCTCCGCCTACCTGGGAAAGTTTATTCAGGAGTACTGGAGAAGAGGATCTGACCAGTGGTCAAACCTAGGATTCAGGAGGAACAATGTGGTTTTCCTCCTGGCTACAGCACTCTTGGCCAGCTCTACACACTCTACAGGCATGGGAGTTTGCCAAATCTGTCCACATGTGCTTGGTGAATTTAGACAAGGCTTTCAACCTTGTCCCTCGGGCTATCTTGTGGGGTGTTCTTTGGGAGTATGGTGTACCAGACCCATTGCTATGGGCCATCCTTTGTCATTGGTTCTGTTCATAATTTTTATGGATAGAATTTCTAGGCACAGCCAAGGCATTGAGTGGTTCTGGTTTGGTGGCTCATCTCATCTCTTCTTTCTGCAGATGATGTTGTCCTTTTGGCTTTATCAAGCCAGGACCTCCAGCTCTGACTGGAGTGATTCATAGCTGAGTGTGAAGCCGGCAAGAAGAGAATGAGCACCTTCAAGTCTAAGGCCATGGTCCTCAGCCGGAAAAGGGCACCCTCTAGGTCTGGAATGAGGTACTCACCCAAGTGGAGGAGTTCAAGTATCTCAGGGTCTTGTTCACAAGTAAGGGAAGAATGGAACAGGAGATCGACAGGCGGATCAGTGCAGCCTCTGCTGTAAAGCGGAGCTTGTACTGGTCTGTCATGGTGAAGAGGGTCAAGCTCTTGTACACATTAACTATGTAAGATTTGGGGTCAAACAAAAGCTTAATCAATTTACTTTGCTATGGCCTATGGAAATGTGATACTCCAGTTACACAGTTTTACTGAAATATTGAAATGCAGTTTTTTCTCAACCAGACTTATTTATGCTTTATGCTAGGTTTTCATTCATTGATTTATTTACTTGCTGAACCACTTAATCCTACTTGTGAGGTCCCGCCGAAGGCTTTAGTCATGTCTGTCTGTTTTGATCTGCTCTCCCCTCTCCCGTGTGTTTCTTTGATTACAGGCTCCGCCCTGATTAGCTCACCTGTTCCTCATCCTCACCGGAGGATAAAAGGGGGCTTACCTTGTCCTGATCGCCAGATCGTCTTGGGCCATCATTGAATGAGTGCTGCGTATTCACGGAGAGAGCTTGTGCCGTTATACAGAGCGGACGTATCTCATTGTACACACCACGATCCAGCCGACATTTCATAGCGTTCATGTACCACATTTTCCATGTTTCTAATAAAGGATCCCTGTTTTCACCTGATCTTATCGTCTCTGTCCTGCATTTGGGTCTATCAGTTCTTGGTACCGGCGTAACACTACTATGCTCATGGGAGTCTATCTCAGTCGACTCTGGGTGAAGGTGGGGTACACTGATCTCTGAGAATAATTTGGAGCAATTTTTTCCACTAAGGATGAGCTGCTGTTGGTCCTTTAGGGAGAGATTAACAAAAAAAACTCTCACACACCGGAGCCCATCATCTGTTTTAGTTTTTGCTTGTTGCTTAGGTGTCTTAATGAGATGGTGTGGCCATACATGAGTGAGATTTTTCATTATTGCTGCACACAGATGGCCATTAGTTAGAAGCTGCCTCATTCAGACAAAGGCTGTCTTAGTCCTACTGAGAAATATTACTCACAATGTCTGCAGCGCCTCGATGCCTTTAAGCCTGCCAGAACCACAGCCGCTCCTCCACACTAATATGACATGAGCTATTGACAAATAGCAGGGTATACAAAGCACAAGAAGGGTGTACTCACTTTTATGCAGATGGAACTCCTTTTATTAAACCCATATGGCTCCATCCATTCCTTGGTAGATTATAATTCTTCATAGCTTAGATGTAATCAGGCAAAATTTGGGGTGAAAACATGAAGTAGAATACAATATAAAATATTTTCAAAACATTGACAAAGTTACAAATGATGAATTTACTTGACATAATGACTTTGTACTTCAAAGTTTTTTTTGTTTTTTTTTTGCTTTCATCTAAAAAAATCATCAATTTGCAGCTATTACGGCCTTGCAGAGGTTTACCATTCTAGCTGTCAATTTGTCGAGATAAGATGAAGCAATTTCACCCCATACTTCCTAAAGCACTTCCCACAAGTTGGACTTGTTTCATAAGAACTTCTGTACTTCAGAAGTACTTCTGTTTAAAAAGTTCTTGAATATTTTGGGTAATTTTTTCTGTTATAGGAGGAAAATGGCTCCAATCAAATGCCATCCATAGGGTATGGTATAATGTTTCCAAAATGTAGAGATAGCCTTCCTTGTTCAATTTCCTGTTTTACCCTGTAAAAATCTTTCACTATACCACCACCACTGCACCCCCAGACCATCACATATATCCCCCCACCATGTTTGACACATGGCGTCAAGCACTCCTCCACTTTTTTTTCTTTTTGACCCAAGCATCTCAAAGTAAGATTCATCTATAGCACTTTCTCCCAAAATCGTCCTACGCCCAATGTCTCTTTTCTGTATAAAATCACAATAAAATAAATGTAAGTTTGTGGATGTGAATGTAAATGTTTATATATACAGTGGCTTTCTATATATATATATATATATATATATATATATATATATATATATATATACACATACA
>JAOUQZ010000039.1:7757342-7769841 GCA_028564935.1 Neosilurus hyrtlii
CACACACACACACACACATATATATATATATATATATATATATATATATATATATATATATATATATAGAAAGCCACTGTATATATAAACATTTCAAGGCTCAATTAGGGCTGTCCATTTTTCTTTTGGAATATAGTCAAATGGGTGTCTGAATCTTTAACAAATCATTTTGTTCTGATCTGCATTTTGTTTATCATGTTGAAATAGCAAAGAATATCATTCAGTAATTCATGTGTTGAACTGAAAATAAAAGTGACTTTATTGTGTTTTGCTAACCAGAAGAATCTGGTTTGCTTGACCAGCTGACCGGTGATGTTATTGGTCAAAGGGTCAATAGAAAAGCTTTCACCATCAGATAAAAATTATTAGTCAGATTAATTTTATCATTTTTATATTACTTTCTGACTTCACTGTAGGTGGAAATGGTAACAATTGTAGCGTTTTACAAGTATTTCCCTTTCTATAGCTAACAAAAAAATATTGACATGGTACTTGCCATTATGTGAAGAAAGAAAAATGTAATAGCAAATGGCACAATCCTATTGGTTGGCTAATAAGCTTATTAAATATTTTCAAAATATTCATGTGCAGAATATGAGATAACTATTCTTGCCATGAGTTACAGCTAGGTACTTGGCAGAGTGAAGACTACCTTATTAAGGAGCAGAGAGGAAGGAGAGGTATTATCTATGGTTGATGCAAATTAGTAAATGAAGTGAGTTAAAGAATTTTTTTACAACACAACAGAAAGTAATGTGGAATTAAAGTAAATTATGGAAAGAACTTATTTATTTTATTTCCCAAAATTAGACTCTTTTTTCTACCAAACAAAAATGTATCTACCTTTTGCAATGATCAGGAAGTCTTGAAAGTGGACAGCCATTTGTTCACTGGTATGATGGGGAAAGGAGGAACAAAGATAGTAATAAGATACTATCATAAGAGAGTTCAGCTATTACACCTTGTGGCAAACAGCTTGGCCATGTCTGCAAACTTCATTATATCTTAGAATGTATGCTGTTGTAGTTTTCTATCTGTAACACAGCATAAATATTGAGAAAATAAAATGTAGTTTACAGCTCAGGGCCACAGTGCCTTAGCAGTCTGCCATAGAATCTATCTTATATGAGAAGGAACATTGACATGTACCAATCATGCCAATTATTTAATGGCAAGAATAAAATCTTAATAACTATTTACTTTATTAGGTTTTTTACCAATCAGCAATGAGAAAGTGTCTTGAATTAATAATAATAATAATGATACACATTATTATTTATTAAAAATATACAGATAACTTTGTTTGCATACAAAGAAAGCTACATAATATGACTTTTGAATTTTTCAAACTAAATAAAACACTTCAAACTCTGAATCAGTTCCAAAAGATGCCAGTTTTATCGAAATGTTACAAGTTGTAAACTAGTTAATTTTTTTTTTTCAAAACTTGAAATCAATTTCATTTCATTTTTCAAACCCTTTGTCCTTTATCAGGGTAGCGGAGATTCTGATGCCTATCACAGCTGACTCTGGTTGAAGGCAGGGTAGACTCAACAGCTCACCAGTCCACCACAGGGTCAACATACATGTGACCATTCACACTGTTAAAATGTATAAATAAACCATAAAAATCAAATTAGTTTGTTTGTCTTTTTTTTCATTAATTGGATTATTTTATTTTATGTGTATTTCTGTTTGGTATACTCTAAATTTCTCTAAAAGCAGTCAGTTGTTACTTATCAATGAGTAACAGCAAACTAATTTATTACAGGTATGTGATGTAAAGGTTCTTTGATTTTTTTTATGGCCACTGGATTTTCCGGCTGCAGTCAGAACAGGACAAAGTCTGTGCTAGTTGTTTTAGTCTTGCACATTCAAATTACCATTAAATTTGTTTTATGTGTAAGTAAGCTTTAGTGAAGTCCATTATTTTCTGGTACTATTTGCTTGAATAATTTAAGAAAGATAGCTGAATTATGGATAAAGTGTAAAGAAAAGGTTCATGTTCAGCCGCAGGCTAGAGCCAACCCTTAATGATGTCTGGAGTTGGTTTGAGAACTTGTTAGCCTGAGAGTAATTTTCAAAAGGATTAAAAGGCATTTTAAAAGCAGTAGGGTGGGCAGCTGAAATGACTTCTTCAAGGAAATAATCAAAAAATTAAAGCATGTCACTTTCAGCAGGATAGAAAATATTACATTCATTTAATTTATATTTTAGGCTATTTATTATCAGACTAGTTAATAGTTATTGTGGATATGCTACACAGTAATACCTTGGTGGTGCTGTTCATTTAAAATTATGATGATTTGAACCTCTCCTATTAGAGATTTATGAATTTTTGTAATAAATATATATATGTACAAGCCTATGTCAGTTGTATGGAGAGTTAAGATAAAAGATTAATAAGGACTGACTGCACTGCATGCCCAGTATTTGTTCCTACACTGCAAGTCCTTTATTTATTCTTGATTTACTGTATCTGCATACAGTAGACATAGATACACATATGCAATACTATGTACTAAATGCTATTTTTTCATTCCAAACTATCATGGAAAAACAAATACATTAAGCCATTCAGAAATTTGCAGTATTGTTTGCTTTATCTACTTATCTGGGTGATTTAAATGGGCATCCACATACACTCATGCACATATACATGCTTTTAGCACCAGTGACAAGTAGCACTATTCTAATAACCACAGTAAATCTGGAGTTAAATCCCCAATTAGACACATTTGGACTAATTATCCAATCTTAAAGTCATTATCAGTTTTGCACTTTATTAATGTAGCCTGGCTGTGTCTGGCATGTTTGGCCTGTGCCGAGAGCTGGAGAGAGAGCCGATAATAATCACCTCAGTTGGCTCCATCATTAGCCCTGAGCTGAAGGACATGGGCACAGCTGCTGCTGCCAGAGGGGCTCAGAAACTACGTGTTAGCTCACCAAGCGATGGAGCAGGTATTGCCACTGGAACCTCCACAGGAATTTTTATGACCTTGAGCACTTAACCACAGCAAAGTCAATCAGAGCTGAGATTAATTTGCATATCCCTTTGGAAAAAGTCATCTATCATATCATTCGTAATGGCATGTTTGCAGTAAGGGAATAATATAACCTGCACTGGCATTTTGGTGCATTCATTTTGCAAAAGAAGTCATTAAACCTTTCTTTAAAGCAAGAGCAGAGTGAGGAAAAGATGGAAATATGGTTCTGTTCAGCAGCTACACAGTGGGCAAGAGATGCAACAGAAATTCTATATTGTTCACATTCTTCTTGCTGTCCAGTCATGCTTAAACAGGAGAGAGCAAAGAGCATGTGGAAGCCACACTGTCCAGATGTTAGCCCAGTTAGTTAGTTACTCTTGGTCCAACAAAAATAAAAATACTTGCTGAGATTGTAGACTTTGGAATAACAAGTTTTGACTGACTTGCATTTCATACATGCTGGAAAGAAAGCTCTACATGTTATATGAAAATAAAGTATGAAGATGGTTATGAAAGCATCTGACAACCATAGAGTTAAGGTGTGATGGCAGACAACAAAACTAAAACTTAGAAAAAAGAACTAGAAAATATAATCTGGAAAGGACTCAGAATAAAGAATGCTGTCATTTTTTGCTAACATGGCAATGTCTGTTTATTTATTAAAACACTGTTTTAAAATGATAACATTTTTTTTAGACGGAAAGTAAAACTTCTCTAAAACCTTATTTATGTGTTTGATACAGTTGAAGGTGACAGGATAGCAGGCCATTATCCTCCAAATGCAGAAGTCAAGATATAGTGAGACGATCCATCTGTCTCTATAAACGCACACACACACACACACACACACGTCCTTCAGCACATTCAAAGTCATACAGCTCGACAGTGGGCACTGAGCTTCTCTTTTGTTTCAGCTGACAACGGACTGAGTTTCAATTGTTGTTTCATCTTCATAATGATTTCTCCCTTATAATGGGTGTTTTCCTTTTGTCCCTCACACTTTTTTCCAGGACGGAACAATGGCAGCTTCTCTTTTGTCTTTTGAGTTTTTGAAACAATCACAACCACATATGTCAAGGAAGGAATAAAGAGAGACAGCCTGTTGGAGAATGGACCAGGATTACAAATCCTTGGGAAGAGTTTTATTGCAGAATCAAAAGGTGATAATTTCAAGTTAGCATCACACAAAAAACTTTTAATTAAAGGAAAAACAAAGTTCACAGGAAAAAAAAAACTATTTTCTGCAAGAAGAGATTTATGGTACATCCATAGTTGACAGGTAAATGGAAAATGTCAGATTTTATTTTATAAATAAACAAACAAACAAGAACAACAATAAAAATCTTTCTAAGTACATTTTTGCAACGTTTTTCAAACAAAATGATGAAATTCCTTTTTTACACCTCAGCCTGTTATGACCGGAGGGGTATTGTCACTGGCTTGGCAGCAACAATAACTTTGTCCAGGCCATTGCTTAGTCATGTAGTCAGCTTTCTGAACTTTTGCACAGGCACTCCCCAAGACCTAAACCTGTGTATGGGGTAGGTAATTTGCATATGTGACCTTTGACCTTGGCTCACGAAGGGTGGCTAATACAATGTTGGTTGTCTAAAACTCTTTGCATGAAGGATGGCAATTGCTAATTGCTTATTTCTAGCGTTGTACATGTCTTAATTTTGGAATTTATATAATTGGAGCTTGATTGTTTATTATTCTATACAAATGTTTAAGCATGATCTGCTGCACTCTGAATTTCACAGATAGCCAGCCCATTCTCCTAAATTATCCTATGACGCTGTTTTGTTACTGTTTTTTTCTATTTTTATTTTTTTTTGGCAAAAATAATTTTTCGCAATATTTCCATTTTTGTCCTCCATCCGCTTGAGGCATCCCGGCTGAGGGGTTACAATGTTCTATCGAATGGCTATTTTTTTGCTAGCTCATGAATGGCTTGAAACACTGTTACTCTACATCTCATAACTACAGCAAATATAAAGCTTGCGCATATAAAGCTTAAGCTTGCACTATTAGTTCGTCCACAACAACCAATGTACGTTACTGTCACAGTGTTAATGCTCATGCTATTTTGCTTTCTGCAATAGTTTTTTACCATATCAAATCCAATTTACAATCCATTTAAATCTGTATAATATGTTCTACTAGGGCTACCACATAAAAAGGGTTGAATAAGCCAAAAAATTTGTCCTAGTGCTGTGTTTGGAGAAAGCTCAGTTGCAGCAAGGTGGCCGTGAGAATGAGTTTATTATAACAAGAGGAATGTCATGGGACTGACAAGTATACAGAATCTGATTTAAATCCCAAAAGCTTTAGTACATCTGCTCAAGCCTGCATGACCGAGGCAAACTTCACTGCCAGAGCACAAACAGACGGTAACATAATGGTGGACGAACAGAGATCTCCAGATCAGACTGGTTTAAAAAGGCTACACAAACCTACAGCAACCAATGAAGCCCAGATAGAATTAATTTTGGTGATAAACTTAATGCAGAGCATGTGAGCTGTGAGGAGGAAGAAAGCCGGTGAAAATTAAATCAGAAATTCAGTAACCGGAAAGAAATAAAATATTATTCCTTCATTCATTCATTCATCTTCTTCCGCTTGTTCCAGAGTCGGGTCACGGGGGAAGCAGCCTAAGCAGTGACTCCCAGACGTCCCTTTCCTCAGCCACTTCCTCCAGCTCTTCCGGGGGAATGCCAAGGCGTTCCCAGACCAGCCGAAAGACTGAAAATATTATTTCAAATAAAATAATTAAAATTGTATAATGTATTTGCTACTGCTTTAATAATACTAACGTGTCTGCTTACATTTTTTTTTTTTTGTAAATGCATGACAATTAATCCATTTCATTTAATGTTCATTTTAAATGAGAGGATCGTTCCTATATCTGGCATGGATATTTTGAACAGCAAGTCTTCGAGCTGTACGTTATTTCTCTGTTTTGTATGCTTTCAGGTACATTTTGACAGATCTGATTAGATCGATGGTACACAAGTTTTACAGGAAAAACTTTTCAGGCCCAGTGGGCAATCATGGTGACCTGGCAACAACCTTTTAAGAACAATATAAGTTCACTATTGTTCATCATCTCAACAACTATAAAGGTTTATGACAGAAAACTAAGCAAATTCAAAGGACATTTGTGGGTGTGACAATTGTGGGTAAAAACATTTGCGTTGTTTGAAGTAAATTCCATTGTAGACACTGTCGTGGAGTTTTGAACATGTTACTTTTTTTTTTGCCTTGGAGATAATTCTCAACATTGGGTTCATTTTTATGTCGGTTTTTGTGATGCCCTATGATGTCCTATGGCTATGTTATTCTTACAGTAGTCCTATGATTGCCTGATGTTAAACCCTTGAGGCCTCTTCATGCATCATATGATTTTTTTTATGCATTAGGTTGAGAGTTTGTATATCATGTAACATATGTACTGCAGTCATATGTCAAATATGAGGATTTTTTTAAACATACAGCATATTCCTGCATACACAAACATATCTAATAAATGTGTGTATATATTGTATATATATATATATATATATATATATATATACACACACACACACACACACACACACACACACACACACACACACACACTGCGTGCACAATTATTAAGTTAGTTGTATTTTTGATGATTCATTTGATATTTTAACAACTACAGCTCTCTCAATCAATCCAAATGATAATAAAGCTCAAACCTGAACGTTTAAGAGGGTAAAAGTCAGGTTTTGTCTTTCTTAAGAGAAAATCTCAGTGTACACAATTATTAGGCAAATATCGGTGCGCAGAATTATTAGGCAACTAAATGAAAAAATGAATAATTTTCCATCTCACTTGTTTATTTTCATCTGTTTAAATTAGAATAATGAACTAAAAACTGAAAATTTACAAATAAACATCTCTAACATTTTCACAATAATTTAATTAGTGACCAATATAGCCAGCCTTCTTTTCAATAACTGTCACAAGCCTTCCATTAATTAGAGTCTGCCAGTTTCTTTATCTGTTGATCAACTTTTTGTGCAGCAGCAACCACAGCCTCCCAGACACTGTTCAGAGAGGTGTTCTGTTCTACTTCATAGTAAATCTCCCGTTTAAGAACATCCCACAAGTTCCCAATATGGTTTAAGTCAGGTGAGGAAGGGGGCCATGTCATTTTCCTGTCATCTTTAAGGCCTTTACTGGCAAGCCATGCAGTTGAGTACTTGATGCATGTGATAAAACGTTGTCCTGCATAAAAATCATGGTCTTCTTAAAAGATGGAAGCTTTTTTCTGTGCCACTGCTTGAGGAAAGTGTCCTCTAAAAACTGGCAGTAGTTCTGGGGGTTTATTTTAAGTCCTTTTTCAATCCAAAAAGGTCCAACTAGCTAGTTTTTATAATACCAGCCCATACCAGAACCCCACCTCCACCTTTGGCATCTGAATTGCAGTGGAGCTTTGTGCCCAACACTGATCCAGCCACAGGCCCATCCATCTGGTCCGTCAAGAGTCTCTCTGATTCCATCTGTCCATAAAACCTTTGAAAAATCAGTCTTCATTGTGCTTCTTGGCCCAGTCTTTATGTTTAAACTTATATGTCTTGTTCAGTGGTGGTCACATTTCAGCCTTCCTTACCCTGATCATGTCTCTGAGCACTGAACACCTCGTACTTCTGGGTACTCCAGGTAGGTTACAGTTCTGGAATTTGCCTGCACTGGAGGACGATGGGTTCCTAGTAGCTTCACACTTGATTTTTCATAAATCTTTGGAAATTAATTGCATTTTTTTTCTGTAAACACTTTCTTTTGACCCTGTTGACCTTTTGCAAGAAAACGTTAGATAGTTCTATGATCAGTATCAGAACACTTTATTGATCCCTGAGAAAATTGTGTGCACACAGCTTTTTACAATTTTTGACTTTTCAGGGTCAGACAAACTTCTTTTTTGGCCATTTTGCATGAAGAAAAGAATCTGCCTAATAATTATTATTTATTAATTTTATTATTAATCATTATTAATTAATATGGCTGCAGTGGAGTATAATGGGTTCCTGGTAGCTTCATGTTCGATTCTTCTCAAATCTTTGGTGGTTAATTTGCGTCTTTTCTTCTCGATACGTTTCTTGCGACCCTGTTGACTATTTGCAACAATTTGCGTTTACAACTTAAAATTCTTGTATTTGTTTCATTAAATTGTATTAATTTATTCCCAACAGTCTAGTCTCCTTATTTTGTAGAGTCTGTTGGCTGCACTGCCTCCAGTTTGTGCTTGTGTATGTTAGATTTTTTTGTCTAGTCAGATTTCAGCCTCTATGTGCTGCCATGTCAATCTAATCTGCCCAGGGTCTTCATAATTAGTAGTGCTGACCAATTTCACTTAAACTATATAAGCGCTGGAGCTGTTTCTTTAACCAATCAGATTTCATATTCCTTTCACAGGGCCAGCTAGCTGCCTCACAATAATGTCAGCATTTTTCCCTCCTCTGATGGGTTGGTCAGAGAAAAGAAAGGATGGATTTTGAAAGGATTTTGTCTATAAATAATCAGCATCTCTGGTCAGTATGATGTATTTTATTTAAATCTTTTTTTCATGTTAGATAAATATGGATTCTGAACTGCTCCAGATGATGTAGTGTAGAGGTTTGGAGCTGTCTGAACCCTTTATCACCGAGCAGTTACATTCACACGTTACATTTGGCCAAGCACCAAATTTACCGACAGCTTCCACCGGTGATCGCTGGTGGAAGTTACATAATGTTTGGAGTGATTAGCAGAAATGTAACTCAGGCATATCTTAGACGATGATAAAGGGTTAACTGGGTTCCTTGCTTAGTAATAATGGTATTCACGCTTAATATGCAAAATGCCTCTATCTCTGTAATGCAAGGCCTTGTTATATTGTGTTTTTGTATATCAGTGATGGTTTCTATAATTGGGACATGATAGTGATGGAATTAGGATGAGGATTAAGTCCGTTAAGTCCTCACTGAAGGCCCAGGTACCAAATGCGTGGCCTGCCACTGCTCAAATGTATATTTGTGAAAGAGATTCTGGTGAAATTTAAAGCCTTACACTGTTTGTAGCGAAATATTCTGTTTGAAAATATTGAAAACACAGATTTTACATTAACACACTTCATACTTAATACATCCTTTTGTGAAGTTTTCTAAATGTTTTACATCCACATAAAAGTTCTGAAATGCTGTGTGCAAATGCCATAATAGCATTAACAGAATTTTGTGTTTGATGTTTTTTTGGAGAAGATTCAGTTCCCAAATTCTGGCCTCAATCTCCTGCTATTTAAAGTTACAGTCTCAATGTGTAGCTCACCTTTAGAGGAAAAAAAACAAAATAATACTGCTGGTTTTTTGGATAAGTGAAGAACAGAGGCCCTTTAGCAACTGCTTTCACAGCCATGTCAACATAAGGGGGGCTGTAAGTCTAATGAATTCAAACACAGACCAATCAAAGACAAGCCTGCATGAGCCAAGCCTGTAGGCATCAGGTAACAGGATATATCTTAAAGAGCAACCTCTTTAGTAAATCTGACACCTTAACATTATCTGTCATTTATAATAGGTTTATAAATAGGCATTCATAAAGGGTTTGGAAAGCACAAAATGAATATGAATTAATGATATATATTTATACAGAGACCGGACATAAGTAAATAGACACCCTTAAAACTGTAGGCATCAGTCAGTTTAATGACTTAAATTTAATGAACACTAATCAGACTGCAATATATAGGTGCACAAAGAATCACACCTTGTTCATGGGGATGGCGCACCATATCAGAGATCGACAAAAAAAATGCAAGAATGGGAGGAACAAAATGGCATCCAGAAGCGCTTGTGGCCAAGTCAGTTGCCTGGCATGAACCCTAATGAACAACTTTGGGGAATACTGGACAACACAGTACGAAAAAGAGCAAGAAGTCCAACATCAAGAGAGGAATTAGTAAACTGTTTGTGGTCAGAATGGTCTGACATCCCACAGGCAAAAATTGTACAGCTGATTTTTGTGTTTTAATACATATTTTTTTGGGAAACTGTGTTAATTCTGAAATTTTAGGTGTCTATTTACTAATGTCTGGTCTTTGTATCTAATGGAACTAAACTTAAAATAAATTCTGCCTTAAATGATTATTTGTTGAAAGTGAAGTGGATGTGGCAGACTAGTCTTTGAGACAGGACACTGAGGACACTGATTTAACCCAGCGACATTAGCTACATCTACAGAGCCTGAGGTAAAATTGTTGTACTATATATTGCATGGGAACATTAGCAAAAATAAAGATTTTTGCCAGATGCACAGATTTAGTAGTTTGAGCTGAGCAGAGCAAATTACTGCTTTTCTAGAACTAGAAATTAAAAAGTGTAGACATAGTAGTTGATTTAAATAAGAAAAACCACACTAAATGTTCACTTTAAGATGAATTTGAATGTGCAAGAAGCCTGCAGAGATTATGCAGTCTGCATGAGATATTCTATTCAGTCCAAGCATGGTTTTGTCAACAAAACTGCTCCGGTTTTCTTTCTGTCAAGCTCAAAATGATCAATGGGCACAGGGATTTTACACAGTATGAAATATTTTGTGGTGAGCTTATTTCTTTGAAGACAAAGATATATGTACAAGGTGACAAAAACAGGTTGTTTATTGTAGTTTAGATGGATTTTCAGAGTTTGCCTCAACCAGTTAGCTGCTTTTGTTTTATGACTTCATGGGTCAAGGGATTTTTTTTTAAAGCCATCAATCAGTCAATGAACTGTTCAAATTTCTCCAGACTTGCTTAATGCTTTAAAAATGAGTTTAGCCCTTTACTGTAATGCCTATGATCAAAAATAGCTTTTTATAAAAGGTTTGCTTTGCTGTTGTAAGCTCCACTTTTGCTTCTCACAAAGTTTAAATCTGCTAACACACCTGTTTAACAATTATTTTCCCATAAAAATGTCCTTTTTGCTTTTTAAAATGTGACGGCCATACTGCATAGCTTGCTTCTTATTTTTTGGTATTACACTGTTTGAATTTATAGGATTCAGTAATTAATGACTGTCGCAAACCCTGGGTGTTTTCCCAGAATTTTATTTATTTATTTTCTTATTTTCTTGTCCTGCAAGGAAAATTTAGCTCTGCATTTAACCCAGATTTGGGCCTGGGTTCAGGTGTTTCAGTGTGGAGTTCGCATGTTTGCCTGTGTTTCCTCCGGGCACTCCGGTTTCCTCCCACAGTCCAAAAAGTATGCACAGTAGGCTAATCAGCTGTTTCAAATCGCCCCTAGGTATGAATGGTTGTGTGGGTGTTAGCCCTGCGATGGCCTGGCGAGCAGTCACAGGGTGTGAGATCAGCCTCCCCGTAACCCTAATTAGTGTTAATCATCTTAGAAAATGAATTAATTGAATCCATCCAAAGTGAGCACACATGTAAACAGTGAGCACACACAGGAGCACTGGGTGGCCACATTATGGCACGTGGAGAGCAGTTGGTGGTTAGGTGCTTTGCTCAAGGGCATTTCAGCAATTTTTTGTAAATAAAATGCATAATAGTACAATACAATATATGTTTTCAAATTAATGTTTATGGTTAAGCCATTTTATCAGCTACTATCATTATGAGATATTTTATGAGACAAAGGATCAGTGGGGATTGTGTCATGAAGTATGTTGAGATACAGAGAATCTTTAAAGTAAAAGTTATGTGCAGGTTTATATGGTGGTTCCAGTACATGACCTCATACACACTGGGCATGTGGCATGTAGGCTGGTAATGTGCCAGCCTCCATCTGAAACAGATGCTCTTCCTTTTGCTTTACACTTCTTGTTTCCTGCTTTTGATTCACAGAGCGTGCACAGGTGTGCATGGTGTCTGCATGATGAAATTATTATAAATCCAAAATGGAAGAGCTTGTATTAAAAAAAAAAATCCACTTAAAATTATGTTTTCATATTTGATATGTTTGCTTACATCTAATATTATGTGAGAAAAGCAGTACAACAGTGATGGGAGACAATAAAGAACTTAATAGTTTTTTAGTTTTTTTTTTTTTTAAATGTCTCATCACATTGATGAAAGTAAATGTTTTTTAGTTTTTTTTGCAGCTGCAACCACAGCCTCCCAGACACTGTTCAGAGAGGTGCACTGTTTACCTTCATGTACGCCATGTCATTAGTTTTTTCATCTTCAAGGCCTTTACTGGCCAGCCACGCAGTTGAGTACTTTGATGGCTGTGATGGAATGTTGTGTCTTGCATATAAATCAGTCTTCTTGTAAGATGCGACTTTTTCCTGAACCACTGCTTGAAGAAAGTGTCTTCTAAAAATTGTCAGTAGGTCTGAAAGTTGATTTTGAGTCCATTCTGAACCCGAAAAGGTCCAACTAGCTCATCTTTAATAATACCTACCCATACCTGACCTCCAACTTGCTGGTGTCTGAGTCGAAGTGGAGCTCTGTGTCCGTTACTGATCCAACCACGGGCCAAATCCATCTGGTCCGTCAAGAGTCTCTCTCAT
>JAOUQZ010000039.1:7774971-7787402 GCA_028564935.1 Neosilurus hyrtlii
CCAGAACTCTCTATGCCTGAGAACCCCCAGATCTGCTCCTTTACCTAATAAAAGCCTGTTAACAAAATGCTTGACTATTTTCAATAGTCCCAATTCAAGTCCTAAATTCAAGTCCCAAGCTTGCCAAGGGTGTTCCGGTGTGGACTTTTCATGTTCTCCCTGTTCTTGTGAGTTTCCTCTGAATATACCGGTTTCCTCCCACAGTCCAAAGACATGCAAATTAGGCAAATTTCTGTTTCAATTTGCACCTGGGTGTGAGCGCGAGTTATTGTGTTTGTTTTGGCTCTGCGATGCCCTGAGTATAGTCAGCTGAGATAGGCAAATAAGTGAATAAGTGACTTGTACATTAGGGAGTCAGTACAATAACATTTTGGATTTCCAAAAATTATGTGTTTTTATGTCAATAAACAGAGCAGCATATCATGTTAAAGACCCAGAACATAATGAAGGCTGCTGGGTTTTGCATGCAAATAAAAAAGCAAATGTGACAGTCAAAATCTCCAGGAGGCCTGTGGCTGGTTCTGCAAGATGCCCACCAGCTCATTACCTTGTTAAACTACACAGACTATACTTGATACTATACTCATCACACCAAATACTGACTTCATTCATTTTCTGAACCGCTCGTGGGGAGGCTGGCGCTCATCTCATTCAACTCTGGGCGAGGGTAGAGTACACCCTTGACAGCACGCCAGGCCATCACAGGCAAATACTGACTTTGTTTCTTTTAATACTGTTTACTGTGTTTTACAGTTGCTTTTTAATCAAGCTTGGAAGAGTTGGAATTTCCAAAAATCCCATTTGCCAGGTGGTAGTGCATGAACTAAAAATAACACAACATGACTTACTAGTCAAGCACTGCTTCTGCCTGACATGCAGTTCTGTGACAGAGGAGCTCTCACTTCTTATCTTTCTCGCTAATCACATCTATGTGCCTATCTTACTCCCCCCCTTCTCTCTCTCTCTCTCTCTTTCTTCTTAATGTGTGCCGCTTGTGAATCCACACTGGTGATGTCTTTACTCTGTTAAAGTCTCACTTTTGTGAGTATATGTTTCTGATGTGTGAATTAGACAGCAAATGGGAAATGTAGCAGAGACACCTCTGCCGAGTCTAGTTATCAAGCTGTCACCAAGCTGAAAGGCACTGAAGCTTTGCTGTAGAAGAGGTGGAATTAGCATCAGGATCACACAGCACCAATTCACATGTGCTGAGCACAATGTGTGAGTGGTAAAATTCCAAAGCAACTAACACACACACACACACACACACACACACACACACACACACACACACACACACACACACACACACACTCATATTTAAACCTGTGACACTCATCCACTCTCATCCACTCTAAAGGGGTTCCAGTGAAAAGGGGGGAAAACATCTGTGCAATCACACCATGATAAAAAAGAAAGAGAAAAAATGAATAGGGCTTAAATGAACAAAGAAAACGAAAAAGGTGAAAGAGCAGGGAATGGATGCTGATAGTATAGCCCCATCCCCAAACCCGAATATCAGCCCAATAAGGTGTACCACCACAGCTTGCTTTATTTTTAATAGGCACTCCATCATCCTGACCACCCCCCCCTACTCCTACACCCCCCCTTCCCCCCCTCCGCTGGGTCGCTCAAACAGATGGGCTTTGTAAGGCTCAATGGCACATTCCGGCATTGCAATCTGTCTCAGCGAGCCCCTGATCAAATCTGAAGAAAAGCTGCATCTTGTGCACATATGTACTGCCTTAGCTTGTGCCTATGTCAGTGAAATTAAAATTACTGGAACAAATTTAGAAGCTTTTTTTTTTAATGTCAACAACAACAACAACAAAGAAGAGGAATATTGAAGAGTCAGCCAGGAATGGTACTTCCTACCCTTGCAAGTGTGAACATAGAATAAGAGTGGAAAAATACTTTGGCAATGGTCGGATATTAAATATACCATTACAAACATGTTTATCTAAATCCCTCAGTTCCTGCTTATGGCTTAATCCTCTGTGACCTAAGTTCAAAGCACTTTAACATTCACCATTCAGTAACTTTATCCAAGAAGATTTCTTTTGATTGTCTGACAGTATCCCAAATTTAACTGGAGGAAAAGTCTTTGAAAATAAAAGTATGAAGTGTGAAAATGTCCCTTCTCTTTGTGAATTCTTATGTGCTGATGCTTTTTTATTTTCCTGTCTGGAATTCACAATTGCCATTTAAAGAATTGAGCTAGAGCTCCTTTTATTTAAGTTCTTTTGCTTTCCTTTTTGTGCCAGATTTTCCATCCTTCTTTTCTATGGCACTTGCTAAAGAAAAGAGACATATAAAGGAATCAACCCTGACCTGTTACCGAATAGTAAGGAACAAAAGTAATACTGCAGTTTGCATTTTTCATTTCTCCAACACACTCAAGGTAAAATAACCGAGGCCCGGCAGTACCATGTAAAATGTGTTTGGATCTGGCTGTGAACACGGTTGAGGAAGTCATGAAAGATGCATGATGCCACTGGAGATGTATAAAGAATTTAGAGATATAAAGGATATATGACAAATAAATCACGATGCAAATCTCACTGGGTGCCACTGGGAGTTCTTCAATGGAAAAAAAAGAATAAATTATTAAAGAAGAAGAAGAAACATTTTATCAATGAGTACAGGAGTGGAAGTAGTACTTCCTCAGTTCCACTTCAGATGAAGATAAAAAATGAGAAAGTTACTCTTAATTTACTGAAATACAAAAGCTATCAGACTACATCTGTCACCCATTTTTGCACCCACTACACCACCAGAATAATATACCTAGGACCAGTCTCTATTATTAGTCTGTCCCCATAATGAAATCTCATACTCAGTTCAAGCTCAAGCCAACATGGTAGTTGTTTTTGTGGTAAAACTGTTAAATACATAGTTTATGAAATTGCAGCACCTAAAGTGCAAAAGGCATAATATATTACAGCAAGGCTAAATATACGTACTTCTTTAGCGTACACCAAAAAGTGCATTTTGGTAGCATACAACTGCATGTTGCTTCCTTTGGACTCTGAGACCAGAGACTTTCAACTTGGAAAAGGTGCTGTTTGCCCTTTTGACTCACAAGAAGTTAAAGGTAGCGTGAACCTTTTTTGTCATGGAATTAAATTTGATTTACAAAAGGAATTCAGGGGCAGTAGTGGCCTTGTGGTAGGCTTACTGGTCAGGGTTTGAAGCCCCACTATCACCAGGTTGTCGCTGCTGTCCCCCCAGTGAAGCTAACTGGGTTATCAAAGACCTGCCATGTCTCTCACTGTCTGTTGTGGGAGGCATGTAAAAGAACCATTGCTGTCGTTTGCAAAGCACACCAATGGGTTGCCGTCAGCATGTTTCTGCCCTGTGATGGCCTGGCGAGCTGTTCAGGGTGTACTCTGCCCTTACCCAGATTTGGCTGAGATGGGCGGTTCAGAAAATGATTGAAATTAATGAAAAGGAATTAAATTAAATTTCTTCTACATGGAAATCTTTCCTCTCTTGAAAATGTACAAAAATGGTAAACTCTGTGATTCATTTAAAGCTCTATAAAGTCAGAGCTGCATTTTATTTTGACAAACAACTGTGCAGAATTAAAAACCCCAATTCTTTTAAGGTGAAATGCTGTGTAAAAAGTAAATTAAACACAGAATGCACTAATTTGCAAATTGCATACACACAAGCTTTATTCAAAATGGAAAAAAATTAAATGTTTAATCTGATGTGTATTATTTAAAGAAAAGGTAAGGCCATTATTAACACATCTCACAAAAAACAATTGCAACAGGGTCCAGGTCTACCGCTGTGTAGTTCCCCCTCTTCTCTTAACAACAGATTACTGTTCAGTAAAGAGACCAGTTGCTGGACTTCTAGGACAGGAATGTTGTATAATTCATATCTGGTATAAAATTTTAACTGTTCAGTAGTTAAGGGACTTCTTTGTCATAATTGTTTAATTATGCCCCAAGTGGCTTTAACTGGTGAAAAGTCTGGACTGCAGGCTGACCAGTTCAGCACCCAGACTCTTCTATTAGGAACTCATGTTGTTGTAATAGATACAGTTCGCAGTTTTGTCTTAAATATGCAAGGCCTTCCCTGAAAAAGATTTTGTCTGGATAGTAGTAGAAAAACCCCTATATACCTTTCAGAATTGATGATGCTTTTCCAGATGTACAAGATGCCAAATCCATAGGCACTAATGCATCCTATACCATCAGAGATGAGGGCTGACAGCAAGCTGGATGGTCCTGTTCCTCATAAGTCTGGAGGAAGTGGTGTCCAGGTTCTCTGAAAAGAATTCAACATTTCAATTTGTCTGAGCACAGAACAGTTTTCCACTTTGTCTCAGTCCAATTTAAGTGAACTTTGTTCCAAGGAAGATGGCAGCATTTCTGGATCATGGTTATGGCTTTCTTGCATGATGGAGATTTAACTTGCATTTATGGAAGGCACAGTAAACTGTGCTCACATTTTTTTTCTAGAAGTGTTCTTCAGTCCCTGCAGTGATTTCCATGACAATAATACCTATTTTTAATAAAGTGCCGCCCATCCAATATTAGTTTCCGGCCTTCTGATGATATTATATGATATTATATATATAAATGATTAAATATTCAAAGTTTACATTCAAGAGCATGATTCTAACTTGTTCCACAATTTCTAGATGCAGTTTTTTACAGATTAATGAACCTTTGCCCATCTTTACTTCTGAGAAACTTTGTCTCGCTAAGGTGCACTTTTATATCCAGTCATGTTACAGCAAAAATGACAAATAAGCAAATTGCTAAACATTCTTCCAGCTGTTTTTTTTTTTAAATACCACTTACTTTTCTCCATCCTTACTTTTTTGAGATGTGTTGCTGCTATCAAGTTCAAAATGAACTATTTTTCATGAAATTGTAAAATGTCTCACTTTCTCACATTTCAGCTAATGTGTGTTTATGAGATTTGCAAATCATTGCATTCTGTTTTTCTTTACATTAACATACACAGCATGCCTTTTGAAAATAGGACTTTTTTAAACTGAAATTGTACTTGACGGGTGGAAGTGTACAGTGATTTTGAAAGCCAGAAACAAACACACACGATCACTGCAGTTGTCCATTTTCAGCATCTACGTGTTTACCTGAGAGTGTCTCAGATTATCAGGTGAGCTAAAACCATAGTGAGTACAACATATTTCAACCAGCACAATGCATTTGCTTGTTCCTCTGTATTCTGGAACATGATTATATTCCTGTTTGCAATTTAGTGATAGTAAATAATGTTGCCAATTTAAAACTCTTCATCTGACCCTAGTATTATATAAGCATATATTATATAAGCATATATGCAAATTCAAGACAACAACTGGTCGTTCTCTTATACTGTGGAGGCACATTGGATTGGCTTAGATAGATAAATGCAACTTGTACCCACAGCAAAAGTAATTACTGCCAGTTAAGTAAAATAATTACACTTGGTAAGATTTCTTAATATAAGAAAAATATTCTCAGCACAATATTAATCATCTTAAATCATTCTGCTTTTGCATAGTATATTATTCCCAAAACAAGATCAAAAGGAAATGTTGGCTGGATTTAAGACTTTAAATTTTAGTGTGATAGCAAACTTTTGCAGTG
Source organism: Neosilurus hyrtlii (assembly GCA_028564935.1). Classification (NCBI taxonomy): domain Eukaryota; kingdom Metazoa; phylum Chordata; class Actinopteri; order Siluriformes; family Plotosidae; genus Neosilurus; species Neosilurus hyrtlii. The sequence continues at coordinate 7,780,584 of JAOUQZ010000039.1, forward strand.
AGGACCTATGCAAGATTTTGCACTGGACAGCACTCTTCCATACCATCATCAAAATATTAAATGAGGCAACAACTTTTGGATTAATGATGTCATCCTTCCAGTATAGACGTGGCACCTCTAGGTGGTCCATTATTAAAACATAACATTAGGGTTGTGGGTTTTTGTTACTTTGGCAAAGTATACATTTGGGATTTTACACCTCTTTACAAACTTTAGATAGCTACACTTTGTCACATCAACAGTGCCAAGGCTTCCTACAGTGCTCAGTGTATTTTGTATCTCTGGAGGGCATTTCTGACACAGAAAAGATCACCGAGCTGCTTGCACTTCTCACAGACAGAGCACGATAGTGGGATACAGCTGTCTGTGGACAGGACGGTGTAACTAACCTATGAACAACCCTGCCTAGATAGAATGGTCCACCAAAACTCATAGACCAGATTCAAGAAAGAGATCAAAAGGTAACCATGAAGGAGCTGGAATGCTCCACATTAGAGACTGGAGCCTGAAGTGATTGGAGATCAGTTTTATTTTTGTATAGCACTTTTACAATTGACATTATCACAAATCAGCTTTACATAGTAAAACAAATTTTGTAAAGAATTTAAACTTGTGATTTTAAAAACATTTCTTTAAACCCTATACATCCTTAAAGAGTAAGCCTGTGGCTATGGTGGCAAGGAAACCAAAAGGTATAAAGACATATATGCAATGCGTGCTACACGAATGTTCACGAGGAACGTGATTGGCTTGCCGTGTCGTGCAATGTAAACAAACACTACCTCACATGTCTAGTATACAGTACAAACCTCAATCTCTGGGGATAATTTATATCATTTATATATGTTAAAATTTTTAGGGCTGCCAAGAAATTGTTCCAGTGTGTTGAAATGTGAAAATAAAGTCAAAATTAGGGTTTTTTTTTAGGATAATTACAAACCTAGGCTTATTTATCATAAAAAAGTGACCACATATGGTACACGGGTTTAGCTGATTTGATCAGATTTACTTGATGGAAATTATTTTGTCTGTGCACTGGCTCTGTTAGTCTAAGGATGCTATTATAAATTATGTACATCATAAAGTTGTTTTTGCACAATTTCTAAGCTCAGTGACTGAAAATTAATTCAATGTCCAGGACTAATAAAAAAGTCCTCATACGAATTATAAATTTGCCATAATCTTTATTCATTTTACTCACAAATACATGTTCAAATATATGTAGACAATTATTAACTGCAAAGAGGAAAAATTGAATTAAATTTATATCACAATATGTCTGACATATTTGACAATATTAATATAATTTTAACAATATAACAATGTTTTAACAATGTAATTAATACTGGTTATGTGTGGCCTAAGGAGATCAACACCCTATATCAAGGTGTGCATAATTATTAAGCAGATTCTTCTCCTCAGGGAAAATGGGCCAAAAACTGACTCTGAAAAGTCAAAATTGTATAAAGTCTTTCAGATGATCAGGGATGCTACACTCTTGAAATTGAAGAGTACGAGGTGTTCAGTTCTCAGAGACATGGCTAAGGTAAGAAAGGCTGAATCTGCATCTTTCAAGAAGACTTTGATTTTTATGCAAGACAACGCTCCTTCACATGCATCAAACTCAACTGCGTGGCTGCCAGTAAAGGCCTTAAAGATGAAAAACTAATGACACGCCCCCTTCTTCTCTTGAATTAAACCCTATTGAGAACTTTTGGGCCCCTATTAAGCAGGAAATGTACAGTGAAGGTAAACAGTGCACCTCTCTGAACAGGGTCTGGGACGCTGTGGGTGCAGCTGCACAAAAAGTTGATTCTGACCAGATCAAGAAACTGACCGACTCTGTGAATGGAAGGCTTGTGACTGTTATCGAAAAGAAGGGGGGCGATATTGGTCACTGAGGGTTTTTTTATTATTATTATTTTTTTTTTTGTAAATTTTGAGTTTGTTTATTATTCTCACTTTAACAGGTAGAAATAAACAAGTGAGATGAAAAATCTTTGTTTTTCATTTAGTTGCATAATAATTCTGCACACTAATAGTTGCCTAATAATGGTGTACATATAGATATTCTCTAGAAATCCAACACTTCACTTTTACTACTAAAATGTTCAAGTTTGAGGGTTTGTTAACATTTTGAATTGACCAAGAGCACCGAATAGGTGTACAATAACAATTAATTCTTAAAAATACTTGTCTAATAATTGTGCACACAGTATATGCACACACACACACACACACACACACACACACACACACACACTATATATATATATATATAGATGACATAAGCACATGCACGCACATTATATATATTCTAAAATTAGAAGTTACTAATATCTATATAAACAGATACAGAATGAATCCTGTCAGTGAGTAAAATGTACAGTATTATCAAAATGATAAATAGTAGAATGTAAATGTAGTGCGAAATGTATATCAGTGGATGTTGTTGCTATATGGTGGAGTTGTCCAGTTTAATGGCCACAGGTAGGAATGATCTCCTGTGTCGTTCACTGGAGCATTTAGGTGTTATTACTCTCTCACTGAACGTGCTCCTGTGGCTGTTTAGCAAGCTGTGGAAAGTGGGTGGGAGGTATTGTTCAATATTGTATTTATTTTGGACCACACTAACATCAGAGTACAGCTTCATCCACCCCAACATTTCTGGCCTTGCGAATCAGTTTGTTCAGTCTGTTTGCGTCAGCAACTCTCAAAAGACCTTCGCTGCCTCAAAAAATACAGACAGCTCTGGCCCTTTTTGTAAAGTGCGGTAGTGTTCTTAACCCATTACAGTTTATTGTCAGTATGAACTCCAAGGTTTTTTGTAATCCTCCCCGATTTCCACACTGATGCCCTGGATGGAAACAGGGGCCACTGGTGTTTTGGATCTCCTGAAATTCACAGTAAGTTCCATAGTCTTTGTCACATTAAGCTGCAGATTATTCTACTCATACCATGTGATAAAGGTGTCCACAGCAGCCCGATATTCCGTCTCATCACCTCCACTGATAAATCGAACTACAGAAGAGTCATCAGAAAATTTCTGAAGATGGCAGGTCTCTGTGCAGTAGCTGAAGTCAGTTGTGTAGAGGGTGAATAGAAAAGGGGAGAGGATGGTCACTTGTGGTGCTCCAGTGTTGCTTACCACCTTGTTCCACATGCAGCGCTTCAGGTACACATACTGTGGTCTTCTGGTTAGGTAGTCCACAATCCAGGACACAAGAGACACCTGCATCGCTGTCAGCATCTTACCCAGAATGGCAGGCCTGATGGTATTGAATGTGCTGGAAAAGTAAAAAGAAACATGACCCTCACAGTGCGCGCTGGCTGGTCCAGGTGGGTGTAGACACGGTTAAGCAGGTAGATGATGGCATCCTCAACACCAAGATGTGGCTGTTAAGCAAACTAAAGGGGGTCCATATGTGGTATATATATACATACATACATACACACACACACAGTCATATAAGTTAAGAACTTTTTGTCATCATACAGTTACATCAGCAAATATAACTGAAGATAAGGTTAATTTGGTAATTTCAATGAAGCTTGAGATTAAATATGCCAGTATTTAATCTCAAGAACCAGTATGATTCCACAGAACCAGTATGAATCCACCACTGAACCATTGCCAATATAACCAATACTAATTAGTTATTGGTAAATACATGCATATAGGTCATACTGTTCATGATGAATCAATAATCGTTATGATATTTATATTCACATTAATTAATGCAGCGGTTCATTATTGTATCATGAAAGTTATATCACTGCAGTGGAAACTGTGAAGCATATACAGTCTCAATTTTGTTCAGAAACAGTTGACTTTTTCTGAAATAACTATTACAGCTCTTGTGATTCTATCCACTTAATGTGTCGAAATGGACTAATCAATGTCTTTATACCTATGAGGAAAACTCCCTCAGTCGATACAAGGAAGAAACCTTGAGAGGAACCAGACTCAAAATTTAAATCCATCCTCAAACGGGTGAAACCTGGGAAGAGAATAGTCATGCACCCTCAAGATTTCCTTTTTATTATTTCTTTTGTGAGCCACTATATTTATATGTAAATATAAGGTGTATAAGATTTTATTTTCTCCAAATATAAGACCTCTCCTTACAACCAAAAAGTTATTTTATTTTATTTCAGTAGCCTTCTCACATAATCTTTAACATACAGTAGATGGGCAGCAATGTTCTTTTTGGAAAAGAGTGGCTTACCCTTTGCAACTCTGCCATGTAAACCACTGTTTTTCAGTGTTTTCTTGATGGTGGACTCATAAACATTAATATTAACCTTTAGATGCTTTGAAGTTACATTGGGGTCCTTTGCAGACTGTGAAATGCCTTGCCTTTAGAGTAACCTGTGTTGGATGATGAGTCATAGGTAGGGTAAGAATGGTGAATGTAAGATGGAGAGTGGAGATGTTTATGTATCCTTTTTTATCCTGATAAGCAACAAAAATACACAATTACAATTTCAACACATTTCCAAGACAATCTTTCTCATCTCATTGTAGTGTCAACCAAGTGTTGATTTCAATAAGTCCTAAAGTAGAACTTATTTTGGAGCAATGATAGAAATGAGGAAGACATGTTCTAGACAGGTAAGTTCCTTCTTTTTCGGATATCACATCTTCATTATTCGGGCCCACTGGCTGCTATCCCACGATCATATCGGGGCAAACCAGAGCTATCTCAAGGCTTCCCGAAACTTTGACCAGAACACCTGTTTTTTTTATTTATTTATTTTTTTTTTGTGTGTGTGTGTGTGTTTTTACTATTGGAATATAGCCCAGCATATTCTTCATGCATAGCATGCTACACATGAACAGAAAGGAATCCAGCAATGGAGAGTGATTTAACAAAATGAAATACCCATCACAGCGAATGAGATATTTTAAGTTTTATTGTCATATACAGGTTTTGTGTAAAGATATAAAACTATATAAATAAAAAGAATAAATGTATATACACACACACACACACACACACACACACACACTAGTGTGCAGTGAAGGTTATACAACACCACTTTTGTCTAAAAGAGCTTCCAATAAAAAGAGGGAAAAAACTGTCTCTATAATTTCTTTGGTGAAAATGTGTTGACAAATGCCAACTGAGGCAAAACGAGCCTTAAAAAATAAATGTAAAAAATTAACAAGTATATTGAGGTAAACGTATAGCTAATAAACAAACACTGTAAAAACCAATTTTTCAGAAAAATTTTAAGCATATGGAATGGTTTAGCAAGTGAAAAAAATGTAAAAATACAGTGATTATACACTTGAAGATGAAGTACACACAAAATAAAGATAAATCAGAAACCAAGTACTATTTAAGTATTTATTTCAAGCAATATTGGGTCATATTGATGAGAATACGTAAACATATGTACACAATTATTAGGCAAGTTGTATTTTTAAGGATTTATTGTTATTGTACAACTATACAGTGCTCTTGGTCATTCCGAAATGTTAACAAACCCTTAAACTTGAACATTTTAGTAGTAAAAGTGAAGTTTTGGCTTTCTTAAGAGAATATCCATATGTACACCATCACACTATTAGTGAGCAGAATTATTATGCAACTAAAATGGAAAAACAAAGATTTCCCATCTCACTTGTTTATTTTCACCTGTTAAAGTGAGAATAATAAACAAACTCAAAATGTACAAATACACATTTTTGGAAAACAAACAAACAAAAAAAAACCTCAGTGACCAATATAGCACCCCCTCTTTTTGATAAGTCACAAGCCTTCCATTCACAGAGTCAGTCAGTTTCTTTATCTGGTCAGAATCAACCCACAGTCTCCCAGACCCTGTTCAGAGAGGTGCACTGTTTACCTTCACTGTACATTTCCTGATTAAGAAGGGCCCAAAAGTTCTCAATAGGGTTTAAGTCAGGTGAAGAAGGGGGCGTGTCATTAGGTTTTCATCTCCAGGGCCTTTACTGGCCAGCCATGCAGTTGAGACATTTTGAGTTTGTTTAGCATGGTGAGTCAAAGATCGTAAACAAACTCCTCATCGAAGGATGAAATACATGAAGAACCATTATTCCGTTTGCAACCTTTGCAAGTATAGTCCCTAATTTTTTTAAAGTTCGGTATCCTTGTCATCAGCTATGCTTGTGGGGCTGGTTTCGGACTTAGCAAGTACTTCCTGAACCTCATCAACAACCACTGGGGGCTTCGGCAGGATGCGAACTTACTTGGTTAATGTTCACACCTACCGGTAAATGTACACCACACAAACCGTCCTCATTCACTACAGTCCCCTCCCCTGGTGCCACCAAAGCCTCTTCATCAGAATCTTCATCTTCAGACGATGATTCTGCCTGGTTACCATCAGTACCGAAGTAATCATTAACAAATTCAATCCAGTCCTTTTCAGAAGCTGCAGGTTTGAAATTGCACAAATCCAAGTCGGACATGTTGTTGTTATTGTTATTATTATTATTATTGTTGTTGTTGTTATAATTTTTGTTATTATTATTGTTATTGTTGTTGTTATTATTATTATTAATAATATTGTTGTTATTATTATTATTATTATTATTATTATTATTATTATTATTATTAATAATAATAATTAAGTTTAAGTATTTTATTATTAATATAATTAAGTTCAAAGTTTTGGCGACTTTCTGCTCTTTTAAAAGAGCCTCTTATTACAGACGTCTGATATAGACCCCGGATTTGTAAACTCACAACTAATCACAAAAAAACAAAAGTAATTCGAAGAAATCCAACAGATTTTGTGACTTTTGTGCAGAAATATTTTCCAGCGTGTTTGTAGATCACGGCGCAG
>JAOUQZ010000039.1:7795674-7812461 GCA_028564935.1 Neosilurus hyrtlii
CGACTGTAAAGATGACTTTTCACTGCTGGTGATATAGACTCTCTTGTTGCAGTTATTTAGGACTTACAGTTGTGGTATAACCAACCGGACTACATGTTGGACTGTAATGAAATTTTTCTTGTATGGTTTGTATGTGATGGTTTCACCCAAATGAGGATGGGTTTCCCTCTTGAGCCTGGTTCCTCTCAAGTGTCACTTCTCACTTGTGTCAACTGAAGGAGTTTTTTCTTGCCACTGTCGCCGTGGGCTTGCTCATTAGGAATATGTAGGGGTTGTAGAAAAAAGGCTAAAAAACGTGTCATAGGAAATCGCAAGCTTTCTGATAAATGTAAGCCCACGGTTTACACTGTTTTGGCTGCAAAACCTGCTTTACACATCTACCGTATAAGGGATCAGGATGGGCATGAACGTGTTGTCCATCAAAACTTGCTACTCCAGGTCAACTTCCTGCCCCTGATTGACACCTTAGGTGGCAATACCATTCCACTGTCTGGCCATCCAGACGCTCCTGCCCCCACTGTGACTAATGCTCCTCCTTCAACTGAATGGTGCGGTACTGAAGTGTCTGGTCTGGACACTGCTGCTTCCACAGCTGATTCTTCTCTTGCTGGCTCCCTCTCGAGTCTTTGTGGATGGAATAGTGACTGTACTGCTTCGCAGGTTGTTGATGAACATCATGAGCAGTAGTCTGTTGATGAGATTTCTGGACAGGACAGTTCTCGGTTACCCTCTCCGGCCTCTCAGGGTTTAGCTGATCCCTCTTGTGTCATAGACCCCCCATAAGTTTATTCTGTTCTCCTAGACCCATCTCAGAGACCAAAGGCTGTGGGTGAACTCACCTCACGATTTAGCAGAATCATTAAACCTGTGTGTCGTCTGATCGAGTCCATGACACAGCTTGAATCCTTGTTAGGGCTAGAACAGGATTTCCATACTTACATAATACATAATATTCCCATACATCAAAGTATGATGTATATCATTCATGTTCATTTGTAAGGTTGAATGTCCCAAATATGTTTTGTTTTACTTTATGTTCTCTAAAGGTCTCTTGAATTGATCTGTGTTATCTGAATAATAATGTGCATAACCCTGTTATTCTCTTTTTGTCATGGGAATACATTGTTGGCCTATACGTGTGGTGTATAAGGCACCTTATTTTGTCTGTAGAGTATTTTGAGTTTCGCTAGGTGCCGAGTGAATCTCTTAATCTCTTATCCTTCTGTTAGGAAGGTTATACAGCTGAATGCAATTGTTTTTTGTTGAAGTTGTTGCAGTGTTTCAGAAATGTGTTTTGTTATATTGCCCAGGATTTTGTGTAATTCTAGGGGGGTGAGTGTAAAAAAGGACAAATTGTACGTAATATGGGTTGTGTTGTGTTTAATTACACAAAATGTTATTTCTTTTTATTTTTTATTGCTTAAACCAGACAGAGAAATGTTATTTGTGTGAAGTTTGGGTTGACCTTATCCCCCTGCATTCTCAATTAGGAAACCCTGTGTACCCACTATAAAACTGTCCAGTCCAGCCTAATCACTTCTCCTTTGCCACATGTCACTTTGGAGGAAGTGGCGTGAAGGACTCACTTTTATTTTTGTCATTGTCAGGTATGTTAAATTCATATATGTATTCTGTGTGCTTTTGTTCTCTTCTTCTTTTTTACTCTTTGCTCTCTTTGCCACATGTCACTTTGGAGGAAGTGGTCGTGAAGGACTCACTTTTATTTTTGTCATTGTCACTGTCACCACAAATAAAATTGCTTATTGGAATGACAGCGGTGTGGTCCCCTTAATAACATCATCACACAACACAGAGGACACCGGTTACACATAGATAATCCCTTTAGAATATACTTATTACATTAATATTACTTTACATGACCAGTATGTTGTGTTTTACATACTAATGTACAAAATGTATGGTATTATACAGGCTGCAGAAATTATTTTATTTGCCAATTTACTCAGCTTGAATGAGTCCAACTTATTAACTTATGGTTAACTTATTTTTTCTTTTAGTGACTTCCCAATGCAATATTAGTATTTAATTTAATGCTATTCAGTTCGGAGTCCTATATTTTCTGTGGGATTCAGGGAAAGGGGAGCCTTGATGAATACATGATAGAAGATTGTTGCCATTGTTGTTGCTACTGCAGCTTTAACCTGTTATCATTTGTATCCACAGAACTTATTAGAAACATTCCTATTAGAATTCCACTGGATTACATATATTGCACCTGCACTCATACAATAGTCACACAGTGTGCAGCAGTAGGAGCATGCATCAGAGTGCGTAGTATGCATTATGATTAAGTTGCAGCTTCATCCCAAGGCCCTGAGGCAGCCTGTTCAGTGTGAGTGGGAGAAGTGGATTATCTGGTGGCAGAAGGGTGAATGGAACGGTGAAGCTGCTTCAGGCAGCCTTCTCACCACTCAGGGAGCAGACCACCCCAGAAGATGCACAACACACACTTGGTTGCTGCCTTAATGTTCACTTTGTCACCCAAACAGGCCAGGAAGGATAATCAATACCCTTTGATAGCCACCATTAGGATTTTAACAAGCTTTTCCTCACGCTGTGCTGCTCCCAAGAAAAGAAAAGAGCACCTGGAAGCCCCTCTTCTCGTCATTTGCTTTCTCCTCCTTTCTTTCTTTTTCCATCTCTTCCAGTATGTGTTTTATACACCTTTAAAATCCCCACCAAAAATATGTACACCAAAGCACTTTACCCACTTGCTTAGCCAATGTACTCGGGTAATGTACCTAAGGTGTTTATATGTTTTCCACAGTTTACTTGCACCCAACTGTTTTATTGGGGAAACTGTGGTCTCGCCTAAAAGCAATTCTCTTCACTAAAGCTCTATGTGGTACTTTTAGCTCCTTAACAGCTTTTTGTTGCAGAGGTAATTTGCCTCTCTGTAAACTCAAACCTGAAGCACTTACTACTTTAGTGCAAATTTGCTACATAATAATACTTTAGCCAAGTGCAATTTTCTTGCTGATAATTCATGCAAATTTCCTTCCCACAGCGCACCTAACCAATCCAAAATTCTAAAAAGCTTATTTTATGGTTTAGAATTAAATCACTGGTTAGGGACTCACATTATAAACATTTTTTTTTGTGAATCATGAATGAGAATTATGTAACATAGGTTCTTTACTTTCTTTTTACATCTTTTCTTTACCCAAATCAGCAAACATAATCAACAACGTATATGAGCAATATAATTAATGAATTCATGCATGCTTAAAGATTAGCTTCCAGTCATAGCACAAACTGCATCCTACTAGCTCTTACCCTGAAGTTACTACTTTGTCCAAAACTATTAAACATCTTTTCTTGAGCAATTACTCACTCTTAAAATAGTCTCAGCTGTCATAAATTAATATAAACAATACCCTAAATTAATGCTCAGTAATAATAACTATTAAACCTTTAAATTCAGAACTCTTCACTAATTTGCATCTCCCACTGTTTGATATGTAAAGGTATAAGGAACACCAGCATTCTGGCTTATGATAGAAATTATTCTGTCTTGGATCTTCGGTGTGCCTCTGCACACAGCTTCATTCAAGACCAGTAGGCGAGCAGCAACCTAAATCTAATTTACAACATCTGCGTTTCTAAGATCATTAAAATAATTGTTCCCATTTCAGCTGTTTTCCTGGCTGTTTTTTACCATTTCACCAAAAACCAAATGCTCTGTTCATCTTAAATGCTCATCTGAGTTTTTCCCCCAACTAAATTATGCACTCAGTTAGAACATATAATGCTAATGACAATAATTAACTAAAAATGGAGTCTAAATAATTACAGCCAGAAATGGGACTGCTCATCCACAGGTTGATAAATTCAGCTTCATTTAAAGGCATGATCAAGGTGTATTGTGTTTCATTGCTAACGCATCTCACTTGCTTCAACACAGACCTTCATAGAGGTTAAATTTGATAGCTGTGAGGGCACTTCAAAAAGTGATACAGTCTATAACCAAACTTATGGGGTCTGTTCTTATTTTGTGAAAGAAGTAGCATGCATGCTTGTAGTGTTTTACTTGTAAGCTCAACAGTATAACCTTGCTCTTCTACACTCTGGTTTCTGGTTTCTGGTGGATAATGGGGCAGTGCCAGGGCTGAGAGGAGTCTTGTCGCAGAGACCAGGTGGGCTTAATATGCCCCTCACCAAGATTCAATAAGGCCTCATTACAGCAGCATGGCTTTAGATTCATTTGACAATGTCATAGCAAACAATGTTACCATGCCCAGATGAAGAACTTCAGCTACTTCCCCTGCCATACATCACCTGAAATATTTATACCATGCAGCTTTGCGTTAGGACAACATATAAAGATATGAGATTTTATTCATTGCAAGACGCATTTGGTATGTTTATAATCACAAGTAACAAACATACTGTTATGATGTTCTGTAATATGTTGCATATTCTCCCTTTGCCTTTTGAGTAGCATTTGGGTTCTGCCAGCTACATTTTTTTTAACACAGTGGAATTTTATTATTTGTAGATAAATTGTTATACAGTACATTTTTTACCCCAATTTAAAAAAACAAGCATGATGCAGTTGTTTGCTTTCAACCCTTTATAGTAGTCCTGGAGTAGTGTCTGTTTTCACCATATTTTTGTTTTAAGATAATTATACATAATTTTGACGTTCTACCTTCAGAGTCATGTTATATGGTTAAAATATGGAACCCATGTCTTCCCTGAACTGAGGTTCACAGAAAAACTTCTGTGTCCAACGTCTATGTCTATATTTGATTTTAATGGGCTTGGGGAAATGGTCATCACTGCATGTTGAAAAAGAGGAAGAAAACCAGACAAGCATTAATGGAATATTCCTACTTGCTCCATCTTGTACTTCCTCCCAGATCTCAATCTTATCTCACAACAATAAAAACTTGGCAGTGGTGGGAGGGTGCTGGTCAAGATTTTATGGACTTTACTGTAATGTACTGGGGGTCAAATTATTCCGAGCCAAGTATAATTATTTCCTCCTATCAATAGACCAGCCTACGTAACATCCTTGTTTATCTGATTAAAGGAATATTACATTTTGTGGAGCCCAAGCAAATTGACTTTTAGTGGCAAGGTCTTGACAAGAAGCAGACATGGAGCTTCATGCATCAGTAGGAGCGTAACTGCATTACGCATGCACATTGCTTCCTTTTCCAAAGAGCTCTGAGTGGGCTGTTCTCCATAAATATGAACTAATGAAATGGCAGAAGACATGCAGGTAGACACTTTATTTACAGCCTAAATATTTTAGCCAGGCTAAACCCCACTGCCCCTCAAAAAGTGTGCAAAAAGGTTGCACCTTTGATGGAAGGATGAGGAAGAGTCGGGTTAGGATTGTTCTGCTGAATATATGGTTTTGCGGCTAAACAAAGCATATTGATGAGCTTACCTGAGTATAAAACTTAGCTAAAGACCTTACATGAACCAACTAGCAGGTGTTTCTCTAATTTCCCATGATAAAAACCCACCACACTTATGTTCACCTTTTAAGAAGGAAAATCATTCATATCCAAGCCAGTATGCAAGTGACAACAAGGTTATTAATTATAAAAATCTTCAGTTCAGATTGGAAGGTGATGAATACTCATGTGTATTAAAGCAAGGTTAAAAAAAATAGAGATTGATGTAGAATCCTTGTCCCTCTTGTCCTACCCAATAGTTCACAGCAGAACATTACCAGGTATTACTATGAACATTCCCATTATGCCAGCCACTGTGGTCACACAAGCAAGTGTGCTCTTAATCAATGAAAACCTTTTCTTCTTTTTTTTTGGCAAACACAACAGATAATTTGCTGCAAACAAAAGGTACTAATTTTTGACAATTATAGAACCAAGAGAATAGTATTATGATTTTTTTGAAGCTTCATGAAAACACTTGTCCAATGTCATTCTTCCTGCTACTGACTAATGTTTCATTTTAGCTTTCCTGTTTAATCACAGTGTTGGGGATTACTATGTACAACATATAAAAAGCAAAATGATTATATTGTTGTGTATAAAGCTAGGCTGTGTATAAGGCTGGGGAAAAGGGTTGCTAGATAATGTTTCCACCCTGGGTTTAACCTATTCATATACAGAGAAACAATTGGTGAAGGAACAGGCACTAATGAGAGCCAGCTGCCCAGGCAGAGACCCAGAAAAAGCACACAGACATCATTCCCAGCCTTGAACACTGCTCACACACACACACAGACACATGCACACACAGGTGTTGAGTCATACAAACATCTCTTAGATCTGTAGGCCGAAGACGAAATGCTGCAATCAGGACTAGCACATAGAAATGAACTCCACTGGAACCCCATAAGAGAAGTATGATTTACCATTGCAATTAAGTTTTATGTTTTTTGCAAATGTTCCCTTTATTGTTTGAACTGGCTTTTGCTGTATGCAATCTTAAAAAGCCTTCATAAAAGAAGATGATACAATGAGATGACCAGAGGGTCTTTCTGGAACTAGTTCACAGAGAAGGAAAGGGGGAGGGGTGCTGAGAGGCAGACAGAGGCAGATGAAGAGATAGCAAGAGTGAGAGAAAGAGCACAAGGGACATTCTGAGTGAGACAGGGAAGTATTGATAGAGAGAGAGAGAGAGAGAGAGAGAGAGAGAGTAATTTGAGAACCTTGGCATGTCTGTGTCTCTGAAGATGTCTTTCTCTGCTTTTCACTGTAGAACAACAACGTATACTGGCAAAAACAAATACAGGCACAATTTACCCTCCAGCTGCAAGCACCACTGCAGCCTAATTAAGAGTACAATTACACCAAGGCAATCAGTGTCTCACCCTATAGACATTTTCTATGCTTAGTGCAAAGCCGTGCCCCAATGGACCAAGGCCTACTCATTCTTTTCTGTCCCCACTGGAATGGGATAAAAAAAAAAAAAAAACCTGGCCGTGTTTTAATAAATGCTATGCGCAAAAGGGAATATGATACAGTGCCAAAGCTGAATTCTGGACATGATACAACATTCAGTAGAAACTGAGGTAAGATTAGAATCCATGTGTGAAATCATACACTGTATATCATGTCAAACACCAAAATTACTGCAGGCAAAATGTAGCTTCTTTATTAACTTTATTGTCTGCCATTGTCAAATCTGTCAAATCTGAATTAAAAAAAATTTTTAAAAAGTTTACTGATTATGCCCCAATATACAGGCCAAAAAGGTTTTTACATCCACAAGATATGTCATTACGCTTCTACTATGCATGCCCAGCTAGGCATATAACAGTACAATTAGTTTCCCAGTTCAACACATTGATTTTTATTTATTTTATCTTTTTTGTGAATATACTGTTGCCATATTTGGCGTTACAGAATTTTTGCATAGATTTTTGTTCAGGATTTGTTAAATGTTTTTTTCTGTAAAAGCTCAGTGGTACTAAATGTCTCTTATCTAGGCAGCCTTCTTTTAAATGTATTATTGAGGGTGATGAAGTGTGCACAAGCCATGCAGTAGCTCTGTGTCACTTTTTGATCAAATATTCTTTTTCAATTTGATTTAAACTCCTTGCTTGAAACAATTTCCACCATGAATTATTTTATGCATTATAATTTTCTCTCAATCAAAGGTGCTAAAATGCTTACCTATGCCTACATGTGGGCATCCATGGCCTAATAAAGCGGGCTTGGGACCAAAAGGTTTGTTGCAGCTCAAAAAATTGTGGAACCTGCTGCCTAAACACCTCTGAGACATTTGCACCATTTTAAAAATTAATCCCACCTTTTTACTTGGTATTATCCACCAGTGTCATAATAAAGTGAATAAGTGTATTTGTTTTTTGTTTTTGTTTTCTGCTCTGTAAAGCATCCTAGTGTTTGAGCAAGGTACTATGTACAGTAAATAAAACTTAATACAGTAAAATTCATTCATTCATTCATTCATTTTCTGAACTGCTTAATCCTATTTAGAGTTGGGGGAAGCTGACGCCCATCTCAGATGGCTCCGGGCGTGGTACACCCTGGACAGTTCTCCACGCCATTGCAGTATAGTAAAATTACTGTGAGAAATTCCTTTGTGCTGCAATGTAAGTATTTTTCCAAGAAGAATAAATTGATTATGGGATCTTTCCATCTTTCATTAAATACTGTTTACAAATTAAAATCTGAAGGCAGGAGATAAAATACATTGTGGCCTACATTGCCTGCCTAGAGCAGATCCCAAACAATGAAAAGTTCAATCTCAGGCCATTAACATGGGACGTGAAAAAAACATTGAAATGACCACATAATTAGTATCACACTTTGGAAAGCAAGCCCCTCCCTAAAAATATTGGGAATAATTTACCTAAACCCCCTTATATGTAGTCTCAGGTCTGTAACATCTGGTCACCTGGCTGGGTGTTATGTTTAAGGTGACAAGGCGGCTTTGGAGTCATGGAGCTAAAATAGAAAGCACTAACAGCAAAAGTTTCTGCCAAACCTCTGGGATATGCATGAGTACTCAAATAAAATCTAATGCTGTTCCCAGTGCAGGGTTCCATCAGATGGGACAAAAGCTCATTTTCATGCTATATGTTGTTATTGACAGAATGAATAATGATATTTAAAATATGTATATAAATAATTGTTGTGGTTAAAAAGAGATGCCTTTTTATCCATTTGTCCTTCCTCATGTAGTCCTTCCTCACTGATTTATTTTGAAACATGCTCTTACATGCACGTTGCAACAAAAGGAAAAAAAACCCAACTGGTTCCTTGTCACCTGAGTGTCTCAGTTTTTACCATTGATGTCCAAGTATTTGAGGACCGAGTGATTGTGTGTGTGTGTTGGGGATTGAGGTGGGGGGGGTAGCAGCAAATCACAGATATGTTACTGAAAGGTCTGAGCTGTGCTCAGAGGGAGGCATCCAATTATGTTCATTAAGACATGATGGAGGAGGAGGACGTGCTCAGCGAACAATACTCCCTCAAAGGGCTACATGTATACAAGATTATACAAAAATGTGAAACAGGAGAGAGAAAAGGAAGAGGAGGATGGCATATAATCCTCATGTCAGAATTTGATAATAAATAGGAAAGATATGATTCCATTCATTGGTCCTTTGTCTTTGCCAACCTTTTGCCCATGTTAATAGAACTGTGTGGGTCTAAATGATGGTAAATAACAGAATTAGAGTTTATATACATGTAGATATAATGTATGTATGTATTGTAGCCCGATAAGTCTTGTGCAAGCACGTATAAGTTATGTTCTACATTAAATTTACGAGTCACAATTTTTTCCTTCAATATAATATTTAAAATTAAGTTTTAAGTCTAAATTAATTTTAAAGATCATCAATTGATTGCTTTAAAAAGACTCAAATTGGCTCACTCTGTCAGTTTGTCAAATGCTGAGTGTTAGCATTCCATGTGTTTCCTGTAATCCTAAATAGCAAGACTTCATCATAATTAGATCAATTGCACATCTATTTATCTTAAGGGTCAACCCTTTGTTTAGATCCACTCTCCTGCATTGGTGCTAATTAATGTGTCAAGGGGTGTTGAGTGTATTGCACTGCAATAACTCAAACATCTGTGCATGTATCTCACCAATAGATTTTTTGCTACTGTGCTTAGCAAATCTCTCAAAATTATCAGTACAGAAGGAAAGAACAGCACTGAGGAGACATATGCTTTATTGTATATAATAGTGTATGTGGTGTATTGCAGCTCAAAAATCACAAACAATTTAAGTAAATCTTATCAGATACAATGTACTAAAGACATAAGTCAGTAAAACAAAGCTAATATAAAAAAAAGATATTGTGTTATGTATTTAAGCAAAGTGGCTTTAGTTTTAGTAGGCCATTAATGATTACTTATGGCAGTGAACAAAGAAGAGTCTTTGGGATTTTGTCCAAGGCTTCTTTGATGAAGCAGTATAAATACAGAAAAACAGTTCATTTGAAATATATAATATTGACCCAGTGAAAAGTACTTTTCCTTTCAGATTCCTCTGAGATTCACCTCACACAATGTTTGAATACATCGGTGTTCATAATCACAGAATTACATGGTAGAGAGAGAGAGAGAAAGAGAGAGAGAGAGAGAGAGAGAGAGAGAAAGAGAGTAATTATGTATTTCTTTCTTTAATCTCTGAAGTCTCTTCAGGGGTGTGACATAGCCACCTTTCATATGGAGAACAATTTCATTCAAATAGCATAAAAGTAAATGAAAAAATCCTTCGATCTTTATAATACATTTAAAGAGCATGAATAGAAAGAGTTATGGCAGGATCTGTGGGCTTGTAAAAATATGAGTATTATTAATATTTGCTACGACTTGTTAGAGAGACAATAAAGCCTCCAAGGGGAATGCTGTCTCCTTGGCAGTCTCCATTTGTGTAAAGAACAAAGGCATTCACTTAGTGCTCCTCCCTCTGTGGGAAGCAAAGGATTCTTGAAAAGTTCCCCCTGGTGTCCCTCAATCTTGCAGATAGGAAATCGTCCAAAAAATCATACCCCCGTGGTGATTCCCATACCCGCCCTTGACGCACACATACTATTAGCAAGTCTGCACACAGCCAATCAGCCAGACCAGACCAAAACAAACAGGAAAAAGTAGTGTAATCAGCTGTTTATAATATTATTCCGTGCCAGAATTGTAGAACATTGAGTCACCTTTGTTGATGGAGAAATTGATTCAATAGTTACACTGTAAAGGAAAAATGTAAAAGAGGGTTAATACAGTGTTAAACACCAAATCCATTTTTTAAAGAAAGAGGATAAAATCCTTTCCTGCTTTTTCAGCTTTTACAGCTAACCATAAAGTAGAATTTAATGTACACTCAAATAGGTGGAGATTGCAGTACATGCATGTGAATGAGGCTGAACTGATGGGTAGCTGTTCATCACATCAGCTGACAGGAAAGCCAAACTGGGGCTCTGACCACTTAGATCACACACAGTTCCTGTAGGAGATATCGGGGTGAACCGTCTAAAATCTCCATAACCCGGCTGGCTGGCTACAGTACTCAAGTTAGGAGATATTCTTTGCATTGAATATAAACACAAGAGCTGGGTAGCTACAAAAACTGCTCCTATGATCCAGGTCTCTATTTCAAATGTCCAGCATTACTACTTTGATCCTGCAGCCAGCCTGAGATCTGAGCACATGCCTGCAGGTGCACCATTGAGATCTAGGATAAGAGGAGAGAAAGGAGAGGCTCTGTTTGTGTGTATGTTGGGTAAGTTGAGCTCCACTGACTCAGGGAAAAAAAAATCCTTCACCCTTGCCAAAGAGTAGAGCTGAGGAACTCAGATACACCGCCCATTCTTTTGGTGCAGTCAGAATCCTTTAAAAGCAACCCATCATGTATTTGCAGGGTAGAAGGAGATGCCTCATCTGGAGATATGCAGTATGAAGCACTGAGGTATTCCACTGTACAGAAGCCAGGAGATAAATATTAATTGCAGCTGATTCATCGCCTGCAGCACTGTTCCAGCTGTTGGCCGTTGAGGTAGAAGAAGACTTGGTCGACTTCCAGTCCTGGGAGCCACAGCCTGGTTTTGGAAGCAAATGCCATACATGCAGCCAGATTCAGCAGGCTATGATGTCCATGCTGAGGATACAAGGATGCGCAATACAATGCTCCACATGTAATTGGGGTTAGAGGGTACAATTTCACATGGCACCCGATCTAAAATGCTTACTGTACTGACAGATCTGCAAATTTTCCATCATAAAGACAATCTGTCAAAGGAGTAAAACAACTATCATCTTTAAGCAAGTTTCAAAGCAACCCACTTCCAAACTTTCAGTGCCAAATCACTGAACTTCTTAAACACATTGCACTTATTTATAATAGCTGTACTATTTGCTGAATTAAACAGTTTGCAGTGTTACAGGCCTCATTTAATTTAATAATCTGACATTAGTTTTAGTCTTTATTTTAAAAAAATATTATTATGCCTTAAGTCATATACACATTGGACAAAAAAAATCTAAAATGTAGCTTTTTCCACCCTGAAGGTGATTATCTTCCAATAATGGCCCATCTTCCAATAAAAATGTTTTTATTTCTTTAGCTCTCTGGACACTCATGTGGCTGAATACAGAGCCTCTCCAACTGTGACTAAGAAATATCTAGCTCAGATCCACAGATCCAATTCTAAGTCAAATCCATTGTGCAAGGTTTTCCGGCCTCTGTTGTCATGCACTTTTTCCTAATTCACATATGAAGCTCAGAATACAATATGATTTATCTTTTTTTTTTTCTAATTAAAAATGTATGTACAGAATCACCCCTTTTAAAATATGAATATTTTACTGCTTTACAGCCTGAAATGAGTGCACACACACACGCGTGTGCGCGCGCACACACACACACACACACACACACACACACACACACACACACACACACACACACACACACCCATAAATACATTTTAGGTGTATTTACTGAATGCCCTGTAAAAGATATAATAGCAACAGTTCGGAGGGTGAAAAATAATTAGTGGGATGGTTAAAGGATTACCCACCACTGTCAGTACTCTGTGGAACCACCTTTTGCTTTGATTACAGCCATGAGTCTGTTGAGATATCTCTCTTTAGATCATAGATCTTTACACATCTACAGTGTGCCATATTTGCCCACTAATTTTTACATAACTGTTCAAGTTCAGTCTAACTGCATGACCATTGATAGACTGCAAGGTTCAAGTCATTACACAGATTTCATTATGAGCCATGCAAGGACATTCAGCCTATTTTCCTTCAGCCACTGTGTGGTCAACTTCAGGTCTTTGTAATGAATCTTCAGTTTTTTTTCAAGAAATTAATGGTATTTTATAGTGGGGCGTGATAGTGGGGCTTGAACCGCTGATGATCGGATCAGTAATCCAGCACCCTACTAGTGAAACATCTGTGATATTATCACATACACATAATGACACCATTTGCCAAACCAGAGACCTCTTGGAAGCTTCTCTGACCAGATTCCTCTTTGTTCTCCTATCTAGTTTGGAGGGCTGGCTTGATCAAGGAATGGTAATAGTACTACAAACGCTTTCCACTTCTTGATTATAAACATTAATGTGTTCCTAGGAATTAATAAATCCTTTTTTGCATTCAAATTCTATCTGGTGCCTGTCCAAAACTTGATCCCTGAGATCTTTTGACAATACCCTATCAGCCATAGTTAATAGTTTACAATTTTTTAGGAGGATATTGATCCTTTATCCATCTTATTAATCCTGTTGCTATTATATCTTTCGCCTAGCTGTTCGAAGTTGCACTGAGTAAATTTAGCCAAAAAAAAATATGTTGTATGTGGCTTCATTTCAGGCTAAAAAGATTCTTTAATACTATCTTTAATTTTACCTCTTTTAAACCTTTAACAGAGTTGTGGAGGTACTTTGTAAAGACAAAATAAAAAGAAAATGTAAACTTTTTTAAAGTTTATATTTATATATGCCTTATTCACCATGACACTGAGGCATGTCATGTGAGCTCTGTGTAATAATTATGTGTAGCTAATGGCATCTGGTCTTGCCTGTTCACCTGTAAAGGTGTTTTAGTATTTAGTACTACAGGAAGCATAAGAATGACAAACTAAATAAATTATTTTATGATTTTTCAAATATTTTTTTAGAGATAGATTCCCAAATTAGCATAGTGGTTGTAGTATATACTAATAGACATTTCCACCTCGTAAACTCAGGATAATACTTAAATCAATATTGTCTACAAAAACTCCCCATTTACTATCACTAGCTATCACTAGCTGGCTATCACTATTGTTTCTTCCATGTAGGGGACTATTTATCAATATCAACCTTCAGCAAATAATTTTTTATGTCCAATGACATCCCACACCAAACTCTCAAAATGTGCATGGGATTAGTTTTAATTAGAAGTTCTCATTATAATCTATACATTCAGACATATCATTTTTATTGCAGTTTTGCTATGAAAAATTATGTTGATTACCATTTATCCTGTCACTGTCAACAAAATGAATATTGCATCATTACAGCCCTCTATTCTCTTCTGGAATCTGTCAGTCAAGAGCAGTACATTTAAAAAAGCGGGGGCAGGCAGATGCTGAGATCACTGCTGCTCATCTGGCCTGGACTTAAAACTTAATGTAGCCAGACTGATCCTTCCGCTTGAAGGAAACCATGTGGACCAAGCACATGGTGGGACAGGAATACTACAGAAAAGCATGGTAGACTATTGACAAATGAAAGACATTTAGGTATCAAACCTGTAATGAAACAAATAATTTATTGCCAGAACTTAGTAGAGAAACTATATCCAAAGACAAGCACGCTCCTCTGAAGAGTCAATCATACAGATTTCTACCATTGATTGATAATTCTGTTCCTTTTAATTGATATTAGCTTGACATGATCATTTAAATGAGCTGAAGCAGTAATTTTGAATTCATTCATACCAGTGATGACTGCAACTGGGATTTGGCTGCATAACAAAACATGAATCATCCCTTGCTACTACTACACCTCATATAATTCCATCAGGCCTCAGGCAAAGATTACACAGCCACTGAATATCCTGCTCAAATTCAGGCTCAAAATATTCAGAATACTGTGGGCAATGAGCCCACTGCTCCCAAAATACATCTTATTGGGCCCTGCTACATTCAGCATAGCTCAGTCTGCACAGCCAAGGGCCAAGAACAGCCAAGAAAAATGACAAAATCAGACACAAATGCTAGGGCAAGTCACAAATATATATATATATATTCTCAAGTCCAACACTCTGTATTCTCTCTAACTCAGTCGTGTCCTCTACCTGACTGGGCATGAAATAGAAGGTAAGATGGAAACAGAAAGAGAGAGAAAATGTAATACAGTATCTCACATTGTCTTTAAAAAAAAAAAAAAGAGTGTGTGTGGGGGGGAGGGGGGGTGCTGGGCATGAATAATTGAGCAGATCGCTTTCATCTGGGCCAGAGTGAAAGTGCTCTTCTCAGCTTGTTCCTCTCCTTACAGTCTGCAAGCTAATTCACTAGGGAGAGTAATTTATGAACAATTGAAGTTGCAAAAACATCTCTCTGAAGGCAACTGAGGGATCCATAGCAACAATCCTTCTGGGACATATTAATCCCCTGTTTTATGTAGTGCTAAGTGTACAATAGTAATCAGCATCGGAGCACAGGCTGCTGATCATTAAGGAAAAAGCTATATAAAGAATTCATAATGGGAATAGCCTGTGGCGAGTGGTTAGAGAGAGAGAGAGAGAAAGAGAGGGAGAGAGAGAGAGAAACCAAATTAAATCACCCATCAAATTGCACCAAGGAATTTTAATTTACAGGTTAATGCTGGATTGTGTAACTAATCACAGCTAACATTTTCAATGCACCAATGAAAAAACGTGCCATTTTTACCAGCTTGCTCTACAAAACTGCACGTTCTCATTAGTGAAACCTTTTTTTTTCTTCCAGCCTGCCCTTTTAGAAGGTCATCAAATGTTTGCCACATGGAAATCTTTGCTATCTCAAAACCTTGCTATCTTGTAAATGTCTAATGTTATTGCTGTTGCTTTGTATATCCAAAAACTATTATTTTTCAGAGAGAAAGGCGTAGCCAATGTACATGAGAACTTATTTGAATTTACACACAATCCTGAACATATACTATGATCTAAATTATTTTAATGCACCATCAGGGGTGTATTACTGAATCTTTTCTTTAAAAAAAAAGTTTATGTATCTAATATTTATTATCTCCAGTTAAACGGCAGCATATGCTTTAAGCACAATTTTGTCCTTGCATTGTCACATCAATAAATCGCAGCACCTGCAGTTAGCTTCTTTACCCATAACAACAACTCTCCAGCTATGATTTCTGTAATTTTGCAATGTGGCTGGGAACAAAGTGGAGAAAAGCTGAAGTAATCACTCTGAACACAAAACAATGCACCCTTCAGCAGCTCTGCAATAACTTTAGTCAAGCATTTCCAATTATGATTATATTTTCAGGCTTCCCTAGGCCCTGGGACCTCTTTATCACTGCAGCAGGCTGAGAATTACTTTACTGCAGCTCCACCTCGTTAGGCTGAGTGCTCCTAATGAAGCAGCCCTGTGATCAGACAGAAATCATGCTGGAGGAAGCCTGCATCATTAGGCCAGCCTTTAATTACTGTGATATATGGCCAGCTGCTGCCGCACTACCTTCCTCTCTCTTGTCAGATCTCAGAAGAGAACATAACAGTAGAGCACCTTTGCAGAAAGCAGAACAATGACAGATGTTGTATGGATCACTTTAAGAAAGATCCTTTCATTGACTCACCAAATCTTTATAATATGCTCAAGATGAAATGCTTATTAAAATTGAAAACCATGCTATAGATATTCACCAATTGTGTTAATTGGTTTTGCTTTGAGAGGCCATCATTTTCTTTCAGGACCATTAACCATAATACTCGTAAGTTGAAGATTAGTTCTCACTGAGTAACTTTGCTGTGTTGTCATTAAATTCAATTTAACAGGGCACCATGATTTGCTAATTACAGCAGATTTGTTTTTCTTAATATTTAAGTGCCAAGTTAGGTTTAATAGAAAACTGCAATATGGCGGTCATGCAAAAAAAACAAACAAACAAAAAAACTTCGGCTTTTTAGTTCATAGGCCTGAGCATATTGGATATTGATATGCAAAAATAAATAACATTTGCAAAGCTAGCAAATATGTCTCATTATTAAATAACAGGGGCGGCACGGTGGCGCAGTGGCGCAGTGGTTAGCACATCCGCCTCACAGCAAGAAGGTCCTGGGTTCGATTCCCAGCTCGGGCGTTTCTGTGTG
>JAOUQZ010000039.1:7812812-7844833 GCA_028564935.1 Neosilurus hyrtlii
TTAAATCCTTTCAAGGTTTAGTTATTGTTCTTTCTTCTTGTTACTTTGATAGTTTATCCTTTACATTGTGGACAGTCATACTAAGTTTTTCACTACATATTGTACTGTGTATAATTTGTATGTGACAAATAAAATTTGAATTTGAATTTGAATTTAATATTTGTGATCATAGGAGGGTTTTCTTCAGAGGGAATTCTTTACTTAACAGTGAAGAAAGATAGAGTCAAAGCCCAGATTGTCATGTTACTCTACTTTAATCTTAGTCACATCCTTAACCTAAAGTCCGGAAACAAATAAACACACAAAAAAGGAATGTATCAGATGGGTCTCTAGTAGTCTGTTAACATAATGGCACTTGAGTGGAGCTGAAGAGAAGGGCAAGGCATTACAATAAAACAGAGAATCGTATACACTACCAGTGATTAGGCTTTTGAGCTACATCTCATGTTCATCAAAGTAAGTTGGGAATTATATTTTGTCAATTTAGCAGTACATAACAATAGAAATGTATTTTTAGTAATGATTGGAAATGTGTAAATACAGTCAGGGTATCATTATATCAAACACACAAATACACAAGATCCACACACATACGCATGTGCACGCACACACACACACACACACACATACACACACACACACACACACACACACACACACACACACACACACATTAAAGAAAAGCCAGTGGCTTAACAATGGTTACACCACACTGTGCTTTGGTGTTTGGCCAGGGCTTTTGTCCCTGTGAATACTCAGCAATGTCAATCACTAACAGCTCACATGGGAAGATTCTCAAACCTCTTTCTACTATAAGATATTATATAACTTTAATGATATATTTATTTTGTAATTATCAGTTAAAAATACTACATAATAAAATTTGGAAAATAAAATATTGCCATTAATAAAGTATACCTTTTGATACCAAAATGATGTTGCTACAGAGAAGCTGATAGTGGTCTGTTTGTTTTTCATTCTTTTTTTATTAACATATGTACTCAAAACTGAATCAAATCAATAATTTGTCTTTTTTTTTTTTTATTGCAGACCATGTTGAAGCACACTGCAGGTTTTGGCAGAGCTCTTTCCCAGGCTTTGATGCCACTGATTAGCCACGTGACATGGACCAGTGGTGCTCATTTGCATGCCGATGGCAACCAGATTAGGGACATTCCACTGCACACAAAAAGCCAGCCACTCTGGTGTATACAAGGAAATAATAAAAAAAACCACAGCCAATTTCATTCTTGCAGACTCAACCTCTCCCTGTCAATGCACTCCCCATCCCTATTGACAAGGAAGGTTTGGAACAATACCAAGACACAAATGGAGGATCAATCCTGCTGTTTGCTCCATCTTTCCCTACAGGAACAAAGGCACGAAAGAAAGGCCCTAAACCCTGGAGGTAAGAAAAGCTACAGACTTACAGGGTGTAGGGAGGGAAGAGTGAGGAAAGGATGGGAGGTTGGCTGCCATGCAATAGGGAAAATGGCTTTGACAGGCAGCTGGAAAGAGTAAGCTCATTTAGAAAATCGACATCTCCGACTGAGATAAAACCAATGATGATTTGTACTGTATCTTCAGGGGATAAAAGCACTTCTATTGGATGTCATACAGCCCAGCATGAAAGAGATCATTGAGAGTGGGTGAATTGAAGAGAAGCTACATTTCCTGTTGAGGGAGAGGGGTTCAAATTCCCATAGAAGTGAAAAGAGTTAAATGGTGATGCTGAGTTGGATTGCCTTCGAACTCTCCACATGTGTATACAGCTGCAATATGGAGATGTGCATGTGAGATTAAATCACTGGGCTTATTACATTTGCACCTGATGAAATACAAAACACACATGGGTATTAATTATTGTTAGACTTCTAACCACATATGGAATTGCAATGCCACTGGTATTTCTTATTAGAATTTATACATTTTTACTTTGTATAAGACTTATATATCGTGAGGAAACACATGAATATGCTATTCATCAACATGACAATATTCTAACAGCACATCAAACAAAGGTACCAAACACTCTTCCTAATGATGTTCTGTTTTCCAATCAGGTGTATTGTGCAGACACCCAAAATATTGCTTTGTATTACCATTAAAAGTGCATGTGACCAGGATTAAAAGTGATATTTTAATAATTTTCATATCTATACACACTTTCTATTCACAGTTTACTAAATATCAGGGTTTGAATTCCAACAGGTAATAATGTTGTGCTCTTGAGTGAACCCCAAATGCAATTCTCCACAATAGGCCAATGTAATGGAATTACTGTACATGAAGTAATGTTTGATTTAGATGAGCAGAGGCCAGCAGAGAATTGTATTTTGCACCAGAAAATGTCATTCTCATATTGCTGATCATTGGTTAAAAAAAAAATTTCAAAAGAACAAATTCTGTCCACACATGAAAGAACACAAAATATCAAATATATCAACATTAAGCTAGCTAGCACACCTGGTTAGTTTAAGGTGGAAATGCTGAATTGATTTAACTAATATGTCATAAAATGACAAAAATAATAATTATAATCATATGACACTTGACGATTTTTAATTATATCATTAATTGGTTTAGCAACCCTTCACAGTCCCAATCTGAGTCCTTCATCTCCACCTTGGCTCTCACCTTGACCTGTGTGCTTTGATAAATGACACCAAACATGTGAATGAGAAATATGCTTGAAATATGCCATGGCCTACTCATCAGCCCCAGACAAAGGCCCTTGGCGACTCAGCAAAATGAGAAACATGCTTGTCTTTGCTGCCACTGATGTTTATTGATTGCTAGGTTCATAGAGTCTTAATGCTCTGCTTTCATGTCTTGGTTTTGTTGCATGGATGCTGAACACAGTATTGCAAATTGATCCGTCTTCGTGATGCCTTTTGTTCAAAGGAAAGTGAACTGGTATCATGTTAGTTGTTTCTTAATAAACTTGTCTCCCTTTGCCTCCTCTTCTCTCTCTCTCTCTCTCTCTCTCTGTCTCTCTCTCTCTCTGAACACTTGCATCATGGATGTGACAAAAAAAACTGGATTGAAGAACAGTGATTAATTTCCTACATGCTTCAAAGGCTCAGCAAATGAGCTGGCCATTTGATGATCCATGAAACAAAGTGACACATTTGATTATATAACTTACAGCAAGGGCTCTTAGGCTGACAGTCGATGAAGAGCCTGATTGAACAAAAACATTAATGTGCTTAGCAAACTTCTTATTAAATATAACTGCAGCAAAAATAGCATTTAAAAAAGTTACCAGTGCTGGAGGAACCATTTAATTATATGTACTGCAAAGTCTCTACACAGTGATAAGAAACGAGGATCACACCTAAAACTGAAAGCCCTCCTGCATGACTACAGTGAGGAAATCTTTTGGCTTAGTGCTACTCTCGATCTCAATCCTCCCAAGAAAATCAACGAGGCAGCCATAATTAGGCTCCGAACACTCTCTTACCAGAGTGGAATTACTGTAATTAAGATGGGACACCCGGACGCCCCAAGTCTCAACTCTTTTGTGTGGGTGTGAAGGCAGCTGAAGTATGGGGGCTGGTGAGGGAGAGCTACTGGTGTAATCATCCAGATTTTTCCCGCTGAACAATGACATGCCATGCTAATTGCTAGCAGAGGGATCTTTAATAAATATTTCACTCAGCGCAGCATCATTACCACCTAATGGTGTTATTAATCTCTGCCAGTGATTTCTGTTCAGAAGAAAATGCCCTTTTGTGAGGAAACTAACGTTCCCTGAAAACGGAGAAGCATGAGACGGCAGGGCACAAAGTTACTTATCCATAAAATTACATTTAGTTGTTAACACTGTCTCACATGTAGGCTGAAGTTTCACAATGAATTGTCCTATCTGAGTGAAAACCACGTACTGTCTCTAATTAATGTCCCTATTTAAAACAGACCTTGCTGTAATATTTAAAAATAGAAAGATTAAATTACCTAGATAAAAGCAAGATCTTTTCTTTCTTGACCTATAGTTTATTACTATTAAGGTGCAAATTACAGACAAATACACTCGACTGGTGAACATGTCTTATTGTTTTTTTGTGAAATTATCCTATATACAATTATACATTATATATTAAATGGCTTCAAAAGCAAGTTTAACATGAAAAGAAAGACAGAACTTGGTCAGCAGACATCATCTCCTGTGCATTCCAGAACTCTAAGTGTGACAGGCCTTATTGCGGTTCTACTGATCTAGAATCCTACAGCCTGGAAAACTGCAATGCAGAATGTCAATGAGTAAAATCCACTTAGTCCCAGAAATAACATATTAATTCACCCTTTTTTTGACATCATTACAGAGGGTGTAGGTCATATGCCACACTGTCAGGTCATTATGACAAAGAGACAAGGGGCAGAGTCCAATTCCTGATAAAGCACTGCTAAGTGGTCTGCCCATTACATGCAATAATGTATTAGAGCAGCCGTGGCCTAACGCTTAGAGAAGTGGGTTTGGGACCTAAAGGTCACTGGTTCAATTCCCGAGTCAGCAGGAAAAATGGGTGAGCTACACCTTCACTTCCTCCACCCTCATGCCTTATGAAAAGGTATCATACTGAATAGTTAATTTTTTAAATATCTATACATAGCGTAGTTTGTAAATTAGAAAACCTAATAAAGATTGTTCACTAGTATATCAATGTAGTACTGTACTTTACTACTTTATGTCAACATTTACTTGTATATTACTAGTAGCTAGCTACTAGTATGCTTTTAAGTTTTTTCTAACAGAAATCTTAAACGTTAGAAAACTCTGTTAATTAGTTTTTTTTTACACTCTAATTTATTAAATCTTATGCTTAAGTCTTAAGCATTACAAACTGTTGACTCTGCACATAATAAGTATATAATTAGTATGTGTTGTTTTTGTTAGTATTTTTCTTTGTATTCTTTGCGCTAATCAGCGCTGGTGATGAGGTGCAGGTGATGATTAATATTCGAGGGAGTGTGCTTGCAGTGTGTGAGAGTCGGGGAGAGAGTTCGATATGGACGTAACAGTACCCCCGTCTCCAGGAGCCGTTCTAGGGTTCGGGTGCTGTCAATGCCGTGGGCGACCCCGGAGGTGAGGTGCTGGTCGGCTGGGGTGCTGGCGATGGAAGTCCTCCATTAGGCTGGGGTCCAGGATTTCCGTGTGGGGGACCCAGGATTGTTCCTCTGAACCATAGCCTTCCCAGTCCAGATATCCGATCCTCCCATGGCGCCGACAAGAGTTCAGGAGACCCCGGAAAGCATGGATGGGGCCCTCGTCCATTGCCAGCGGTGGAGGGGGTTCTGTTGTTTCGCCCGACTTTGTGGATGGAAAAAACAGGGATGACTGACATGGTATAAGTAGTTATACATGAAAAACTAGGTGGATTTTATAGGTGGCAGGGAGTTCTAATCTGTAAGTGACTGGGTTGATTTGTGCAGTAATTTTGAAGGGACCAAGAAAACGGAGACTTAACTTTTTACATGGGGTCTGGAGTCAGATGTTTCGGGATGAGAGCCACACCTTTTCCCCAATCTGGTACCAAGGTGGTTCTGAGTGCCTTGCATCTACCGTGGTAGTCCCTCGTTGAACGGCGTGTTGGAGGTGTCGGTGAGCTTTGCTCCAGACTTGTTCGCTCTTCCGAAACCAATGATCCACTGATGACTGAGTATGCACTGAAAAGGGGTCAGCCCGCTTGATGGCTGACAAAGGGAGTTCTGTGCGTACTCTGCCCATGGAATGAACTGGTTCCAGGAAGTGTGATGGTGGTTGCAGAAGGTTCTAAGGAATCGTCCTATCTCCTGAATTTTCCTTTCAGTATGTCCATTGGTTTGAGGGTGATACCCTGATGACAGGCTGACGGTTACACCCAGGAGTTGAAAACCGCCCTCCAGAACCTTGAGATGAACTGTGGCCCCCTGTCTGTTACTATGTCCTCAGGCAGCCCAAAGTTGTGAAAGATGTGTTTGAATAAGACCCTTGCCATCTCAGAAGCTGAAGGAAGGGACTGGAGGGGGATTAGTTTACATGCCTTTGAAAAACGATCCACTATGGCCAGGATGCAAGTGTTACCTTCGGATGGTGGGAGATCATTCATGAAATCCACCCTGAGGTGTGACCATGGACTCTGAGGTACGGACAGAGGGAGGAGCTTCACTGCCGGGAGGTGTCGAGGTGCTTTAGAGATGTTACAAGCCTTGCATCTGGCCACGAACTTTTGGTCATGGTGGACAATCCGGACCACCAATAATGCTCCTGGAGGAGGAAGAGAGTTGCTGTAGTCCCTGGGTGACCAGTACCTGGAGCAGGGGAAGTCTGAGGTCCCTGGGTATGTACTGACATCCTTGCTGTGTTTCTGGTAGTGCCGGATGCGAATCCAGATTGTCTTGAATTTGTTCCTTCAGGTCTCACTGTATGGCGTTGGTGAACACTTTAGGAGGGAGTATTGCGGTGGGCTGATCCGATGCTTTGTCGGAGTCGTGGATGCGTGAAAGGGCATCAACCTTTTTGTTCCATGACCCCAGGCAGTACTTAATGGTGAAATTATATCATGTGAAGAATAAAGCCCAGTGAGCTTGGCGGGGGTTCAATCATTTCGCCTATCTTATGTAGCACAAATTCTTATGATCAGTGATTACCTGGAAGGGCTATTGTGCACCCTCTAGCCAGTGTCACCATTCCACAAGGACTAGTTTGATTGCCAAGAGCTCACGGTTCCCAACATCATAGTTTTGCTCTGCCGGGCTCAATTTACGAGAGAAGAATGCACATGATAGAGGTCAGTTCCCTTTATGTTGATGCTGCAACAGCACGGCCCTTACTCCACTGGTTGAAGCATCTATTTCCATGATAAATGGCTTATCTGGATCTGGATGATGAAATACCAGTGCCGAGAGAAATGCTTCCTTGAGGCGTTGAAAGGCGCGTTTGGCTGTGTCATTCCAGAACAGGGTCTTGGGTTTGCCAAGGAGGATCATAGTTAGGGGAGTCATCAAAACACTAAAGTTCCTGATAAACCGGCAGTAGAAGTTGGCAAATACCAGGAATCTTTGCAGGGCTTTTACCATCTTCGGTTCAGGCCTGGTTTTGATGACCTTGACCTTTTCCTCCTCCATACGGACCCCTTGGGGAGTTATCACGTAGCCTAAAAACGAGATTGTCAGCTGGTGGAAGGAGCACTTCTCTGCTTTTAGGAATAGTTGATGGTGGCAGAGGCATTGAAGGACTTTGGTCACATGTCGTACATGGGTGGAAAGATCTGGAAAGAAGATGAGGGAAGCAGGAAGCACACTTTTCCCCACTTCAGGACTTTGTCATTGGCCCAGGAGATTGAGGGTGAGTATGAGCCAAGGTCGCCTAAGGATGATGTCGGCATTCGAGTTTTCGAGTACCAGAAATGATTGTTCCTCTTGGTGCAGGAAGCCGATACTCAGAAGCACAGGCTCAGAAGAAGTGAGGGGTTCCCTGATTATGGATCGCACGGAGAAGAATGTCGGGCAGCAGTGTAACATGAGCTGGAGCCTTTGGCACAGGTCCCCGGAGATGTTGCCCGATGAACCGGAGCACAGTAGTGTAGTGAGGGTTACTGGAGTGGATAGAGGCTGGGACTTTAGGAGCTCGGGGTGATCTTGACTCACCGACTGACATGGGGGGGGTGAGTAGGGCAGGTTGCTAGAGAATGTCCAGGCTGGCCATAGTACATACAAAGTTGCTCTGTAGCAAGTCGTTTGGCAGGGTTGAGTTGAAGCGAATCCACCTGCCTGGGTTCTGAGGAGGGTGGACGTGGTGGGGAGAGAACTGGATGTTGTAACTCCGTGATGTACCCTCTCTGTCAATGCACAGATGGCTATCTGAATGAACCTCTCCAGCCCTATGTGATCATTGTAGGAGAAGAATTGTAGCCGCAGTGACAGTTCCAAGCCTTGACAGAAATGGGTGATTAGGGCCACTTAATTGCACCCACTGGTCCCAGTGAGGGTTCGGAATTCCAAGGCATTATCCCCGATATTCATCCGACCTTGACTGAGCCGATGTAGTTTCTCTTGGCTGGTAGAGTCATTGTTGGGGTGACTGAACACCTCCCGGAAGTGAGTGGTGAACGCGGTGTATGTGGATACTGCGGGTCCGTTTTATCTCCACTGCCCCTCTACCCATTGCAGTGGTTTGCCGGATAGCAAGGAGATGATGTGGGCTAACTTGTCACGTTCGGTGGGAAAACGAGCGGGGTGCATTTCAGTTGCCAGTGAGCACTGGCGAAATAACACAGCTGCCACTGCCTGAAGTAGTGTGCTGGGTTAATGATGGGACTTTCGTTGGAAGCTGCAAGCACCGGCCTCGCAGAGGGTGCCTCCAATGGAGTAAGGGCGTGGTGCACTTCCTCCACGAGAGATTGGAACACGTCCAGAGGGAAAGTGGGCGTGGTCTCCATATCGTCTGTCTCAGGCTAGCCTTCTGTTATGATAGACTCCCAGGATAGGATAGGTGGAATAAGTAAAATTAATTTTATTAATCCCAAATAAACAAGGGCTCCATGAGCCACAAAACGATAGGAACACAATATGAGGTCAGAAATAAAACCAGCCACGAGGGGCAATCAAAACCAGCAAAACAACAAGACGACAAACCAAGGATCGGGGTAAAATTCAGGAGCAGTTTCAACGGGTAACGAAAGCAAATGTAAAGGTGAGTCCAAGACGCTAAAAGGAGTAGCTGTGTGCATCTCCAACATCCATCTCCAAGAGGGAGTTTATATGGGGAAGCTAATCAGCACATGTGATGATGATTAGTATTTGGGGGAGTGTGCTCATGTTGTGTGAGAGTCGGGGAGAGAGTTCGATACAGATGTAACAGTGAGGCTATAAAGGGGTCTTTTATTTGCACAAATGTTTACAGTCAACCCTCACTTATTCGTGGTTCGCCATTCACAGATTCACCTATTCACAGGTTTTTTTAAAGAAAAAATTTCACGAATTTATGTATTTTATTTTCATGGTAAATTATATGTTTTTATGCTATTCAAGGCAGATTATTATAAAAATATTTAAGCCCCTTCCACCAGTAGAAGCCAGTCAGAAGGATGATACAGATCATCTCAAAGCGTCTGAAGAAGTAGAAGAAGAGGCACGCCAGAGGAGATGTAACTGATATGCTGTGCTATTATTCAATTATTTTTAACCAGACGGCTCTCAGGGGGAGGTTTCCGCCTGCAAGTACATCTCTCACTGTCAATACTAGCACCAGGGACCTCTTTATGCCGCTTCCTGGAGCTGAAAGTCCCTTTTCTGCAGGAATGCTCCAGGACATCCTGAACGGCCTTCCTATCCTCGAATTCTGATTCAGGCTCAGACTCAGATTCCGATGAACTCGGTGAGCGTGGAGGAGGGGAGTCTTTCTGTGGCTTTTCTTTCTTTCGTCTGCTCTTCTTCTTCTTCTTCCCAGTATTTATCCTGGTCTGTGATTCCTGATCTGATTCCACAACAGATTCAGAGCTGCTATCTCTTACCACCCTCCTCTTTTTGTGTCTTTTTTTGGTTACTATGGATTTACATGGCCTCTCCTTCTTTGATGCTACCCCTACATGATTGGAAGGAGAGCTCGACTTGTATCGGCGGGGCAGGGCATCAGGCTTGGCATTCAGGGAGCTCGACTCCGATACAGGGCTTGCCTTACCCTCCAGGGATCCGTGAACAGAAGGGGGTGCGGCAAGACAAGATGAACTACAGGCGGGGTCCCAGCTCCCAATTACCCCCATCTCCCAGATAATGTGAGGGTTGTGAGCCCTATTGTGTGGGCAATCTAGGAGATGGAAAGTAATGGATTCGGTGTGATCCCAGCCAATAGACATGAGGAGAGTCTCTGTCCTGTGGGTGACCTGGCTTAGCAGCTGGTTATTTAGTGCACGGGCGATGACTAATTGGGCGAGTGGCCTCTCCTTGATGCCCAACCTCCTGGCAAGGGAGTAGTCCATCAGGTTTACATCAGCCCCAGAAACAATGAAAGCTTGGATGGAAATAGCTTTGCCCTTGATTAGCAGAGATACAGCAGTCAATGTGTGGGGAGAAAAATGTGTGCATGTGTCTCTGCTTACCCGTGCACTTCTTAGGCCCAGAGAACCGGATCTCTTGGCCGGACAAGAATCTGCTCGATGGCTAGCCAGCCCACAGTAATAACACGCTTGAATACCTGGCAACCTTGACATACCGCTGCGTCTTGAGCCCATTCCGCTGTAGCCCACGCCGCCGCTCTTCCTGACAGATTGGAGATCATGAACGCCACCTGATCCTGTTTGGTGGCGAAGGCGGCTGGATCATTCTGGAAGTGCAGCTCGCACTGAACTAAGAAGGTGCAGCACTTCCCAGATTCTCCCGAAAACTTCTCGGGCGGGGCGAGGCAAACGGGACGAGGCGGGGGGGTTACTGGAGGCAGGACGGAAGCTGGCTGGGGGGGGGCGCCGGCGTGGTTGGCGGAGGTGAAAGCAGCTGCAGACTCGCTGTTATCTGGCGCAGCTGCGCGCTCAGCAGATTCACCTGCACGCACACGTCCTGCTGAAACAGGTCCTGGCGGTCTACGAACTCCTGCACTCCTGTAACTATGGTGGATAACTGGGTCTCATGGGCTTTGATCTGCAGCTCCTGTGACCTTGAGCACTTGGCTGATCGGATCTCTGTCCGCTGGGTCCATGTCTGGCTAGATCGTAATGTTACACTGGTACCAAGAACAAATACAGGACAGAGACGATAAGATCAGGTGAAAACAGGGATCCTTTATTAGGAACACAGATAACGTGGCACATGAACACTCTATGAACTCTCGGCTGGATCGCGGTGCATACACGGAGATACGTCCTCTCACTATGAAGGCACAAGCTCTCTCCGTGAAGACGCGAGCGCTCATTCAATGACGAATTGGCGATCGGGACAAGGTAAGCGGCCCCCTTTTATCCTTCGGTGGGGATGAGGAACAGGTGAGCTAATCAGGGCGGAGCCTGTAATCAGAAACACACACGGGAGAGGAGAGAGCAGATCAAACAGAACAGACATGACCTAAGTCCTATGGCGGGACCTCACAATTATAAGCAATTTTGGAGGGGTGTCCATTATTCATGGTTAATTTCTATTCATGGGTGGTTGTGGTCCCTATCCACCGCAAATAGCAGGGGACCACTGTATATGCAAATTTTAAAATCACGGAACCACACAGATATAGTATTCTTCAGGAAATAGGCACAACTTAAGTCATAAGGATTAATTAACTTTTGACTAAAAAAGTGTTATCTAGTCAAATGCAACACTGAGATTTGAACTTTCAATTTTTGTGACTGTGCAGCATTGGAGAGGCAGCATCATGTGATGGATAGCATGATGTCATAAATAAAGCTGAAATAAACCTGTCCTACTATTTTGAAATGATCCTTTACAGAAATGAAGTTAACATCCTAATAAGAAAGATTATAAAAATAAAAGAAATTTGGCAAATTTCAGGTCCTGGCTTTGGCTTAGCTGCATTATACAACAAGAGATAAAAGAAAAATGAAACTGGAGTTGAGTAAGAATTTGTACAAGCTCATTTAAGGCAGTTTAAATTTTTTGTCTTCTTAATTGGAGCAGTACTACATATTTTGGTAAACTAAGCTTTTGGTATTTTACAGCTAACCAAGATACAATGAAACAGCAATAAATGTGAAGGGAAATACTGTACATATTTAAAACATTTTATAACATAGTTTATATATAAAAATGGTACTTATGTTTACTCCGATAACGTAAAATTTATTCCCATATCTTCCATTTATACTACCTAGACATCCATACCATTCATACCATACCAGTTATACTACCATAGAACTGTCTAAAAAACAAAAGTAGCAGAATAACCACACACAAGCAGCACTCAACAGACCATTCCAGCCAAGCCAATGTGGAGCATTTCTCTGAAAACGAAGTTGTGTACTTCCAATTACCTGTCAGGGGTGACAGATAGTCTCAATAATATATTCACATTACGGCTGTGGATCAATTTTTAATCAAGCCCAGAACTATAGAGGAAGTGAGCTAAAATGACCCGCGAGGAGCTGCTTTAATTCTCCACCAATCAAATTACTGCCTCTAACAATAAGACATAATCATGCCTGCCAGTGGAGCCTGGGCTAATGGTTGAAGCTGGGAAAAAAAAAAAACAGATCAAAGGTCACAGGAAAGTCGACCTCATGAAGCCATTAAGGTCCAATGATGAAAAAATTTGTTATCACATCCAAAGTTCTTTTTGGAAGCAATGTTCATGAGACAGTTTACCATTAAGAAAGCTATATACTTATTTATCAGTGTGGGGATAATTCAAAGTGAAAGCTTTCCTATTTGTAATAAACTGGCACAGCTATAACTAACACCTTTAGAGGATAAACATTTCCTCAGTGGGGTGAGAAACAATCATAAAATGTGAATATGTGTAAAGGTAATTGCACACAACAAAAATAAAATTACCAATAAAGCCACCCCTGCCCTGTGTTAAACCCACTGGCCTTGGCAGTCTTTGCCATTTAACAGATTTCACATAACTAAACAACCTCAATGACTACTTTCCCCAATGTAAGCTCATATTACACCAAGCAGGGTGCTGGTTTATCGCAAACAATCTCATTTAGGGACCAGAGAGCAAGCTCAGGAAAAGAAATTTGATTTGCATTAGAGGCACATTAGCAACAGCAATGATTTTTATTTGAAATGCAACACAATGTTTGCAGGCAATATACCTGGGTCTACGTAAGGCAGGTTTGAAAACTGCATTCTACTGAATGTGCCTAAAGCAAATAGTCACTCAAAAGCGTTTTGATACAATCGGTCCCCTTTACCTGATGGTGAACCTGACATTCTAGCATTTCATAAGCTGGTTCCCTTGTGGCGCTCCTTATCAGACCTCCAAACAAGACCTGAATGACCTGCCTTTCAACAGAAGAAACTGATAATTTGCTTTAGGCAAAAAAGCAGGGCCCTATAGACCTGGCTCTTGAAATCATTTCAAAGGTTCACTAGGACATAATGACATTAAAATGAAGCAGGATCTTAAGATTTGGTTATTCTCAAATTGCTAAGGCAATGTTACTCTATAAGCCTTTAAACTAATGATGTTAGTGCATGAGCAGGGAGATTACATGTGATTAGGCACAGTGGCTCTTGGATGTGAGACTAAAGGGATGTATTTTGTAATCTGAGTGAGAGGGAGAGGGGGGGGGGCGAGAGAGAGAGAGAGAGAGAGAGAGAATAAAAGAAGGAGAGTTGAGCACAGAGATATGAATGCAGAGTGTTTATTCCTCTCTGTATTATCTGTATTATAATGATAGATTCAGGGCATCATTAGACATTTATATGCCAGTGCTTATCCTGAGTGACTTGTAATTTTCTTGTTTCTTAAAAAGAGAACAATAACAATACAGACAACAAAGAAAAAACACTGAGAGTAAAAAATTAAACATTTATATGGCAAAAAATATTTTAGCATTTAAAAATACCATATACCGCATCACCCCAAACCACCCCATCCCAGGAACAGCAAGGCCAATTTTACTGCTTTTGCTATTCACTGAAGATCAGAAGATGAATATAAGATAATAGTTTAGTACTTCAGCTTACATTTCCTAATATTTACATCTAGATGTGTTAAATAACTTAAAACATTCTGTCTTTGGTGCCAAACCAACCACTTTCAATGTAAGAAAATATGAAGGGGCAGAAAGTCTTGAAGCAAATTAAAGTAATAAACAGTTAAACCCAATATGTTGAATAACCCAATAAGCAATACATTAAACCCAGTGAGCCTCCATCATCACCAAACTGTTGCATTCTATTTGTTATGCCTTTCCAGAATTTAAATAAAGTTTTTTTCCAGTCACTGATTGTGTAAAAAGAAATTAGCATTAAATTGTGATAAAGTTTAGATATATATGATTTTTTTTTTGCAGTGTTGGAAGTGTGCTTTAAGTCATTTTCTTGGTGCACAATAAAGTTCCTCCTAGTTTACATCATCGGTAATGACTCAATCATAAAATGAACCTTTTCCAGAAGCAGTTATAAAAGCCCAAGCCATGACCCTACCTCCACTGTGCTTGACTTAGGAACTCGTATGTTCTGAATCATGAACAGATCCTGTCTCTCAATATTTTCAATCAATTTTGTAGTAATGACTAATCTTCCTGGTGTGTCTTTTCCAAACTAGAAACTGCAAATCAATATCACTTCATGATGAACCATGGCTTATTCAGTAATGAATGACACTGTTTATTGGGTAATCATAGACCAGTTCTTTCAAAACTGGCACAATGGCATGACTCTTACTTTTATTTTATTTTATAATTGATATATCATAAAGTGATATTTAGTTGCATAATGTTTTGTAACATAATTTAAATAATTATCTAAAAAGTTTAATATGGTTTTATATATATATATCAATCTCAGACATCATATTATGAATCAGAAAAAAATGTAAGAAAAAAGACGGGAAAACACCGGTGCAGCACCAATATGTGTGTAAGCGTTCGTGTTCCTACCTTCTTTTCATAGCTAAGAACAAATCCCAGATAATATAATATTGGTGAATGCCATAAAAATGAGAGTTAACAATGAATTTGTTTGTAAAACAGTGAATGAGACCCAGTGATTATATTTTAAAAGTGTAGACAGATATGTATACTTACCTTCAAGAGATCATCAGGGGGGAAAATAACATACCTCAGAAAAAATTTTATTCACATCGGGGGAAAAGAGTAATGTATATATTTTTGATAAAATAAATATTTATAAAGATTAATTTTTGTCCTTAAAATTATATTCATTTTCATACTGTACTATTACACTGTTATGAGTATACCTAACAACCTCTCTCTCTCTCTCTCTCTCTCTCTCTCTCTCTCTCTCTCTGTCATCCTGATCCTTCTGCTTTCTGAATCCTGTGATTTGTCCTGATGTGCTACTACTAGATGAAGTTAATCATAGAAGGCTCTCGCTCTTTCTGATAATAATCCATATGGACCCAAATAACCACTCAGAAACTGTGAATATGACTATGAATATTAATTTGTTTTTACTATGTAAAGCTGCTTCACTACAGTGTCAATTGTAAAAAGCACTATACAAATAAAATTAAATTGAATTGAATTAAATTGTAGTGCAGCAACAGATTTGTAAATGTTGTCATACATGTATGGCTGCCCTGCGATGGCCTGGCGAGCAGTCCAGGGTCTACTCTGCCCTTGCCCAGAGTCGGCTGAGACGGGCATCAGCCTCCCCGTGACCCTATTCAGGATTAAGCGGTTCAGAAAATGACAATGAAATAATGAATGATGAACATGTATGGCTTTGCTAGTGGAACCACAAATTGGGACACCTAGTCTAAATTTTTAATTTAAATTAAACAGGACCTAAATCATGCCATTAGATATTCAAAACCATCCCTCAAAATGATACACAGGTTTTATGGACTAACTTTGTGTACATTAAAATTGGCAGGCTTTAGTCTGTTCAAAAAATTTTGTGAGTTTCATGGTGTCCTACTGCACAACTGTTTTTGGAAAGCAATAATTGACATAAGTTTGGGACCTATGTGGAAACAACATTAATTTGATCAATCTGCTAGAAGTATACTGTAGCACGTGCAAAATCCTAAATCCTATGTCCAAAGTGATAGATTTAGAGGGTGTTTTTGTACGGACATACGAAATACGAAACCATACTCATATGTTATGTCCGTCTGTTCATCCATTCATTTGTCCATGGTTGCATCCTGTGCACTAATTCAAAAATGTCATCACTATCATTACCATTTTTGATGTTGATGGTGAGGCTGTGTAACTATACAAGCCAATTTTAATCATGGTGTGATATCCAATATGGGCCACTGCAGCTGTCATCTTGAACTTGTATTCTGCACACTGGTTCAAAAATTCCAAAATCAATAATAGCATTTTGTGTGTATGTTGGTAGTGAGTAACTACACAAGTCTATTTGTTTTCATCGTGGTCTAATATCCAATATGGCTACAGCAGCTGCCAACATAAATTTGATGTTGGGTGTAACTACACAAGCCTATCAATTTTTGTCATGGTGCGATATCCAATATGGCCACCACAGATGCAAGCTTGAGTTTGCGTTCCATGTATTTCATAGAAAATGCCATCACTGATCATCACCATTTTTGGTTTCCATCTTGGGACTG
This sequence comes from Neosilurus hyrtlii, assembly GCA_028564935.1. NCBI lineage: Eukaryota > Metazoa > Chordata > Actinopteri > Siluriformes > Plotosidae > Neosilurus > Neosilurus hyrtlii. The sequence continues at coordinate 7,829,011 of JAOUQZ010000039.1, forward strand.
GGCATACCTTTTAAAATGTGGCAACATTAGGCTAATGGGTAGTGCGGACTTTGTGGGGCTATTTTTCATACTGCTATGTACATTAGTACTAAACTTTGCTAATAATATAGCATATTATGCATCTGATTTAATGAGTTGAATCAGGTTGGCATCTTACTATAAAGCATTCTACATACAACTGTGTACTAACAAAAGTCTAATATGGAATACAGTTGCAGTGTTCTACATTAGCCCATTAAGGGTATCCCCAGACAGGTCACTGCTGGTGGAGTAAGTGGATCCAAAAATTGTGTAATCATGCCATTTTGAGTCAGAGAAGAACACAGATGCAGTGTGCAAATTAGCAGTTCTATATTACAGAACCAATCCAAAACACAGTCCAGTCTCATAAATGGTAGGCAAGAAGAAGTCAAATGAACAGACAAACAGTCATTGCTGCATCATACATTGGGAGACAAGCAAAATTCGTACAAAGGTACTCAATATCAAAGTATTGTAAATGCAAAGACTTGCAAAAGTCATACACTGAGAAGCAAACACGAAAACAATGGCTTGGTACATACTAGTAAAAATTTAGATACAGTCCTTTGCACCTTGAACTTGAACCTTTATATTAGCTGGTGTGTTATCGGTGTTGATAGGTGTGCTGAGGTCATGTGGCATGAAAGTCTGAGGTCTGGAGACTGTGAGTCCTGCTAGTAGTGTAGTGTAGTGTAGTGTGTACACTAGCTCAGGTCTCAAGCTCCCTTCTTTGGAAGGCATCTGCATAGTTGCAATCCAGGTTTGTTAGGATGTTGGTGGCAAAACTCCTGGGTGAGCTGCAGAACTAAGATGTCTCTAGTGGGGATCCAGCACTGATCCTCCAGGCCATAACCCTCTCTGTATACCAGATATAAGGGTCCAAAAGGGTGCTAACCTTCTATGAAATTTGTCCTGTAATGTTATGTGGTTCTGGAGGGGCATCTGCATGAGGTGCTAGGGGTCTGGTGACACTGGCTTAAGCTGTGACACATAGAAAGATGGAGCTATTCTGCTGTGAGGTGGCAGTGCGAGCTGGTGTGCTACTTTGTTGATGCCCTTGTTGATTAGGTAGGATCCAATGTAGCAGGCATTCAGCTTCATATTGCCATGGTGAGGTTTTAGGTGCTTGGTGTAGAACCAAACCAGGTCATCTGGTTAGTACATGTAGGCTTCGATGAAGTGGCGATCTGTGATGGTTTGGTGGGCTGTGTTGATAGGCCCTGTTCCCACTTAAGATGAGATTAAATATAAGATAATCCTTTATTGTTCCTCGATGGGGAAATTCTCGATGCTACAGTGGCAAAGTGGACAAATATACAAACAGAAGTAAAAAGTCAATAATAATTTACATAAATAAACAGTAGCGGAAGAAAAAATAGCAGATATAGATATGAACAATAAGTGGAAAACTATATAAATTACACAGATATAGATAAAATAGCAGCTATAGATATGAACAATAAGTAAGAAAATATATAAATAAGGAACAGTTTCAATATAGACATATGTATATATAAGAAACAAAAAGCAGACAGACCACAGTAACACATTGAGTAGTGGGGAATAAATAATAAATTTGGTCAGCTGAATATCAGTTACTGATTTTTGCACATTTAACTGATTACTGCACATTGAAAAAACTCTTAGAATACTGAGAATAATAGTGTTCACAATGGTAAAGTGGTCTACTGAGAGCACTGCTGGTTGTTGTACTGTCCCACAGCAGCAGGGAGGAAGGACCTGCAATAACACTCCTTCAAACACCTGAGATGAAGGAGCCTGTTATGAAGAAGCTGCCCAGTGCTACGATGGTGTACTGCATGGGGTGTGAGTCGTTCTCCATTAGTGGTGAAAGCTTTGTTCCCAACCTCCTCTCTCCACCACATGCAGTGAGTCAAGGGTGCAGGGGACCTGAGTCTCCTTAGCAGATAGAGTCTGCTCTGGCCTTTCTTTTAAAGTGCATTAGTGTTTTGAGTCCAGTCCAGTTTATTGTTCAGGTGAATACCTAGGTACTTAAAAGAGTCCACTGTCTCAATGTCTACTCCCTGGATATTCTCTCATCTTGGATGGGGATGACTGTGCCTTGGAAAACCACCACCAGCTCCTTGGTTTTCCCCGCGTTGATCAGGAGGTGGTTCCATTGGCACCAGTCTACAAAGTCCTGGATCAGTTCTCTGTACTCCCTGTCATCATCATCATCATCTGTGATGAGCCCAACAATGGCAGAGTCGTCAGAGAACTTCTGTAAATGGCAGGTGGCTGTGTTGTACATGAGGTCTGCAGTTTACTGTGTGAACAGGAAAAGAGCCAAGACTGCCCCCTGAGGGGCCCCTGTGCTGCAGACCACCATGCCTGAGACACAGTCATTAGTCCTCACATACTGTGGATGGTTGGTGAGGTAGTCCATAATCCATGATGTAAGGTGGTATAATCCATTCCAATGAGCTCCAGCTCTGTCAGATGCAGAGGTGGGATACTGTTGAAAACACTGGAGAAATCAAAGAAAGTGATCCTCACAGTGCTCCCAGGCTTCTCCAGGTGAGAAAGAGCTCAATAGAGGAGGAAGATGATGGTGTCATCCACCCCAATGCCAGGCTGGTAGGTAAACTGTACTGGGTCCATGAATGGTCTCACCAGAGGGCAGAGATGGATGAGGACCAGGTGGTCCAGTGTCTTCATCAGGTGTGATGTCAGTGCCACTGGCCTGTAGCTGTTGAGGTCCTTTGGGTGGGTGCTTTTGGCACCAGTACCATGCAGGATGTTTTCCACTGCTGTGAAACTCTCCCCATATTCAGGCTCAGGTTAAAGACATGCTGCACAATCCCACACAGCTGGTCTGCACACTCACAAGGAGCCTCAAGCTGATGCCATCTGGACCTGTAGCCTTCCTTGCCTTGATTTTCTTGAGCTCTTTCCTCACCTGGTCAGTAGAGAGGGACAGATTGGAGCATGGGGCTGAGTGTTTGAGGGTGTGGGAGGAGCTGGCAGTGTAAGAGGAGGTGAGGGTGTTGGTGTGGGGAGTGAGACAAAAACATCAGTGGTGATGGGCAGAGAACTAAATGCTGTGGGAACAAGAGTTGGGGTAGTGGGGGGGGGGGGGGTGAACCCCAGGGGGTGCAGACGAGGAGGGCTGCAGCTGGGATAACTGGGCCGGGGGAAGGTTAGGTGACTGATCAAACCTGTTGAAGAATAGGTTCAAATCATTCACCCACTTCTGGTCGCCCCTAGCCTGGAAATCCGGTTCCCTGTGCTCACAGATAGTATTCAGGCCTCTTCAGACTCCACTGATGTTGTTCTGCAGCAGCTGATTCTCCATCTTTTTCCTGCAGTTCTTCCCCTCTCTGATCTTCCACATCAGGTTCTTCTGTACGACCTTCAGCTCCTCAGTGTTTCCTGAATTCAAAGCCCTCTTTTTTCCTTAAGGAGGGCCTTTATGTCAGGGTTTGATGTTGGAGAAACGCCATGCAGTCCTGATAGGTACAGTGTTCTCCACACAGAAGTTTATATAATCTGTGATTCAATCAGTGAGACTGTCGATGTCCTTCCCGTCACAGAGTTCCTCTCACACAGTCACAGTAAAACACTCCCTCAGGGCGTCTTCAGTCTCCTTGGACCGTCTTCTAACTGTGCATCACAGTTGGTTGCCTGTGCACGAGAGGTTCATACACAGGCAGGAGATAACCAAGTTGTGGTCTGCCCTCAGGGGAGGGAGGAATCTTGAATTATATGCCCCCTTGGTGTAGGCATAAAATAAGTCCAGTGTTTTATTGTCTCTGGAGTGGCAAGTGATGCACTGGCAGAGTGGAGGATGGAGAGGCATGATTAAAGTCCCCAGTGGGTGTTCAGTCTCTAAGCAATGGCGATGTACTTCAGGTTCTTGTGGATAGTGTATACTATAAAGGAATGTTGTTGTCCCCCTTGAGCCAGTGTCACCACTTTTCCAATACCAGCCTAACTGTGAGAAGCTCTCTATCATGCACATCATAATTTCTCTTGGCTAGTGATAAATTCCTGGAGAAGAAAGTGGCAGGGTGAAATTTCTGTTCCTCACACTTCTGTGACAATATGGCCTTTACCACAATGTCAGAAGCAGCCAACTCTAATACAAAGGGTCTTTGCTTAAGGATGGGAGCCATAGTGAATGGAATTTTAGTGAGTAAATTCCTGAGCACACCATTAATGAGGCACTGAAACACAATGGGAGCACCAGTGAGTCCATTCAGCGTTACAAAATATTCATAGTGCCCCCTGGTGCTACTGAAGGCCTTCTTCCACCTGTTCCCTTGGCAGATGGAGATGATATTGTATGCACAAGGGTCTAGCATAGAGATCACCTTGGCTTGGCAGAGCTGTTCTAGTGGAGTTGGGAATAAGGAAAATGAATATGGGTATTTCACCATAACTTTATTTCACTATCAGTAGTCTATTTTGAGCTTAGCTTCTCCTTCTTTTATATGCTACAGAAAAGATGCATGCTGCTGCTGAAGATGTGGTGGGGCAGATGTCATCCAGCTCTTTTTCTTAACAAAAGAAATCTATGTACCCATGGTATTTGCTGGGAATATTGGCTTTATAGTTGGTGTCTGAGCTCTCCACTGAAGTAGCAGCAAAAGTGATGATGGAAGGATAAAGGCAGTGCTGGTGAAAATAGTTAGACCACTTCAATTCAATTCAGTTTTATTTGTATAGCTCTGTTTACAATTGACATTGTCACAAAGCTTTACATTAGAAAGAAATCTAAAAAATTTTCTACAACCCCTACACATCCCTAATGAGCAAGCCTGCGATGACAGTGGCAAGGAAAAACTCCCTCAGTTGACACAAGGAACAAACCCCTAGAGAAACCAGGCTCAAGAGGGAAACCCATCCTCATTTGGGTGAACCATAAAATCCGAACGATATAAGAAGAATTTCATTACAGTCCAACATGTAGTCCGGTTGGTTATACCACAACTGTAAGTCCTAAATAACTGCAACAAGAGAGTTTATATCACCAGCAGCAAAAAGTCATCTTTACAGTCACTGAGTGCAGATCAAGGCCCATATGGATCTTCATCAGCAGGAGTGAGGAGTTTCCAAGATGAGAGCTCCAGCCAGCATCAGCCCACCAGGACAGACCACAGGACACACAAAGCAGAAGGATCAGGTGGATCAGGATCACCGACATCCAAGGCGTAGCATGTGTACCTCAGCAAAACACAGAGAGGTGGGGGGAGAGAGAGAGAGAGGTTGTTAGGTATTCTTATAAGAGTGTAATGGATTGTGTTGCACCATCTTGTTCATCTAAAGAATGAGCAGATGGTGGGACAAGTTTATGACATGCTCAGAGTGCAGGGCATTGACTTGCATAATGAACTGCTTGAAGACCTGTATTACTATTCCCTCACTGATGGGTTGTCTGTCTACTGCCCTTATCCATAACTTAGTTATAAAAGAAGGACATGAAATTTGTTGTTTCCAAGCTTCTATAGGCTCTGGGACCTTTGTGAGATGTGGGTGTGTGTACCAGCTGACTTGGCTGGTAGTGATGCAACATACCTTGTAGTTTTATAGTGAGAGCCATATGTTCATCAAGACTGACCCTTTGATTGTGACATGCGAGCTCGGTAAGCATTTCTGGGGTAAACAATGGTGAAAATTTGTCTTAAGTGCAGTTTTATTCTATTCACTTCCCACTATGATGGTGATTTCCAGCACATATCCAGCTGTGTTGCGGTTGGCTTATGAAGAGAGAGGATTCTTTTGCCTTGCTGAAGGGAGAGGTTTCATTGATATCTGGAGCATGATTGAACATGTTGGGAAATTGGCTGAGAAAGCATTCATACCAGCTTCCTTTTGCCACACAGCTGAAGCCCAGAGGAACACTTTGCTAGAGAGCAAGGTAAAGAAATATGCTATCTTTTGCTGATCAGACATTGGGGGGAGTGTGGTGAAATACTGCAAGCACTGCATGAGAAATTCTTGGCATGAGGATACATGTCTATTGTCCTTCTCAGGCTGAGCCAAAGGAGGAAGCACTAAGATGTGTTGCACCCTGGGTATGATCAGAGGCATGCTCTGTGCAGCTTAATCCGAGACAAAGTCCAGACTCATAAACAGTAGGCAAACAGAAGTTAAACAAACATATAAACAGTTGATTTTGGACTGGAACTTAAGTCTTTATTTAGTCTGGTATGTCATCAGTGAGAGTGCTGACAGGTGTACCAAGGTCATGTGACACAGAAGTCTGGAGACTGTAGGCACTGTGGAGCATGCTGGGTAGTGTAGACTGGCTGGAGCCTGCTGATAATGTGACACAGAGAACAAAAAGATTTAGAAAAAGTATTTTAATGAATAGACTAGTTCTTATTTTTTTCATATGAAATTGACAAAAACATGTCCCAACTGGATATAACCCCAAATGTTTGTGTAAGCAGTTATAGCCCTATATCTGCAATATACTACAACAAATGCTTGCTGAATAAACAGCAATGGCTAAAATATACTGGAATTTTCTGCATGCACTGAATAATAAATAATAGAAGCGACTCGTGCCCAGCGAGCGAGACCCTGTGTTATGGCATTCTGAAATCCTCATCCCTGTCACCAAACATCCTTCACCTTACCAACCATTGCATCTAATGAAGAGGCTGCCAGTGTAACATCTGTCATGGGAGAAGGGCCAAGATTCTTAAAATAAGAAAATATTCTTCAAACAATATTCTTACCAAGTGTAATTATCTTACTGCACTGGCAGATAATTTAACTTTATTTTAGAAAATACAAACTATAATCAAGAAAAATATTCTAGTTATTAATCGAAGAGTTTGAGTTCAAAAACAGATAAGTACAGTTGTTTTAATGAATGAATGAATTAATTAATTAATTAAAACAATTTACATAGCTTTACAAAAAATAAAAACTTTTTCCAGTAGCTTTTAAAAAAAAAATTTCTGTAGCCTTAAAATTGAGCTCCTGAAAAAGTTGTTTTTCTCATAATTAAAACAATTGGATGTATTTATTTTTGAACTCAAACTCTTAAATTTTATACATTCTGACCTTACATAGTATATTATTCCTGAAACAAAATCAAAAAGAATTTTTGGGTGAAAATAAGATTTGAAATCTTGATTAGATGTCACAATTTCCCATTGTGAAGTGTTCCCATTTTATTTAGCTAATGCATCTATCAATAAGGGCACAGAAACCAGAACAAGTCATTCAAATGAAGGAAATAAAAACAAAGTAAAGTAAAAAATATATATAAATATGGCTGTAACAAGTGTGTTGAGTGAGGCTAGTGAGGCTGTTCAGACTGTATGCACTGTTTCCACTGTGTTGACGATGACCACCAATCATTGGGTTGTCTCAAGAAATAAACACACCAGGGAAATTAGAGCTGTTCTCTGCCAAAAGACAGAGAGGGACTGGTTACTAGGTGGATACTAGGTGAGTCAATCAAACAAATCGTTGCAACAGTTAACATCCAAATGTGCAACAGTGAAACAAAGAACAAAAGACAGAGGCAAAAACAGACATCCAATGGACTAATGCATATTCTACCTAACATCAAAAGCAACTAATTGGCCAAATTCATTAGAAGAAATGCCCTTACCCATTGTAACCTAAATGGCTTAACTGACCCTAATACACCCTACCTGGCAATAGTAATGGTAATGGTTCATCATTAAGGGTTCATGCTACTTCAATACCTTCATTATACCATGGGGCCTATGTGAGTGGGTCTGTAATTGATCTGGACTCTCCAATGCCCCCATGGCTTTCCAGAAGAGTATGGCGGAACTGCTAAGACCTCTCAGAAATTAATGCTGCATTCCATTTCTTGATGATGTGCTCTGCTATGCAAAAACATTTGAATATACTGAACATGTTGAGGCACTTCAAAATGTTTTCCAGGGTCTCCATCACTATGAAGTGAAACTGAGACCTGTAAGCTGCTAAAAGAAGAAAGCCTGGGTCACCTTGTGTCAGCCAAAGGGTCGATTGACCCATGTGACCAAGAAGCCATACAAACACTGACAAATAAAAGACCACAGACAGTCGGAAACTGACTGGGTTCCTGGGCTGCTACCACTTATAGGTATATCCAGGATTTTTCCATGATTGCAAGACCAATGCATGAGCTGCTCCAAATGAAGCTGGGAAATCCAGGGCCCAGCCCAAGATGGAAATGCAAAACGCCCACATTTCCCTTCCCGGGAACTAGTTAACTGGGCAGTTGACCATCAGGAAACCCTTCAATAAGTGGTCAAATTGTTGACAAACCCACCCATACTGATGCATCAGAGCAGTGCATAGTAGCTGTCCTCTATCAATGCCCAAACAGAAAACAGTCCACAGCGGAAAGTTGGAGTAGTCACTCAAGGCCAATTTTAATGCTATTGAAACTGTCTTTTTCCCAAACTAAACAAAAATGGAAAAACACTCAGAAAGTTTGTTTTAATAATCATATTAACATAAATTTAAATCATACTGAATCTACAGCCAGCACCTTTGATCTAATGATAGGACTGTTAATTGTTAACTCTCTTAGTGTCTTGTATTTAAAAGAAAGCTGATTAAAACCAGTATGCTACATGAGTATGTAGCATTAAATGAAGCATTAAATATGTAGCATTAAATGAAGCAAGTCCTCCCGGATACAGGTATATACACCAACCTCATCTAACTGGCAGAGGAGGAGGCATCAAAGTTATTTATACTGATATCTAGGTGTTATACAAAAATCTAGACATAAATTTACTAACATAACATACGTTCCCAGAAAAAAATATGCCCATGCAGCTGATTCCCTTAATTATTATTTACAGACCCCCAGGGCCGTACTCAGAATTGCAATGTGAATTATGACTTCATTTCAAACCTAGTTATTTCTTTAAATAAAGCTTTAATTGTTGCTGACTTTAATATTCATTCTGATTACCCAAATGATTCTTTAGGAACAGCGTTCCTGTCTATTCTAGATTCAGTAGGGGTAAATCAGAATTTAATAGGACCCACTCATAATGCTGGCCACACTCTAGATTTAATACTAACTTTTGAATTATATATTGAAAATATAATCGCAGTTCCACAGTCAGAAACTATTTCAGATCATTATCCTATCTCGCTTACAATGCAACTTAGTACTAATATATACACCTTACCACTTTATTGCATAAAGTGTACTTTTACAAATACCAAAAAGCTGTTGGTGCTGTTAAAGCAATATATTTCTTAAATCTAAAAGAAGATAACAAAAATCTAAAATACTTATTTAAGACCATAAATAAAATGTGCAGACCATCAATTAATAGCAGTGATAATATGCCACTATCAGATCAGCAACTAGAGTATTTTAGCCCCATTCAAGACACAGAACTAATCTCACTAATTTCCTTATCTAAATCATCAATCTGTGTGCTATATCGAGTACCTACATGTTTCTTTAAACAGGTACTACCAGAAATTATCAGCCCTTTATTAAACATAATGAATTCTTCTCTGGTTATGCACCTAAAGCCTTTAAACTAGCAGTTATCAAACCACTGATTAAAAAACCTGACTTCGACCATATCAGCTGTCCAACTATAGACCAATATCAAACCTCCCTATTATCTCCAATATCTTACAAAAAGCTGTAGCACAGCAGTTATGTTCATATCTTTGTAGGAATAACATTCATTAAACATATCAGTCTGAATTTAGGCCTCATCATAGCACAGAGACAGCACTCATTAAAGTGGTAAATGATTTACTGGTGGCCTCTGACCACGGCTGTGTCTCCCTGCTTGTGTAACTTGACCATAGTGCAGCCTTTGACACTATTGATCATACGATTCTCCTTGACAGATTATAAAATGTTGTTGGAGTTAAGGTAACGGCCTGCTCCTGGTTTAAATCTTATTTAACTGATCGTTATCAGTTTGTTGATGTAAATGGTAATTTCTTTGTATATTCTAACGTTAAGTTTGGTGTCCACAAGGTTCTGTCCCAGGCCTGATGTTATTTTCTCTATACCTGCTCCCTTTGGGTAATATTATTCATGAACATGGTATTAGCTTTCATTGTTATGCTGATGATACACAGTTATATATTTCAGCAAAGCCAGATGAGAAACACCAGCTTAATTAAGTTCAGAAATGTGTAAAGGACATTAGACACTGGATGCTTACTAACTTCCTCTTATTAAACTCTGATAAGACCGAAGTACTTGAACTCAGATCAGAGGCAGCTAGAAATAAGGTGTGATTATTGACCCTGGTCTTTCATTTAAAGTTCATGTATATAATATTTCTCGGATTGCTTCCTTTCATCTCAGGAATATTGCGAAAATAAGAAATATGATGTATTTTCTGCATGATGCAGAAAAACTTGTCCATGCTTTTGCCACCTTAAGATTGGTGCATAAACACGTTCCATTTAGTCCAGAATGCAGCAGCAAGAGTTCTTACTAGAACCAGAAGACACAAGTATATCACCCCATATTATCTTATTTACACTGGCTCCCAATTAAATTTTGAATCCAATATAAATTACTACTTTTAGCTTATAAAGCACTTAATGGTCTTTTGCCACATTATCTTTCCAGCACGCATCCTTAGATCAAAAGGTGCAGGCAGCTTAATGATACCTTGGATAGTGAGGACTACTGCAGGGGGTAGAGCTTTCTCTTACAAAGCCCAACAGTTAATAATAATTGGAGTTCCAATTATTCCAGTTAATGTTCGGGACTCAGACACAGTCTCTGTTTTTAAGACTAGGCTGAGAGTTCTGGTAAACTTTGATGTTGGGATGCTGTCGCTCCCTCACAATACATGCTCACCCAGGTCTGTTGGCTGATTGCCCAATGCCTCTTCTTTTACCATTTTCCTGTTATTAGCATACCTACAACCTCTCTCTTTAACCCCAGACCTCTGTGATTTTGCTGAGGTACACATGTTTTTTCTGGGATGCTGGTGATCCTGGTCCTCCTGATCCCTCTGCTTTTTGAGTCCTGTGGTCTGTTCCTTGTGTGATGATACTGGCTGGAGTTCTCATCTTGGAAGCCTCTCGCTCCTGCTAATGAAGATCCATATGGATATGGACTTTGATGTGCATTCAGTGACTTTGAAGATGACTTTTCACTGCTGGTGATATAAACTCTTTTGTCAAAGTTATTTAGTACTTACAGTTGTGGTATAACCAACCGGACTTCGTGTTGTACTGTAATGAAGTTTTTTTTATATGGTTTGTATTTTTATGGTTTCACCCAAATGAGGATGAGTTTCCCTTCTGGGCCTGGTTTCTCTCAAGGTTTGTTCCTTGTGTCAACTCATGAAGTTGTTCCTTGCCACTGTTGCTGTGGGCTTGCTCATTAGGGATGTGTAGGGGTTGTAGAAAAATTTCTTTTTAAATTAATTTTACTATGTAAAGCTGCTTTGGGACAATAATGTAGCCTGTGTTGCATCACCTAATATCCAGTCCCTTGACTTACACCAACAGCCTTATCCCAGATAATGGATTTAAAGGCATCAAATTGACTGACAGGATTCTCAAAAGTGGGGTAACATGGAAGCTGCTTCAAGAAGTGGAGCAGGCTGTACCTGGAAAATTACCTTCTTTACAAACAAATGAATGAGCACAAGCATTTTTTTTGGTAGAGGTTAATACTGTCTTCTTGGTTTTAACTGTTTTGTTCTTTTAGTTCTTTTAGTAAGACAGGAGCACTTCTCTACCTGCTTTACATGTTTCGACTACTTCGTGCAGTCATCATCAAAAGTGTCACGTGATGTTCTTGTGATGTGTTTTGTAAGTTGTTTAAGTTGTTTTTTACTTTTCTTTTTCATCAGACAGTAGTGAACGCTTATGCCCCCTACTGTCTGAAGCCTTATCCAGGACCGCATCCCAGTTGTGGGATAGGGTGTAAGCTCCTTCATCCCAGTTCATGGTCCTTGGTGCCCATTTTGTAATTTCACTGGCCTCCCTGATCTAGCAGTGGTATTTGTTACTTTCACCACAGATGAGCCTGGCATTTTTCCTGTTCATGATGTATTTTTTTCCCTTGCAATGATATGGCTGATTAGAGGGTTTCCTGTTCGGCTTGTTCTTTTTTTGCTCTTGTTTGTCTCTAGGTTGTTTGCTTTTCACATTCTTTTTGATGTTCCCCTTTTTGTGTTCCAAATGATCTGCCTGTTTCTCCAATGTATGTTTTATTGCATGATGTGCATGGTATTTCGTAAATGACATTGCAATTTGTTCTTGGTGTATTTTGTCCTTTGGTTTTACTAGTAACTGTATGTGTAACTGTATGTGTATAGTAACTGTATTTACTAGTAACTGTAGTTTTGTGTATGGTTTTATGGGTGTGTTTATGTTGTGTTTATTCATTGCCCTCTGTATGGTTTTAAAGGGTTTTATTTAAGACTCTGACAGGTACGCTAGCTCTCTGTGAAGGCATATGACGATCTGGCAATGGGACAGGGGAAACGCAGCCCATTTATCCCCAAGAGGCAATGGGGAACAGGTGGAAACAATCAGGGTGGGGCTGACAATCACGGCACACAAAGGAGAAAGTCCGGGAACCTTAACAGATTTGACGAGACATCACAGTTTCTTTAGCCAAAGGCAGTTTGGACAAAGGAATGAAATGGGTCATTTTGGAAAACCAGTCTACCACTGTCAGCACTACTGTGTTACCTTTCGATGAAGGCAGACCCATAATGAAGTCCAGCAATATGAGTGTCCAGGGTCTGTGTGGCACTGGTAGCGTCTGGAGAAGACCCAACTGGGCCTGTCTCGACGCCTTGCTTCTGGCGAAGACATAGCAAGCTGCGATGTACTCCGCCATGTCTTTGATGAGGGAGGGCCACCAAAACCGCTGCTTGACCACAAATACAGTTCTCTTAACACCAGGATGACATGTTAGTAAGGATGTGTGTGCCCAGTGTATAACCTGAGAGGGCAATGCTTCCGGTACGAACAACTGGTTGCGAGGACAGCCCTATGGCGTGGGTACATCCTGACTCACCTGTTGCACATCACGTTCTATCTGCCAGGTAACCGCTCCTACCACATGGTCAGGAGGTATGATAGGCTCCACACTAGGAAAGGATAATCTGCCCCTTTCAGCCAATGTCTCCACTCCTCCAGGGCCACTTTAATGGCCAACAGCTCCCGATTCCCAACATCATAGTTCCTATCTACCGGGGATAACTTGCAAGAGAGGAAAGCACATGGGTGAATACAGTTATCTTTGGAAGATTGCTGAGATAGAATGGCCCCCACACCTTCATTGGAGGCATCCACCTCCACAATAAACTACAGCTTGGGGTCTGGCATCTTCAGTACCAGTGCAGTGGTGAACAGTTTTTTTTAATTTTTCGAAAGCCCCCTTAGCCTCTGGACCTCACTGAAATGTGTTTTTAGGAAATGTTAGTGCATGTAGTGGTGCCGCCACAGCACTGAAATTGCGGTTGAAGTTCCAGTAAAAGTTGGCAAACCCCAGAAAATGCTGCACTTTCTTCCGTGAGGTGAGAGGCGGCCAATAAGAGACAGCACTAACCTTCTCAGGATCCATCTAGATGTGGTTTAGGGACACGACAAAACCCAGGAACAAGACTGGGGTAACGTTGAACTCGCATTTTTCTGCCTTCACGAACAGTTTGTTCTCCCATAGGTGACTCAGGACATGATGGAAGTAACACTGGTGGGTGGCAAGATCAGGGGAAAAAATAAAAATATCATCAAAATACACAAAGATGAAGTCATTCAGGTACTCCTCATTAATTAAGCCCTGGAAGATGGCTGGGGCATTGGTCAGTCCAAAGGGCATGACAAGGAACTCATAGTGGCCTGTGGGAGTGTTAAATCCTGCCTTCCATTTATCTCCCTTGTGGATCCTGACCAGATGGTATGCGCTTCGCAGGTCCAACTTGATGAAGATTTGGGCCTGTTGGAGCAGCTAGAAATGAGTGGAAGCGGGTACTGATTCTTGATGGTGATGTCATTCAGTGCACTGTAGTCAATACATGACCGGAGTGAGCCATCCTTTTTCCCCACGAAAAAGAAACCCGCTCCAGCCAGTGATGAGGACGGGCGGATGGTTCCGGCTCGCATCGAGGCTTCAGTGCAGTCATCCATGGCCTTCCTCTCTGGACCAGAGATGGTGTACAGTCTTGCCATGGGAATGGGAGATCTTGGAAAGTGGTCGATCGCACAGTCCCATGGCCGATGTGGCGGGAGAGACATGGCTTTGGTCTTGTTGAAAACTTCCCTCAAGTCGTGGTAGCATGGTGGGACTCTCGACAGATTAGGATAGTCGCTGAGGGGCTGTGCTGGATTCGGGTCAGACTTCTTTTCCAGAGAACTGTCAACAGAGGGGGACAAGACAAGACAGGACAAACCACAGGCAGGATCCCAGCTCTTAATCTTCCTGGTCTCCAAGATGTTGTAAGGGTTGTGAGCCTTCGACCATGGAAACCCTAATATTAGCAGATGATGTGTACAGTTAAACAGGTAAAAGGAGATGGATTCAGTGTAAGATTCACCAATAGTCATGGTAAGTATTTCAGTCCGTGGTTGACTCTGCTTAAAAGCTTATTATCCAAAGATCAGGCGGAGATCGGCTGAAAGAGGGGTTCAGTCTTGATGTTAAATTTTTTGGCCAAAGAAGGATCCATTAAGCTCTCATCACCCCCTGAATCAATAAATGCCTGCATAGGAATTGCTTCACCATTAATTATCAGTGTGACTGTGGTCAGTGTTCGGCATGGAGAGTGGGTGGATTTATCTTAGCTCACCAGCACCCTCCTCAAGCCAGAAGAGCCAGATCTTTTGGCTGAGCATGACACAACCTGAAGAGGATGCCCGCTCAGTGTTGAGAGGTGAAGCAACCAAGGACCCATGAAGAAGCTCCCTGCAACCCCACAGTGCCCCCTTAGTTTCGGAGTGCTTCCTGGTGATTCGGCGATTTTACGACTCCCTCTCCCGGTTGTTGATTCGTATCGCCAGGTCTACCAGATCCTCAAACTCACCTGGGGTCTTGTGTGAGGCGAGCTGGTCCTTGATGTCGTCGTCAAGCCCGTGGATGAAGGCATCTTTGGGTGCCAGGGAATTCCAGCCACTGTCAGCAGCTAGCATGCGGAACTCAATGGCATAGTCAATCAATTCAATTCGATTCAATTCAATTCAGTTTTATTTATATAGCGCTTTTTACAATTGACAAAGCAGCTTTATGTAGTAAAATTATTTTTAAGGAGAAATCTAAAAATTTATCTACAACCCCCTACACATCCCTAATAAGCAAGCCCACAGTGACAGGGGCAAGGAAAAACTCTATGAGTTGACACAAGGAAGAAACCTTGAAAAGAACCAGGCTCAAGAGGGAAACTCATCCTCATTTGGGTAAGACCATAGAATACAAACCATATGAGAAAAATTTTATTACAGTCCAACATGTAGTCCAGTTAGTTATATCACAAATGTAAGTCCTAAATAACTGCAGCAAAAGAGTTTATATCACCAGCAGTGAAAAGTCGTCTTCGCAGTCACTGAGTGCAGATCTAAACCCATATGGATCATCAGCAGCAGGAGCAAGAGGCTTCCAAGGTGAGAACTCCAGCCAGCATCAGCACCCCAGGTCAGACCACCGGACTCACAGAGCAGAAGGATCAGGAGGACCAGGATCACTGGCATCCAAGGCGTAGTGTGTGTACCTCAGCAAAACAGAGTGAGCAGAGGAATTGGGGAGGGGGGAGAAAATGAGGTTGTTAGGTATTCTTATAACAGTGTAATGGTAAAAGAAGAGTTTATTAGTGCTGGGTGCAAGCAGGGACTCCGGCAT
>JAOUQZ010000039.1:7844933-7859234 GCA_028564935.1 Neosilurus hyrtlii
TGTGTGTGTGTGTGTGTGTGTGTGTGTGTGTGTGTGTGTGTGTGTGTGTGTGTGTGTGTGTGTGTGTGTGTTTTAGGCTGTAACATTACCCTTATCATTTAAAAGAACACAGATACTGTAGGGATCAAGTAAGGCTGGAGATACAAGGTTTTAGTGGCAGTTCAAGGATCCAATGGAGTTACAATAATTAGTTCCCAGGTTAGTTAACATTCAAAGCCCACAAACAGATATTATGAGTGACCAATAGAATTGAGTTTCATTCATGAATATCTTCAATACTTAAATTATTTTAATTTAATAAATATACGTTTTTTCTTCAATCTCAATTGTCAGTTCATTGTGGAGGTAGATGCCTCAGATGTGGGTATTGGTGCCGTCCTGTCTCAGCACTCTGCCCAGTGTGATCAGGTGCACCCATGTGCTTTTATTGCCTTACTTCATCTGAGAGTAATTGACATTGGCAATTAGGGAACTGTTGGCAGTTAAGTTGGCTCTAGAGGAGTAGCCACACTGGCTGAAGGTTCTAAGGTTTCGTTTCTGGTACGGACTTATCATAAGAACCTTGAATACAATTGCCAAACATTTGAATTCCTGTCAAGATCATTGGTCGCTGTTCTTCTCACGGTTCAATTAATTTCACTCTGTCTTATTGTTCTGGATCCATGAATGGCAATCCAGATACCCTCTCTAGCATATCTTGGAGGCCGGAATACTGTCTGCCCTGGCTACTGTCTGCTATTGGTGGGGGGGGTACTGGAGGCAGGGTAGCAGCTTGCGGGGGGGACGCCGGTGTGGTCGGCGGAGGTGAAAGCAGCCCCTCCAGACTCACGGTTATCTGGCTCAGCTGCGCGCTCAGCAGATTCCCCTGCATGCACACGTCCTGCTGAAACAGGTCCTGGCGGTCCACGAGCTCCTGCACTCCCGTGGCTAACTTAGATAACTGGGTATCAGGGGCTTTGACCTGCAGCTCCTATGACACAAGCACTTGGCTGATCGGATCTCTGTCCGCTGGGTCCATGTCGGGCCAGATCGTAATGTTACGCCGGTACCAAGAACAGATAGACCCAAATGCAGGACAGAGAAGATAAGATCAGGTGAAAACAGGAATACATTATTAGAAACGCGGAAAACGTGCAACATGAACACTATGGAAATACGGCTGGATCGCGGTGCGTATACTGAGATACGTCCTCTCTCTATTATGGCGCAAGCTTTCTCCGTGAACACGTGAGTGCTCATTCAATGACGGCCCAAGACGATCTGGACAAGGTAAGCAGCCCCCTTTTATCCTCCGGTGGGGATGAGGAACAGGTGAGCTAATCAGGGCGGAGCCTGTAATCAGAAACACACGTGGGAGAGCAGATCAGACAGAACAGACATGACTAAGTCCTATGGTGGGACCTCACAACTTGTCAGGGACTTTCTGAAAGAACACCCACTTCCCCAAGTTAAGATGCCAGGAGGTGTTTGTAAGAAGTGGGGTACTGTTAGTACTCCTGCTAATTAGTTTTTTTCTTTCTGGTATCATGTGCTTTGTTTTGTCCCTTTGGCTTTTCACAGACTCATTATTGGGCTCGCCTGGGTCTTGTTGCCTGCTTCATTGGTCTGCTGATTTAAGCCCAACATTGCCAGCGTTTTCTCCTGTGCCTTTCCAGTGATTGTATATCTGTTGCCTAGTAGTTTTTGATCTTTCCTGTTCCTTAATTATTTTTTTTTGTTTGTTTGTTTTTTGTGATTTTTAGACACCTCTGCCTCATACCATTGTCTTTTTTCTGACTGAGTTTGCCTGCCATTTTGGATTGCCTGTCTATTAAACATTGTGCTCTCCACCACATCTGTCTGCATGTGGATCCTTTTCCCTCTATCAACCCTAACAGAACTTTTTTTATTTTATTTTTTATTTTATTTTGGAAACATCACTTCAGCACCAATATGTGTGCACTTTAGTGTTTGTAGTTAAGAACAGGTCCCAGATAAGTAAATACTGGTGAATGCTAGAAAAGTTCAACAGTGAGACTTAAGAACAAATTTGCTGGTAAGAACGGTTCATGAAGGAGGTTCACTGATTCCTGCAAAAAAATAAAAATGACTATATTTGGAGATAGGTTTCTATGCAAGAGCCACAATATGCATGCTTTGTATTGTAGTGTAAACCAATAATAAAGTCATTAAGACAACAGAAAGTTGCAAGAATGCTCAGTAATCTGATAACTAAGAGTTACAAATATATGGTGTAAGGAACGTGGCGTGATTGGTTGCTCTCATCTGTGCTTGAGAATCACAGCTTGCTCCCCCAGACTAATTATACCACAAAAGCAGGCAAGCCACATGCCCATTCTCTGATGTGTTTTTCATGTTAACACTTCATACTGCCTCAGGTACATTACCCTCTATGAATCTCACAGAGCCTATAGTTTTATTTTTCAATTAACATTTTATGCATTTGTCTTTTCTTCCTCACCTAGATTTCCCATTTATTTTGGTTTGTGCCTCTTTCTCTCTCTCTCTCTCTCTCTCTCTCTCAAAAGCTAATTACTTAAAAGGAATGGGAATCTTGTACATGTATTCTTGTATGTATGGAGATGAAAGGAATGTAACATTATTAATTTGCCTATCTGCTAGATAGTTTGACTGTTTAGTATTTCACTAGTGCTGCCAGTGGCTGGTTGTGCATTTGGTGCAGCTACTGGATGCAAGCTGAAGCAGCTAAGGCTGGATGACCCTGTTATCAGCTCATGTGTAAATAATGCCTGAGCAGGCAGCTCCAGGGGAAGCCAGAGGACAGTGGGCAAGACAGGGATCCCCTGAGCCTGGCAAGCATGGCCTTTACCTGGTCACAGTCTACACAGCCTCAGGTGCCCATGATACAGCTGCACCTGTCACACCCATGCCTATAAATCCTGACCTTGCAAACAACAATTCCCATTATCCACAGCCCAAGATCAGATAAGTCACAAGACTAAACAAACACCTATCACCATTCACAATCTCCAGATGGCAGACTGATTATACTGCCAGACTTTACAAACCCTCAATGCAGCGTTGCACCTTTTGATGAGTCCAAGTCAGACAGGCTGCTAGCTCGGTGAGTAAGATTTTTGAATAAAGGTTTTAACATGTAATTGGAGGACAGAGCAATATGATCCCTTTGTTTGTTTTTGCTTATTGTCTGCATGGCCATGCATTGTTACACTGCATTATTTGTATATTAAGTACTCTATTATATTTCTAGGTAAAAAAATCTTAGATTAGTACAGGAGGCATCTTTGAGACACCTATAACTGACACATACTAACATATGTTCTGAGAGTCCCGAAAATACAGACAATGTTTTTTTTTTTTTGCAGCTCAGATCATTTATACTACTGGCACTTAATTTAAATCCATCATTTTAAACTTAGTTTAAACTTAGTTTAGAGCTTAACTGCACTTATGTTCAGTCTGACGTGAAAAACCTTTCTTTCATTCTGTTGGATTAATAAATGATTTCTAATTCAAAAATGGTCCTTACTACATCTTTTCATGGCTAACAGTGAATAACCACAAATTAACCTAAAAAAATTTTACTTGGTTTAGTAGCAACTGTTTAACTTAAGAAACATTCACATTTTGTAACACAACTTTATCTGCCACTTTTTTAAGATATTATTCGTGCTTAATATCAGAAATCTTCAAGGGATACTGTTCCTTTAAGCAGTAATGTGACTCAATCTTCTGCTTTGCAAGCACTTTGCTACTTTTTTCTGAACATGGATCTGTTCAGACCAGCAGTACCAGGCATTTAGAGCAAACACACATGCTTCAGCTTGTGCTCAACAACAGTTGCAGTCTCTGCATGGTGCTGCTTTCTCAGCATCTCATGCCGGCTCTATTGGGATGAGCAGCTACACGATGAGCTTGGTGAACAGAGCAGATGTCTGAGAGCCACACAGGTGAGCAAGGGAGAGAACTGGCACTCAGCTAATACCCACTGCAAAATACACACAAAGGCTAGATAATGTGTACAAGCAGGATATTAAAGTCAAATGCATGATTTGCAGGCTGATGCAGGGAATATTTCTGGAATTTAAATATAAAAACAACTATTTTTGTCCTTTTACCATAAGCCATAAAGTGTAAGGTAATACTTTACTTAAGAGTAATTGAGTAATATGGGCAGCTGTAGCCTAATGGTTAGAGAAGCGGCTTTGGGGTAAACATAAAGGTCCCTGGTTTGATTCCCGAACCAGCAGGAAAAATGTGTGGCAATGGGGGAGTGAGCTGCACCTTCCCTTCCTTCACATTCATAGCTGAAGTGCCCTTGAGGCAGCTAACCCCAAACTGCTCTCCGGGCACCCCCCAATGTGTGTGGCAGCCCACTGCTCGAGTATGTGTGCTCACTGTTTACGTGTGTGTGCTCACTTTGGATGGGTTAAATGGCAATAATTTCCCTTGTGGGATTAATACAGTATAGTAAAATCACAAACAAAAATATAAGTTGACATATATGACCTGGATACAGGAAACTTTATGAATAATGGCATAAAATTTGTTAAGGTCCAACAGAGTCAAGACAGTCAACACACAATGCAGTAGTAATGAGGCATGATTTTTGCAAACATAGGACCGTGATGCGCATATATATATTAGGCTGTCAACTTGCCTGCTTAGTCAAGCAAGGAGAAATGTTTAAAATCATTTAAATCCTTTAACAAAAAAGTTTTACTATGTAAAGCTGCTATGTGACAATGTCAGCTGTTAAAACTGCTGTACAAATACAACTGACCTGAATTGAATTGAATTGATGTTAGAAACACGTTACATATTTAATGATAGTAAAAACACAGAACTTTTATTTAATTTCATATTTCACAGTGTATCAGTAAATAGGAATATGTGAATGTAAATCATAAGATTCCAAAAGAAAAGCCTGCCTTTTGTGTATTTTTGTAATCCAGTGCTAAAACAATTAAAAAGGTCTTAACACAGAGGTCTTTAACTTCATTCAAAAAAGTGTGGTGTGTCTGAAGGTTTTCATTACAGCCAAATTGGAGGCAGACATGATAGCTGATTGGAGACCCAGATGAAATGATTAGACAAGTAAAATCAGGTGTGGGTCCTGCTTGATTGAAATGAAAGTTTGCAGCTACACCACCCTTCCTGAATATTGAAGTCCCTGTCCTAACAATGTGTTTGTGTAATTTATTAGGTCTGATTTTTGTTATTTTCCATCTCTCCCCACCTCTGCAGTGCTGATAACTTAGCAAGGGTTACCATATATAAAATAAAGCCAACAGATTGTAATTTGTACTCCAAATGAAAAAATAACACAAATTAACTTGGGTTTCCATTCCATGTTTTTTTCTGATAACACATTCCTTTTGTTAACTGACCACTTAAAACTCCTATAGTGCACACAAGCACACGTGTCTAAAACCACAAAGCTTAAGTCTTGACACTCTATTGATTCCCACTGAATCTGAATATTGTTGAAGTAAACAGACACACAGACCTTTTATTCAGTACTTTTCTTTTTTTTTCTAGATGAGGCAGGTCGTGAAAAATGTGTATGTATTTGTTTGATTTTACTTATCTCTCTGCCAGACAAGCTTTTCACATTACTGTGTCACCATATGAGCACTGTGGGAACAAAAAAACACTGACATTAACTTAGGGAGGTATTCAAAAATAGATGATAAAAGGGAGGGCGTATTGTGAATTTTCTGCATAAACAGAGAGAGACCTACAGGTAAGAGTGAGGAAAACTGCACGGATAAAATATTAATGTAGTCCAACCCAACATCAAAATGTGCTATAAGGGCATATAAACTTTTAGAGCCTGCTAAGAACACAGCACTTACTATAATGTACTTTAGATTTGTATATATACGCATCAACAGGAGTGCCCAATCCTGTTCCTGGTGATCTAAATACCTAAAAATTTTAACTCCAACCCTAATGGGATCCATCTGTCAAATTCAATCATCACTTTTTTTTCATTTACAAGTTTTGTTTGGATGGTCAGGTGGGCATAATTAGAGTTGGAGTGAATGTCTTCGGGAAGGTAGATCACCCAGAACAGAATTGGGCACTGTCCAGTGTAAGTATGTCGCAGTATAAAGTTTAGTGGTTTACCTCACCTACCTAACGCACTTCAGCAAAAGAGGGGTTTGTTAATTATATGATGAAAGACATCAGATATGTTAGACCAAGAAAAAAATCTCTAAGTCTAAAATTAAGTTTAAAATTTCTTCACATTAATAGAAAGAGGTATTATATAACAAGCTGTCCACATAGAAGTAAATTACATATCTTAAACATGACAAGATAATCATCAGCACTGGCACTGCTGGACCGTTCCACCCTGTGTTTATTGGAAACTGGTATTCCAGCATTTAATAGACTAAATTTTAGTATAACTCAGGATAAATATAGGCCTAAGTAAAAACCTGAGAGCACTGCAAGTTTGTAAATGGTGTCTGGGTGTTGCAGTGATGATACTTGTCCTGTGAGGACAACCTTGCAGGGAAAGCATGAGTTTACCTTGTGAATGAGGAGAGAGGTGTGAATAGGATTGCATCACAGAGACCTGGCAGCTTTACAGACGCAATGATGCACATTTCTCTCAAGTGACCTTTCCTCTGACCTGCGAGAACACCACACAAATCACCACCAGAGACTAGAGAACATCTCCTCTATGAAACGCCAGATCAACTCACTTTCTGGTATACTCTCTTAAAGCTGCTGCTCACATGTTGCATTGCTCTGTGCTAACTTTGGTTGGTTTTTAAAATCAAAACTAATTTCATTTCTAGGGTTATTTTTGGCTGTGTTAAAAATGGAGTGAGTTGTTCATTCAGCAAAACAACACTACCAGCACAGGTTACTGTATTGAAATTTGGATGTGTGCCTTCAGTGCTTTGAAAAATGAAAAAGGAATTTACTGCATTGAGCAATAAACACTGAAACAATCTATTAAAACATTTAATTACTTTATAATTTATTTAAAACCTAAAAATATATTTAAAGCAGTTGGAAGTGTTTTTTATGTTTCCTAGACATGGGTCGTTACAATGCAGCTTTATAACAGTAAATGTTCTTTTTGCAGCCTTAAGTACTTTTTTAATCAAAAATGATTACAAAAATGAGTCCAAAAAATGTTTCCCTGTCACTTTTCCCTGTACATAAGATAGGCATGAAATAGTCTTATAAGACCAAAAAGAAGGTGTCTTTTCCAATTTTACCTGTTCCAAATTTAAGCTCTGTAAGCAGACAGACAGACATAACTAAAATGGTCTAAGAGGTGGTGACAACTTAAGGGCTTTTCACACATAAGGTGTCAAATCACTTGCTAGCTCCATCTGTCTGATCAGAATTTCTCACTCCTCAATATAGCCTTTAATTTTTATCAATGAAACACTCTTATTTTAAAATACTTCACCAGTATAGATAGTGGACCTGCATACAAACAGAAATAAGAGCTGTGTTATATATTTGACTAAGATTTTTGAAATGTGTTATTAATGTTAACCAGTGGTTAACTAATAAACATTCGCTGTGTCTGGGTGCTTCTGAATTTCTGTGTTTTTCTTTGCTAGATAAATTATTCCAGTCGGGACATTAAGCAATTATTGAATGAAGCAAATTATGACATGGAGAATTATTCAATCAAGGGGTTGATCTACTGAGGCTGAAGGCCAAAATCTGATTAATTCTCCATATCATACAAAAGCCTTTCTATAACTGTTTTTTTATTCAGTCAAAATAATTTAAAGTCCAGAGGAAAGCATGAGTCAGTAACCTGTGTGAGTCACCTGAAAGAGCCGTATGCTATTCCCCGAAAAACTCTGTTTCGGAATAATTCTGGACAAATTTATAAAAATATGGAAAATATTTGATAAATATTTATATTGTAAATTGTGTCATGAGGAAATAATCCTGTTTGTTTATTTGTTTGTTTGTTTGTTTTTGTTTTATAATCTAGCCAAATACTTGATGATCTAGTGGAATAATACAGGGCAGTTACCATATTTTGGCTGTGGGGATATGTGATTTTTAGTTTAAGTTAGTTTTGTTAGCAAAGTTCATAAACCCCTCATATAATAAAATCTTTATTTTACTTAGAGTCTATTAAAAGTGGATTTGCCAAAAATAAATCATAAAGTGTGTTTAATGCTTTAGTTTGTTTTGTATATTACAGTGCCCACTTACCCCAATGATTATTTCTCTTTTTGCACTATTGCAATATCAGTTTCATAAATATGTATTATGGGATTTCTTTCTCTCTACAGAAGTCTAATTAAATAAAGTACTTATCTGTCCTCAGAGTTATTTGAAAAAAAAAAACAAATCGAAAAACCGCCTAATGGTGCAGTTGGTAATGTTTTAGCTGTATACACAAACTGTTGTATCGTTTAAAGGGCTAACCCCTCCCCAACTGTCGGAGGCACTTCCAAAGCCACCCCCACCCCAATGAATGCGCACACACCAGTTCAGACAGATACGTGATATAACATAACAGAGCAGAGAGAAGCTTCTCATTCAAAGGTAGGAAAACACGTAATATTCATAAAGGAATAGACAACATATGGTTTAGTACACAACTGAGCAGTGCCGGACTGGGACAAAAAGGCACCACAAATCCATGCACCCACATATGGGTAAGTAATCGTCAAAAGCCCATTATTCGATTTCAAATTCAAATCAAATTTATATTTAACAGCCATGAACACAAAACTAAAAGCCACCAGTTCAGTGCTTTTCACTCCCCCACTCATCAAAAGGTTCAGTACAACAGTACAACTGGATTCCTGTATTGATGAGCTAAACAACATAACTGTTTTATTTTTCCGTTAATTTTTCCTATGCCAGATTACTATAATAAATTTAATAGAAATTGAAAAAGTTGACTCAACTTAATTTTTCAACCCACCTGAAGAGCCAAGTTTGGTTCAACAGAACCCACCAAATATTTCATGACGTAAAACAAGCAATTTCTTAACAGTGTGAAGAGTAATGTGAATATTTGCTTGTGATCATCCCCGTACACCTTTTAAGTTATTTAAATATACAATTTAATGATCAAATGAGACAAGTCAATGCCACTTAAACCTCATACAAATTTTTGTGAGATTTTAAACAATGGAGCAAAAGAATAATTACCAAACAGTCACACATATTTTTGACTTAGAAGGTTAGTAGGTTACATACTTCAGGAACGAGGAAAAAACAAGCAACCGGTAATATTGAAAATAAAGTGCTTTGTATGTAAAATAAAATATACATAGCTTAACCAAAATTGGATCTGTAGTTCAGGAGGTAAAGGTGTTGCATTTCAGCCTTAAAAATATCCATAGCATGAATAAAACAGAAAATAAAATGCTGAAATCTGTATTTTCAGTTAAATAAATGCAGCTTTACCAAACTTAAATCACTCCCTCAGAAGGTCAGCTGGTGGTGCATTAATTTACTGGTCTCTGCAACCTTGTCAATAATGCCATCACTGTTAAGTTCCATGAGAATCTCTTTCTCAATTGACATTAGCAAAAATACCTCCAAGCGGTCCTGGCTAATGGAGGTCCCCAGTCTGTTCTTGACAAATTTCTGTATAGAAAATGTTCTTTCACAGGGCACTTGTGTTACAGACAGGGTCAGTAAAAACTTATGCTAGACCAATGACATGGTAGGCATCTGCCAACAGATTGTAATGAGACAGGATGACATAGCAGCATATTGGACAGTGTTTACAAGAGGAACAGCTTCTGTTTTTTAGCCCCAAGCCTTCTTCAGGTTTCTTAGTGTCTTCATCTTCCTAGGGAAGCTCAGCAACTGTCCTGACTCTATAGCTCTCTAAAGGGGGTATCTTCAGTGTCTCCCATTGATTTGCAAGGCTAGCTAGTTCTGCCTGCAAGGTCTCAACTGTGGCACGCTCATCAAACCTCAACAGGCATTTACTAAGCTCCTCAAGAGCTGTTTTTTGTAGCCCTGTATCCCTTATTTCAGGAAAGCTTTTTGGATCCATGCAGAAGGCAAAGTCTGATGAATACTGTCTGTGATGGTGTCAAGGATGACATTATGGACTTTGATTTTGTATTCTGCCTCCGCATCTAGAAGAGACTCATCTTGTGCTTGTTCACCTGGCATGACTTTCTTTATTTGTGCTCGTTTGTCTGTGAGGGCAGTCTTAACTTCAACATCAAACTCATCCAGCTCCTAAGAAATGCCATTTGACCACTCCACAAGCACAACTGCTGCTCTCTTAACACCAGTAAAGTCCCTGGAACACTTATTAAGGCTGTCTTTAGTTCTCATCACTAGGTGCTGGGCGGTTAGAATGTCCATATCACTGGTCTGAAGGTATTTAGACAGTGGGGTTGTCTGCTCACATCTGTGCTGTGAAAAAATCTGTGCTGTGAGTATTGTTTCATGTTTCAGAAGTGCCTCCACATATGCTCTTGCTTAAACTTTCACAGAAGGTTTCATTGTCTCATCTTGCTCTATCCTTTTAACTAATAAATAGTAGCCTACTGCCACCAAATATTTGTGTTCTGTTCATGTTTAACTGTTTAGGTAGGTTACTGTAAATCTTACACATTCATTACTCATTCTTGTAACAACTACACACCAATCCATATGAAGTGCACCCAAAAGGGTGCACGTTATATTCCAGCGAAAGCTCTAGGGAGTACGGTTAATTTGGGATAAAGCCTGTAAGTGAATCACTTTGGAAAATGGTGGAAAAACATTGCAATACTTTAAGCATATAAAATAACAACAGAAAAATTATGGTTCAGAAGTCCACTTGCCTTGGCATAATTTTTCAAGCCATCCAACTCCGTATCAGTGCCATCACTTAAAAGCAGTACTAATGTTCACCCCAGTTTGTCCTCGTGCTTTATATGAAAGGTTTCCCATCACATCCTTTTTTGCTTCTGTTTTTCACTTTTTTCACCTGTTTAATGGGACGACATGTAACAAGTAACCATGGCAGTGATGATTTCATGTTTTTTTGTTTGTTAGTTTGTTTTTTTCTTTAATATTGTCCAGTAAACTTGCATTACAATTTCTCCGGAAAAGTCAGCACAACGGTAGCAACAGCCACTCCTGCAGGGACACGCATTTACTGAAGCTTTTGCATGGTACTCTCATGCAGATGCAAGGGGACATGGGAGCATATGATTGGAAATTTTCCATCGGACAGAATGATCTGTGTTTTTGCAGGATTACAGTGGCTACAGGTGGCATTTTTTTTCAGATATTATAAATTATCGAATGCTTTCGGGGTGTATAGACAATTTTAAACAATACAACACTTTGTAAATACAGCTAAAACATTACCAACTGCAGCTTTAATTGTTAGGTATTGACCCCCAGAGTGATAAGTGCAAATTACAGTTGAGTGTCTATGAACACTTTGCACAAAGCAATTTTTTGCATTTTCTTCCTTTCTTCAGTTCAAACATTCAAGCACTGCATGAGACTGCTGTTGAACAGCAATTATCAGTTCATGCCACAGACACCCTTTTAAGTGTGGGCATTGACTCAGTCATACAAAACCGCAATTTTTATTTGTCATTCCTTTGGAGTTTTGCCTTGTGTTTTATTTAATTGTTTATTGGTCCACTCAAGCTCAAGCTCAGAAGATGCATATGATATCAGAATGTCTTGATATTTACATATATGTGTAAAACTACTTAGAAAATGTCATCTTTTATGGTAGACCTCCCAATATTTAGGAGAACAAAATGTATGTATACAACCAGATAGATTTAGAGTAAATTAAGGTAAATTAAAAACACTTAATATTTGGTTTCATATCCATTGCTTGCATTCCACTTCTGTGATGCTTGTACTGCAGCTTCTTTCTGTCTGCTCTGCATGGGTTGAAAAGCATGCGTCTGCTGATTGATTTGAACAGTATAAGGCCACTTTTTTTCGTGATGCAATTCTTTTTGTATTGGCAGTGTGTTTTAGTTGTGTGCGCCATTGATATTCCTTCCAATTTACTTGGATGTATTTTTCTGTAAAGTGAAAATTTACACAAAGAATTGTGTAAATCGTGTAAAGTGGTTGGTTTTTAATTAATTATGTGGCTACCACAATGGATTATATTATAAATAAACAGTGAATGGATGAAAACAAAGCAAAGGCGAAGTCATTCACATATGTAATTAACAAAGGCAAGTCCTGGCTGAACATAACTCCTTTGATGCAAAAAAGCACATTTTGAAATCTTGAAATGGTCATGTCATATGTGAACATTAGAAGATTTTAATTGGTTGACGCCAAACACCTAATTTTTCTGTTACTTTGTACCATTAACATGTTTGCACCCAAGATGTGACTTAACCTGCTTCTTGCTCTGACACCTTAAATTAGTGAGCCTGTTCCAGAAGCAGCCTTGTAAGTCCAAGCCATGACACTACCTCCACCTTTGGTGGAAATGTAAAATTTTATGACTGAACTGAGTTTTAGACTGCCTTGAAAGTGTGCAAAGCACATAATAATTCACTTTCCAGCTGTCTTCAGAGGATGCTTCAGACTAAGAAAACCAAGGATGAGCTATGGCCTAAAGATAAGTTAAAGAAAAGAAGGTAAATACTAACGTAAAAAACATATGTGTATCAGTCAAAGGAGTGTAATAGTTATAACACTGACATGACAATGTGCAGTTCAATATAAAAAAAAGAAAGAAAAGGGAAGAAACTTAAAGTACAAGTAAACAAATATATAACTGGTGGCTGATACTATTTTTTATTATTCTTTGTTTGGTTGTTTAGTTGTTTAGTTGGTTGATTGTTTTTTTTGTTTGTTTGTTTGTTTAGTTTTGCTGCTGTTGTTCTTAATGGTTTTGATTGATTTTGTGGAGCAAGTTTTGAGTGCTTCAAGGTAGAATGAATTATAAATATATAATTAAATTAAGAATTGTATGCAGTTTTGTTTTTGATCTGTGTTGACTTGATTTTTGCACTGCAGGACTGGGGAGTCTAAGGGTGGTATAAATGGGTGTTCTAAATCAATTCCGCTATGTATTTAGGGTAGGCATAATAAGTTCTTGGCTTCAATCTACACCTTTTTTGGACAGAATTTTTGTTAAGTTGCTCATTTAAAATTTAAATTTTACTATTTTACACATTTCATTATTGGCTTTAATTTGTGAAATTTATTTTTGTTGTTTTCTGCAAGTTAATAAATACCCAAAAATAAACATTCTTTCAGTTATTCATTCATTAGTGACTGATCAGTTCATGTGTTTTGGATAATGAGCAGATCCTTTCTTTCTTCACGTTTTTTCTCCTTTTTGTCACTTACAGCTTGGTTAAGAAATGTTGTGGCTTACCTCCATGTTTCTTTGCAAATTCCAATCTGGGCTTGTGATTTTTACTGCTGATGAAGGCTTTGCATGTTGTGGTATGGCTGCTATATTTTTGCTCTTGACAAGTTCTTTAAACAGTGACTGTTCTTTGAACAGTGGCCCAGTGTTTCTGTTATCGACTGCTATTTGTCTTTCCTTGGCCGAACTGTTCCATGTCTGGTTGTTAGCAGCAATGGCTTCTGTCTTTTTCAGGACATTCCAGTTTGGTGTTTTGTTGTTTATGCCCAATGGTCCTTCAATGGCTCTAGTCAAGTTTTACTTTTTTCAGCTTTAAAATATCTTGCTTTTCTCCATTAAAAAAAAGCTCCCAGGTCTCCCTGTTGGTTTATCCTTTTCAACAAAAAGTCTTTAAAGGTGAAACCTAGTGCTTAAACCAAGAGGATAAACTCAGGAGTCAAATTAATAGGCAACAAATGTCAAACTGTCAAAATTAATAGGCAACAAACAAAAAACATCTCAGTTGCATGTTCCAGTATTTCTATTCACTTAAAAATGGATGTGTTCAAACTAAATGTTCAATAGACTAAATTGTTTAATACATTTAAATATAAGGAAATCAAAAGTGACATTGTGATTTCTCATTGTACAGCGCTGAACAAATCAATAGACTACCTGTCACAACTGCAAATTGACTTTAAATGTTTATTTATGTATCAGAATGCAGTGGTCCAACACATTCGTTGAAATTGTGTAGATATAATTTAAACAAGAAACAGCACTGAAAAAGATAGACTGAACAAGAATCTCGATGTGAATTCACTTGCAAAACATAAGATTTAACTGATTTGTAGATTTCCTACAAAGTAATCAATAACAGTTACAATCAATATGGAACACCTAAAAAATCTGTGTGCAGATAGTCTCCAGCCAAGGCTTGTCGGGATGAAATTGTAGTACTGTTATTTTTTCCCCACATACAATATATATATATATATATATATATATAT
>JAOUQZ010000039.1:7868851-7879944 GCA_028564935.1 Neosilurus hyrtlii
CTGCCTGAAATAAAGAGCTTTCTAATGACAAGGAACGAGGAGCAAGAGGAACTATCAGATGATGCATGGCTACTGGACCTGGGGTTCTGACAGACCTAACAGCTAAATTGAACTAAAGTATTTGCTCTGCCATGTGGAGTTGACATGGAGATAGCTGATTTGCAAAATGATGTGGAGCTGAAAGCAAGATCGCGGGACAGTGACTTTTGGAGACTTGTCAGCAAAGAGAAGTTTCCTCTCCTCAGTGCATGTGCAGTAAAAGAGTGGGCCTACTTTGGATCAACTTGCCTCTGTAAAGTGGCATTTTCACAGATGAAAATCATCAAATCTAAGTACAGGAGCCGACTTACAGACAGACACCTCACAGATTGCCTCAGACTGGCTGTTTGTACTAAACTACAAGGCCCTCACAGACAGTGTTCAGTCACAGCCATCACACTGACTTAGTAATGATGCATGAGATGAGACACAGAACTGCACTTATTTGAAGGTTCAGTTGCTGAACATAACATTATATGGGTAAGTTGTATGATCTGCTCACTGTGTATTTTTTTCTTTATTGTTTGTTATTATCATTAGTATTTAATAATTTCCTCAGATGGGAAATAGGTCACATGCTTTTGTTTTTTGTGATACACTGATATTTATTGTTTAAGAATTTATGTTGTGTTACAGAGTGTACTTGGTCACATCTATTTGAAAGCTGGTCCAAGTTGTGTGATGTATGTTTTTTACAGTTAGGCTGAATAAAATGCCTCAACTTGTAATTACAATCTGGACAGTATTTTTCTTTATACTTCAGTAGGTAGATCTTGTCTGTCACCAGGGCTGAGGTAAGGGATCTTTGGTTTAAAAAGGTTGGTGACCACTATAATAGAGTATGACTCAAAAATGTCAAAAAGAAACAGCTATAAAACTATATCATATTCATTCATTCATTAATTTTCTCATTCATCAGTCATTCATTTTCTGAACTGCTTAATCCTAATTAGGGACACAAGGAGGCTGGCGCCCATCTCAGCCGACGTGAGGGCAAAGTACACCCTGGACAGCTCGCCACGCCATCACGGACTATAGTATATATGTGTATATATTTATTTGTATGTGTGTGTGTGTGTGTGTGTGTCTGACTGAAAGTGGAGAGTATAGATGAAAGTGCCAGTTTTCAGAGTCACAGCTTTCCCAGGCCTCCACTGATGAATGGTGCTGTACATAAATTCAGACCATTTGCAAGCTGAAAGCTGCAGTGCACAGACTAAACAATGCTGACCCTAATCATGACCTAACCAGTCACCATGGCGCTGTTATCCCTGTAGTCCCAGCAGTCAATGTCAGCCTGGTAATTAACTCTAGAGACCGTATACTGAAGCCCAACACAAACTGCATGTAACCTATGTGACTGTAATTTCCTCAAGCATACAGATCTTTTTTTATGCATATCAAAAGCGTGCAACATACAGCTGAGTGACTTACTTTGTCCACAGTACAGTTTGTTTTTATAACGTTACTTAATTGTTGTAACATAACAAATGCCGATATGCCGATAAGTATATATGTATATTTGAAGTAAAATGTCAAGATTACTCAGTCTGACACCCATCCCCCAGCCCCCCCACCCCCCACCCCCAATTTTTTTTTAAATTACCCCTGTGGCTGATTTGATCCTCCAAGGTAAAAACACAGAATACCAAGAAATACTTGGAAATACCTATTTCACCCCCCGAGGGAGAGATTACCAGTGCCTGGTCTTTGTCACATGTAGATTCTCACGCTTGCCATGAGTGTAAGCTGTTAGAAAAACAAACACTGTGGTGCAGGTTGATTCTTTTCCTTTTACTCCTGGAATTTGTTAAATTCATTGACCTGATGTTACCATTTAAGATTCAAGTCTATACATGCTGTACTACACAGGGCTTAAACTCATATTGCACATTCAGTTGAGATTTTACTGCTGAACCCTTACACACCTCTTAAAAAAATTAAACAGGCTTTTCAAAGCATCCTTCTTAATGCTGGTTCACATCTGAATCCTGGCCTGAGGGCACATCATTAGTCGGAGAATCAAAATTTCTAATCCTCCATGACATTCTGATTCACACGACAAAGCATCTCTGATGAATTCAAAATCTAAGTCATGTTCTACGAACCTGACCTAATCTTTACAAAACCAGAAGAAAAGACTCTTTAAGGATGCTTTCATTGATGCTCTGTTGAAAAGCTCTTCAGAACACAGGACAGGGTGAATCAGATTAGACATTTGGAGGGGAACTATCAAAGCGAGCAGCCCTGCAGGTTTAATGGCTGTAGTACAAGCAGACCTAAACATGCTGGAGGCCCGTTGACACCTGCCGGCTCCAAGCCACTGCACTGATGGGGCTGCATTGATGTTTGGATTAGGGCATGCCTCTGTGATCAAGTGGTCAAACACTAGATAAAAATGAGAGAAACACCCTTTAATCCTCCCAAACTCCCCATTAAATAGGATTTTAAGGCATATCGTCTCAAGTGACTTCTTTCTACAATGGACCAGTGTTTTGGGATTAATTCAGACGACATTTCAAACATGGATTTGTTCACTTTCTGGACAGCTACAAGGTGTTTGTGTACAGAAGGGTGACTTAAGCAATTGCTTTGACGTTGATCAGATGGCACTGCTTTGGAAAGTTTTTTTTTAATCCACCATTGACCGTTCAGATAAATGGAAAAAAATATGACATATACACTCCAACTGGCACTATATTACTCTATGGATTGTACAGTGTTTAGTACAGTTTTGGCTAATCAGCTCATTAAGTTTTTGTTTTGTTTTAAAATCATTTGCTTATCCGCTTAATCCTATTAGGGCTGCGAGGAGGCTGGAGCCCATCTCAGCCGACACTGGGCAAAGGTGAACAGCTTACCAGACCATCGCAGCTCAACAAACACACAACTATTCACACTCATACTCATACCAAAGGACAATTCAGAACAGCCTATTAGCCTCATGTGCATGTCTTTGGACTGTGGGAGGAAAACGGTGTCCTCGGAGGTAAACCATGCAAACATGGGGAGAACATGCAAACTCTACATAGAATTGCCACTGTTAGGCAGATGTGCTAAACACTACAATCACAGAAATACCGCAGTATAAATTTGCATTGGTCATGCCTAAATTTATTACCAAATTTACTGAAGGCTAATGGCAACAAAAAAGCATGATATCAAGTCTGTATACATAATTAATCATCTATGATAGCCTGAATCAGTTTTCAGAATAGACTTGAGAGGAATTTACAGTATGCTTCACAGCAAAAACACATACATGGAAGCATGGAAAGCATGAAAACTGCACAGAGCAAAGTAAAATTAGGCTACATAGTCATTACAAAAGACTTGCTAATGATAAGGATCAGAGTAAAAGGTCATTACTTCCTCAGTCCATAATTAATACTGACTAGATTAGCTGAGTGCGTTTACAGTCATAGCATACCTCATTAAAAATAATAGTCTGATGTTTAATATTGCTACATATTATGTAGGATTAAGATGAATACATGGATAGAAAGATATTACAAAGATGAGACCAAAAAAGCATTGTCTAATTCCTGTGAATGACAGAATGCATGTTTTGTTTTGTTTTGTTTTCTATTGCAATAGCACCCGACACCCTTTTCTCCCCCTGTTTAGTCTGGGCCAGTTCCCACCTACCAGTCTGCTCTCCCTTATCAAGTGACAGCTACCAACTGGGAGGTTTTCCCTTGAGACACATGAAACTGCTAACCACCAATGTTTTCATACTGCTGCTCATGCAGCATCACAGAGAATTATAACACAGTCAGGGCAAAGTGCTATAAGCTTCCACATTCATGATCTCACAGATGCCTACAACTGGTTAGCATCACAGTGACTGACAAGTGAGAAAGAGTAATTTGTACCTTTCACTCATGATTCACTGTTCAATGTTAGTATGTGCAAGTAAGGAATATATCTTTGCATTAGAGGAGAATAATCAATGACAGGGTTATATGACACTAATAACCTGCCAACAATTACAATTTTTACAATGTATTAATAAATGGCATTGTCTTTAGCGTTTACAGTTAATTACAGTTTACATTAGTGTTGTGCTCCAGCTGCTCCACAAATTGGTTATCACTAACTCTAGGGCAGCTAGTATAGAAGCAGCTTTCCAGCTTTTTTTTTCACTTTCTTGATACTAATGATAAAAAAAAATGCTGCTTGTATTACCAAGACACCTTGAAGCCTTCTATCCGAAGACCTTCCTGTGGCATGAAATAGATTGGCCTTTACATTTTGCACATATAAAATCACCTTCCCTAAATATTTTATAAACATCTCCTTAAAGAAAGTTAAACTATATGAATATACCTATTTCTTTGTTGATTTCATCCTTTTATTATTTCAACAAGCCCTAAACTGTTGTGGTCGGTGGCAGAGTTTGAATTAGTCTTTGTCTCCCTCTGTTGGATTTTCTAAATTCCACCAGTATACACAAGATGCACCTCATTCTTCATAAGAATAGAAACTTAAAGAAAAAAGAAGTTGCCTCAGAAATTGCAGTTTCTCAATACTGGAAGTTTGGGACTTGAGTGTTGTTCAGGTCCAATGTGTCCAATCCTCTGACAGGGCAGGGGTCATTAATCACTGGGCTGAGTGGTGGTGGAGTAGTGGTAGTTATGAAGGCAGGGGGCTATGATTACGTACTGATTAGGATTTAGTTTGAGTCTGTGTAGGTGTGCATGGGAGCATGTGCTGTGCTGATTACATCCCCAACACCATACAGTGTTTCTTCACATCAGCTTGGAGAACTGCAGGAAGCCACAAAAAAGCAGTGTGTGAATGTGTCAGTGGGCCACTTAACAGGGTTGTTTATGCTGAGCTCAGCAGGAAGAGAGTTGTGGGGAGCAACAAAAGCTGTCCTGTACTCCTGTCATTACACAAACACATTAAAGCACAAGTATTTACTTTGTAAATATAAAAGAATAAACATGTTTTGATAGTGGAAATACCATATGGGGAATGGGGGTTGAATGGTTGAGACAGTTTTAAGGACAATACACAGCCTACTAACATTAACTGAGCTTCTTATAATATGTTTGTGTTAAATAACAATAAATTGTTACACTAATTCAAGGTACAACTAAAGTAACATCTAAAATCTTGGTATTTATACTAAGCATACATAATAACATTCAATACACCTGCCGAATATTCAGTAGGTTCCCCTTATGGCGTCCATTACTCTGTCTCTGGTTCACTGTTTGTCCTTCCTTCGACCACTTTGGTAGGTACTAACTACTGCATACTGGGAACATTTCACAAAACCTGCAGTTTTAAAGATGCTCTGGCCCAGTACTTGTAGTCATCCTCAATTATTCTTTGTCAAAGATACTCACATCCATACAATTTCCCATTTTTCTGTTTCCAATACATTAACTATGAGAACTGACTGTTAACTTGCTGCCTAATACATCCCACACCTTGAGAAGTACTGTTGTAACAAAATAATTCATTTCACCTCTCGGTGGCTGTAATGTTATAGTTGATTGCTGTAATTCACAACATATTTCTCTGTACTTACATCTGCACTTCAGCAGTCAAAATAAATGACTAAATTTGTCTATGCACTGACAAAGTCTAGTCTGTTGGGAAGAGTAATTGCTCATTGTAGGGGCGTGTTGGGTACTTGAAAGCTTTATTTTACATGTAAGATATAAGATGTTTGAAAAAAATGGAACTTAAGAGCATTCTGTTTTCATTGTTTTAAATATAATTTGAAAAGGATGAATTAAGACGGCATGAATAGAAATTGCACGTCCACCTCACAACAAGACGGTCCTGATTCGAATCCTCAGCTCAACGAGGGAATTTCATTTTTTTGTTTGCATACATTGGTTTCCTTCAGGTACTCTGGTTATCTTCCCCAGTCCAGAGACTAATTGGCTGTTTCAAATTTCCCCTAGGTGTGCAAATGGTTGTATGTGTGTTGGTCCTGCAATGGCCTGGCGAGTTATTCAGGTCTGTACCCCTCCTTCGCCCAGAGTAGGTTGAGATAGGCGCCAGCCTCCCCACGACCCTAGTAGGATCAAGCGGTTTGGTAAATGAGTGATATGTGAGAATGGATGAAATTTTTATTGGAAGTGAGAGCAGTCATGGCGGCACGTGAATGGTTGCATGTGTGTTGGCTATGCAATGGCCCAGGATGTACCCTGCCTTTGCCCAGAGTCAGCTGAGATAGGCGCCAGCCTCCCCACGACCCTAATTGGGATTAAGCTGCTTAGAAAATGAATGAATGAGAGCAATCTCACCTCACATCCCCCAGTAATCCTCAACCTGATCACAAACACTGCTTTTAATTCTATTGTGAATATGTAGCATGTACAATGTGAAAAAAAATCTATATAAACAAAAAATTGCATTACTGCACTTGTGATTAATGAACAAAAAGTACATACACCGTACTTATGGTATTGTTCTTGATTAGTAATTTGAATTGTCATTACAAGTCATCTGTAAATGAGGTCAAGGCTGCTTGACTCTCCAGTCCTTTTTCATTACATAAATCCCATGCACTGAGGACCAAATTCAATTTCCATGCTGCCCCTGCTGAGTCCATAAACATCTGGGGCAATTTATGCTCATTTAAATTGAACCTCCCATGTCCGGAAACGACACTTTGTAGTTGTCACAATCATTTGAACACGGTCAAGGCAACATCTCTGTTCTAAATACAGTAATTTAATCTACTCTCACTCCCAGTTTAGTCTGCCAGCTATCATCTACCAAAGCATAAACAAAACTGCTTAAGCTTGTACACTATCTTTGCCAGATGGTAAGGTTTTTGCTTGCCTGCTTCAAATGTTAAATGTATAAGATTTTCTCATTGAAAATCTCCTTCCTGTTGAATTGATTTTCTTTCTCTAATTTCTTTTTTAATAAAGAAGCAACTTAAATCCTTTTGGCCGTTGATCACTGCAAGTCAAGGTGGAGTTTTTCAGCAGAGCACTTCAGCACTTGTGTCTCTTTGGAATATGAAAGTCAATCTGATAATGGATGTAAAAATTTGTTCTATGCTTTATATTCAGTGGGTAAGTATGATCACAAAAGCACTTAAAAGACAATTCATCGAATGTTATTATTTTGTAGTATTGGTGACAATGAGATGATTAGGAGAAACTACTGATTAGGAGATACTGCTTTTTAGTGAGATTATGGGTCTGTTACTGATAAGTAGCTACTTAAAATTATGCTTCATTTGAACATGTTTGTGGTGTCACTAATATGCAGACACATTTTAAAATACCCCCCACACACAGCCTCCCATCTTGTGAGATAGTCACAAAGCAGTTGCAAAAATCATAAAAAGTATATTTACACAGGTAAGTTTTCCTGTACAGAATCCCTGTATTGAAATAAAAAAAAAGAAAAAAGATGCAGTGTATGTAATAGAAGCTGGGAAGTCAAAAGGTTACAGTTACTTTTAGGGTAATGTTCGACCCATTACTTTTGGGTAATGGAGTGTCCCAGCTCCATGTGACACCACACTGGATGCACCACACTCAAAGCAGCTTTCTTTTCTGCTATCAAATTGCCTTAACACAAAATTTGTCCTCTGTGACCTGTTTGTTACCATGAGAGAAGTCAAACAGATATATTTCTAGCCATGCTCTATAGCCCGAGGGCAATGCTGAGTGTAATTATAAATCAGGCACACAGGCTGGCCTGATTCCTCATAAACAGGGGCCTCACGGCTACTGCACGGCCTCACGGTCTATCCTTTCATTCTCTCTAGCCCCTTGCTGGGTATTTGTCCCTCTTTGGTTGTTTGAGATAAATTGTCTGTCCCTGCATTTGTTCAATTGTAAACAATTTTCAGTTCAATTCAATTAAATTCAGTTTTATTTGTACAGCACTTTTTTACAATTGAAATTGTCGCAAAGCAGCTTTACATGGTAAAAGCAAGATTTTAAAAAGAATTTAAACATTTTTTCTGCTAACTTTACATATCCCTAATGAGCAAGCCAGTGGCGTCAATGGCAAGGAAATACTCCAGCAGTTGACACAAGGAAGAAACTTTGAGAGGAACCAGGGGGAATCCCATCTTCATTTGGGTGAAAGTAAATAAAAAACTGAGAAACTTTAGTATAGTTTTACACGAAGTACAGTTGGTTATACCACAACTGTAAGTCCTAAATCAGAAAAAGAGAGAGAGAGAGAGAGAGAGAGAGAGAGAGAGTAGGAATTTCACAAACTATTATCACAAGTAGCCTTCATGAATAGCTCCTCTATGAGAGCAATACATTCACAGACTAACAGTAAGTAATAGTAATAATAGTTATGTAATGGCACAGTGACATAGTGGTTAACACAGCAAAAAAAAACCTGGGTTCAAGTCCTAGGCTTAGCAAAGGCATTTCTGTGCTTGAATGTTCTCCTTATGCTAATGTGGGTTTTCCATTCATTCACATTATTTTGTGTCCATATTTATTATATTATTATAAAGATATTTACAAAGATATTTGTTGTTGCAAACTGAATTTGTACATTGCCCTGGCTGGAGGAATTTCCCAATAATAAATATATTTTAATATATATTTAATAATAAATATATATGGTCTTATTTTTTCAGATGACAATGAGAGGATTAGCTGTTTGTTTCTGTATATTTAAGTTGTCACAGTACCCTCTCATCTCGTTCTGTATCCAGCACAGTGTCCATGATCTGTATGCAGCGCAGCTGAGCAACACCATAGTCACTTCTGGGTTTCTTGTGTTCGTTGTTATGAACACTTTGCCAAATCTCTGCCAAGAAGTCTGAAAATTAAAGGGAAAAAAGTATTATTATGAATTAGAGTATGAATATGAGTTGAGTGATTATGACAAAAATCCTAAGCATTCTAAGGAGGCTAACAAGGCAGCTTCCACCCTAGAGCTCATTGACTAGGCTAACCAGACAGCCTCCATTCCTGTGCTAACGTGGCTAACATTGTGGCATCCAGCTTTGAGTATCTTGATGAGGCTAACGAGAGACAGTCTCTACCCCAGAGCATGCTGAGGAGGCTAATGAAGCAGCCTCCATCCAAGAGCATGCTGAAGAGAATAATGAGGCGGCCTCCAATCTCAAACAGTCTGAGAAGGGCTACAGGGGATCCTACGTACAGAACCCTCACCTACAGGTGGCAGGGTGGCCTTACTTCAAAAGTTCATGCCAGAGGCTTACAGGGCGGCCTCAGCTTCAGTGATCTCGTCTGAAGCCGACAGGGTACCTCCACTTAACTGTTTAATTGCTCTACTCCTGTGTATTCATCTAAGGCTGACAGCTTGGCCTCCACTCCAGTGTTGATAAGACAACCTACAGATTCAGAGTGTCTTCCTGAGACCAGCCTACACTTCAGAATCAGAATTGTAAAATAAATATGAATCTGAAGTTGAGTTGAATTGTGAGTGTGAATTATGAGTAAGAAGTTGAGTTTGAATTATGAGTGTGCACTGTACAAGGAAGTTTTATGTTTGTTTGTTTTTTACGATGATTATGATCTTGATTGTTATGAACTTGAATATGCATTGGACAATGAGTTTCTTTTAGAAAACAAATCTGTAGTAAATTGGGAACGTATGACTAAAGAAGTTACTTTTTTCAACAATGACTTTGTGTATGAAAATGAACCTTTGTTGTAAAATGAGCCTTTATATGATGATGAGCCCTTGCTTAATGATGTACAATATATGACAATGATCTTGTTGAACCTTTGGGTAACTATAATACATTCATCAATGTGGAACCTTTATTGAAAAATTAACTAAGGCTACATATTTAATGTTGTGCCCATATTATAGCGTTTGACTGGCCAACAGACTGCTTATGTCTTTGGTTGTAGAGCCTGCCATAGAACTGAAGGGTGCTCTCCAGCTAGCTCCTGTGCCGGAGTTCTTTCCATTGTGTTCCCCTTTTTTTTATGACCACTGAACCACCATGCCCCTAAATATTGTATCGTTTTCCTCAATAAATAGATAAATACGTACACTGACAGTCAATAAAAACTTTGCTCAAAATTTAATTCTGGTGATATTTTAGAGAATAAATATTATATATTATGGTAACTCATTCTGATACACTAGTGTACAGAAACCAAAAATGAATGTTGCAAGCAACAAAGGGAAAACACCAAGAGATAAGGTCCACTGTCTTGGTAAAGTTCACACTGCTAATACATTCCCGCCATGCACAGCAATACAAGCTGTTAGCCTTCTACGCATGCAGCAAACAAGGTGACGTATTCTCTCTTGGGGTAAAGCCTGCCATTCCTCCTGCAGTTGCTGGACTAGCTGTATCCAGGGTGAGGCACTCACCCGTCTTCCAAAGTGGTCCCACAATGGTGTTAAGATCAGCTGCTACCAAACTGCTAATGGTGTTATGTGAACAGTTCAAGCGGCATCCAACTTCAGAAAAACTTATCCTGGTTTCCATCATTCCAAGATCATGCAAACAGTCTTGATGAGATAATCACGGCATGATTAATGAACAGGATTCTGACGTGGCCTTTTTACAGCCCTTAACCAAGCTCCCAAACTCATCTCTTAATTTGAACAGAAAACCTTTGACTCCTTCATAAATGCTACCTCACTATAATTTGAAAAGATGAGTTGTAAAGACCACTGAACCTGAACCACAGATCAAATGACATACCATTCCACTGCTTGGGGTCCATTAAAAAAATTAATTATGTCAGTTAACACATAAAATATTTAACATTTCGTACCTAGAAGATTTATCTACTGTTTGGGACTTGTATAAAAATGTGACTTAAGCCTATATTAATTAAATATATATCTAGGTTTAAATTCTAAAGGGTTCACTTAATTTCAAGAACTACTGTACTGTATAATGTAATGAACAGTACAAACTTTTTGTTTATTTAGTTTAATTGTATGACTAAGAGGACCTTGCTATCATTTGTGCATTCGACCACTAGATGGCGCTAAATATTAAGGAATGTATTTAGGTGGCACGTCGACGGTTCAATCACTGTCACGCGTGTAGATATATATATATATATATATATATATATATATATATATATATATATATATAT
>JAOUQZ010000039.1:7885328-7896449 GCA_028564935.1 Neosilurus hyrtlii
ATATATAATAACCAATATTCCTGAAAAATATTAGTTATATTTTTAAAGCCTTAATCAAAATCCTAACAGCTTGAATCTTTAAATATTTAAGTTCCAAAATAAGGTTGTTTGGACCAGTTTACTTAGGTAGCACGTGATTGGTTACATACGGTGCCTGAATCTATCGAACACATTGGAATGGTTCTGCACTTGCACATCTTTCCCAGTACTAATAGGCTACTACCATTCAATTTCATGCCTGCCTGGGTACTTCTGTTTCTAAACAAATTAGAAACAGAAGTATCCAGGCAGGCATGTAGGGAACCGTATGCTTACTAAAATTGTTTGAGACTTTAAAAGTTTATTCAACATAAAACCAGTATAAAAATAATAAAAACAAAGGCTATACAGCCCTTACAAAGTAATACAACATTTTTTAAAGCTTTTTGAAATGACTTACTTTAAGTCAAGTCAAGTCAGTTTTATTTGTATGGCGCTTTTTACAATTAACATTGTCACAAAGCAGCTTTACATAGTAAAATTAAATTAAGGAGGAATCTAAACATTTTCT
The DNA here is from genome assembly GCA_028564935.1 of Neosilurus hyrtlii. Lineage (NCBI taxonomy): Eukaryota > Metazoa > Chordata > Actinopteri > Siluriformes > Plotosidae > Neosilurus > Neosilurus hyrtlii. The sequence continues at coordinate 7,885,879 of JAOUQZ010000039.1, forward strand.
CTACAACCCCTACACATCCCTAATGAGCAAGCCCGCGGCGACAGAGCTATTACCAACACAATCATTTAAACTATTCCAACATTTAACAATTCTATTTCCCCAAAAGTTTTTTTCTAACTTCAGTTCTAGAAAATAAAGAAACAAGTGGAAATTGTGACCTCTATGACTGTTGTATGGTTTTATACAATTTTCGGGGGGTACGAATGAGCTAACAGACGCCCATGATTGGCAGGTGATCTCTGTGAGTGACAGGGAAGTGAGTGCATGCCATCCCTCCCTCACGTGAGAGCTCGGCTATTTAGCTCCCAAGGATGGCTGTGGTATCAATCCGGATTGGCACCTTGTTGATACGCCACTCGGGAGCCCAGTAAAAAAGTTAAGAAATATCAGAAACAAAATTTCTAATTCTTGGTTTTAGGGGAGCTTATTGAATTTAACTGCAGCGAGTCCAGCTGCACTCTGCTGCAGGGTCACCAGCCGATTTACTAACTGGCTGAAGCAGGCAGGGTAGAGTTACTGTTTTGTGTGGCAAGGTCATTCATAGGTGTGTGGCCAAAATGGGGAAACTGGAAGCCAGGCAGTCCCTCTGTCTTTCTCTGTAGACATGCAGTGCCTCTGAACATGCCCAGAGGCAGCTAGAGATAGGGTTGATAAAGCAGATTTTTGCTTAGTTTCTGCTGGCCAGTGTGTGAAAAAGGGGATCCTCCCAGTCTAAGCAGAGGATATGGGGCCGAGAAAGTGTTATTTGTGCTCAGTAACACCCTGGTACTTACAGTAAAGAGGCACACAAGAAAAAGGCACCTGATCTGACATGAATTGAATTTAAGTCTTGTGTTCACCAAAGACATTACAGTTTGGGTTAATTCTTACTGGTATGCAACAAAGGTAAAGTGAACTCAAATTGGTATGAGCTTTAAAACACTGATGGCTAAAAGAAAGGAAAAAAAGAAAAAACAAAACAAAAAAGAAACTCAAAAATGACCCAGAGCAGGTATCCCAGAGCTTTTACGAAAAAAGTGCATCAGGTTATAAGAGCATGCATTCAGACTGTGAGCTCTGGCCTGAAGTAGCCAGATGGTGCTGCAGCGGCAGGGTCTGAAAGAACACAACACAACATCCGCTGCAGGATGTAAACAACAGGTGGAGAAGCAGTCCAAACAGGCAAACAGGAAGCAAGTTCAGACAGCTGTCTTATACTCCCACCAGACAGGAAATGTGGGCTAAATCTTTAGATTGTGCTTGATACGTTGCTTGCCAGAGCATCGTATTCTGAAAGACAGAAAAAAACCCTCACCAATAGCATCTTACCAAGTCTTCCACCTATTTCTGTATTTTCATCATCTGCTTGATAAAACAAGGTATATTGTGAGCAGATTGTTAAAAAAAAAAAAGCACCTAAAGGAAAAGAAGCATCTGGCCCAGTGTTCATATCTCCCCAAGATCAGCTTTATTTTTGGCAGCAGTTAGACGAAAACGTGAACATGTTATGAAAAATACATTGTAAATGTTTGAACATGTAGAGTTGCCAAACATGTTTGCAGTCATTGAGCTGCAGAGCAGGACAAACCTTTGGGGACAATCTTCCCTTCTCCACCCCACCTTCCCAAAACATCCATGTGCTTTTCCAGAACATTCATTCATTCATTTTCTGAACCGCCTAATCCTAATTCGGGTTGCGGAGATGCTGGCGCCCATCTCAGCCAACTCCAGGCGAGGGCAGAGTACACCCTGGACAGCTCGACAGGCCATCGCAGTTTCCAGAACATCCTGTAAGAAAAACATCACCTCCGTGCAGCAGTTCTCAAAAAGCAGACTGCGGTAGAAGCATTACTCAACACCAGCATACCACACAATCGATAGATTTTGTTAATGGTGAATGAAACCATGATTACTAGCATAGATCAGCATGGTTATTTCTCAATTGTAGGTTACACAAGGATAAGCAGCCTTACCTTTAATCAATTTAAAATGAACACAGACCAGAGCCAATAAGTCCATTTCTGTTTTGATTTTTATTGGGAGCTGGGACACAGATGTAGAACTACTTACTGGCCAGGCCACACTTCTGGTAGTTCTGACACAATCGACCTGTATTTACAAAGTTCTTTCTTTCTTTTGTCCTCTCAAATGCAAAGAGCTTCATTGAACATACATGTTAGAAACAATTAAAAAAGAAAAGAAAAAAAATACAAATAAAAATATACATCATAAACTTGATATAGACTTTTTAGGCTTTTTACAGAGGTAAAAATTCTTATTGTAAAAAACACAACTAATCAATATAATAGGGTTTATTTAATCTTTCTTTTGGGATACAAGGAGACAAATTAACAATATACTTTAGGCACTTTTTAAACATGTATGCGTGGAGTAGCAAGACTGCTCTGTGGCAACCCTCCAGACTTGAACCCCCCCCCCCCCCCTCTTTTTTTTTTTTTGAACCACAGGTATCCCGGGCTCTTGGTGAACAGGATGATGTTTATTCAGTATTGCCAAAGCTGATGGAGAGCCAGAAAGGATGTGCTGTGGTTGAAGGATACAGTCACACCCCTCCCTTAGCTCCCCTGAACTGACAGACATTCTCCCTTTTTAGTGAGACATTTGTGTTTGACTAACACGACACACTGACACTGTAGCTCCCACGAGCAGGTAGAAACTTATGGTTTAAACACAGACATTAGTAATAGACATGTACTGTCAAAGACAGAACTGAGCACATTCAGTTTCATTAGCAAAACCAGAAAGTATTTCTTCACTGCATGAGTTATAGCAACTGGATGGTTGCAATGTCATTCATGGGTTTGAGCAGGTTATAGTGTCTGAGACGGTGTATACACCCATACCAGAGCTGCCTCACAGATTGTAGGATGCCATTTTCCCCTATTATGTCCTTCTACACTTCAGACACATTCTCTTAATTAAAAAAAGGCTCATTCTATGTGATCAAATTCAATATGTATAAAAATATTCTTCATTTTCTCTTAATAAGAACTCAAAGATGCATGTGTCATATGAGTGAATGTTACGGCAGAAACAATGAAACTGCCATCTACTTTTTTTTTTTTTTTTTTTTTTTAAACAAACCTTTGAGTAGCATTAGAGAAATGTCCCTCTAATGCGTGTCCTGGTTTAAGCTTCCTGCAAAACAGGATCAGTTTTGACAACAAGAAACCTTTCCTCCACTAGATTTAACGTGTTAAAAGCCACATGTCAGAGTGGGGATACAGATACTTGTTATGCATTTCACTCCAAGCGTAATGTACACTGTTCCAACTGGGCTCCTTCTACTCTCATATGACCATACGAAGGGCTGAGAGTCACAGTGGTTTTACTCACAAAAACTGAAATAAGAGATGTCATATTTTGACAGATGTGGATAAGGTCTATGCATAGCACAATGGTCCCTTCATCTTCCTTATGAACTTGAATCATATTTTGAGCATTATCCCTGATTTTTGTATACTGCAATTTTTTTTGTCATTTTTCTCAAAAAACAGCTTTGTTGGTTACACCACGTTGGCTCTCAGCCATTCATATGTAGTTCAAAAGTCAAATGTCCATACTTCCTTCTCCCTTTGGCTGTTGAATCAATTTACTAAGGGGGGCAAAAAACATTATGTATATATGTATGTAAAAGAACTTTGGATAGCAATCACGGTCATTTAAGAGCTCCTTATCCACCCTTCTAATCAATGAAAAGAGAAATGTCCATAAATGTGGTTGTGGATATAATAATTTTAAACATACACATAGGAGTATACAGTATTTACATATACTCACTGCAGCTTATGTGAATTTTGTTTATATACAATAACAACAATACTACGACATAAAGCAATGTTCTCATTCCTTTACAACACACATGCAGGCTTCTGCACTAAAACACACACACTCAGACACACTCACACACAGTCCCAATCAAGCACACACTGTGAACCTCACTACAGGTTTAGTGTCTCAAGCTAATCTCACTATAATTATTTAGGAAGTTTTGAGGGTTTCAGATATATCATACCTCACTAAGCTGGCCATGGTGAACACCCAAAATCAAATAACTGATTCTGCAATCAAGTGCACATACCATTAAAAATTGAAGAATTCAAGTTTTTGAAACTAAACATCAGTGTAAAAATATAAAGTACCTGCATAAGTAATGCTTAACAAATCGGCTCCAAAAGGGCCACCCAAAAAAACAAGAGCCATTTTTGTTAACAGAAGGAATTGAATAGAATGTCCAGAAGATAAGAAGGAAACGTATATAGGAATGCACATTCACACACGTAGGCACACACACACACACACAGTTATATAATATATATATATTCATATTTATATAAAAAAATATTCAAGCCAGTTAAATGCACCATTTTTGTTTTTTCGTATATCTGGAGTAGGAATTGAGACAGGCTAAAAAGGAAACTTAAAAGACATGTTAAACTTTCGCCCTACTCCCTCCTGCTCTCCTCAGTGCCACCATTTCATCCGGATGTGCTCAACATGTGATTTTTGGGTGGGATCAGTGTCAGAGGTCATGCAATGGCCTTGTGCTTCCCACCACAGCAGCCACAAGACACAGCACATCGGTGACAGGCATGCAGTGGCGGGTAGCAGCAGAGGCAGGGAGCAAGCAGCGCAAGGCCGAGTAGGGCAAGCCAGCGCAGACAGAAACGTTCGTCGGCCATGTCGCATGAGCAGGGATCAGAGTAATCACCCTCTGGATCTGACATACAGTGGTAGAGCAGACTGTCTGCACACCACATGCAGCTGAAGCGTCGAATGCATGAACGTGTTGGGTCTGGAGCATCAGGGCAGCGGCCACGACCGTTTTCCTCATGGCGGAAAAAAACACCACAGTAGACACAATGTTGCCGCTCATCCAAACCTTCTTCCTCGTCATCCTTGTGTTTGAAGCTGATTGGCTGTGAAACCACAGCTCCACCCCCAGACCCTCGGTGTGGGCCCTTGCTCAGCTCTGAGCCCGGTGCATATGGATAACTGTAGTCATGCTTGGCTGGTGCTTCGCCCTTGGCAAAGTGCACATACGAGTCAAGACCCTGAGCATGCACTGCCGCATGCCGGTAGTCCTCATAGCCTGAGAGCCAAGTACGCTCACGTGGGTTTATGCGTACAACCTCCTCTTCCTCATCTAGGAAGCTGACACGCCGCGCTAACCTGGGTGCCACCTGCATGAGAGATGCAACCTTAAGCTTACTTGTAAACTAACAGAAATTAAAAGAACTCATACTGACCAAAGTCTGGTCAGTATAAAACATTGCACTTTCTTGCAATATAAGAGACATGACAGTATGCACACAAATCCAAAGAAATGTATAAAGAGTACTAGAAATGAAACAGGTATTTCATGATCATGTACCAGGAGAGCACATGATCTGTCTAAACACTAATCATTATCCATTTGCCAGATTTCTGCTCATAGTGTTTTTCTGTCTCTGTCCTGTCACCCACCTGGTCCAGAAAATAGCAATCTGAGGTCCTATACTGCTCATGGAAGTGACCCAGAATATAGTGATGGTGTTGCCGGTGTGGTTCATGGAAGGTGGAGGTTGTCAATGGCTGCATCGCTTGCTCCTTTTTCTGGGACGAGTTGGATGAGCTGTCAGTGGCAGTCTGTGGCACAAAGGTAGAAAATGGTTCAATCAAATATACAGCTCACTGACCGCCTCAATTCAGATCAAAGTAAAGGGGGAGGTGGAAACACAGAAAGCAAAACAGTATGAGCTGAAGGATATGTGGACAAATGTTCAAGGCAAGATAAGACACCAAACAGGCAGGTGCCGTGCTGTGTAAGTGCATTTTCCATGATCTCATGTTGGTCACTGTTCCGTAGATATTTACAATACACCCTACACACACACACACACACACACACACACCACATCAGTGTAGCAAAACAGATGTGGCTAAACTTTAGCAGGCAAGTTACAAAAATAAAAAACCCTTGGGCCAGAAGATTTGTAAAAACTTCTCTGAAGCCTTCATGCTATTAAAGAGGCTCTAAATGAATACAGGCTGCTCAATTTTTGGCTATCACACATGAAACCCAGAGCTCTTGCCAATGACATCACGAGAGATCTATGAAGGCAAATACAATCTTTCTTAAGGAGGAAAAAGGGCCTTTGAAACAAATTAACTTTCATGAGCTCTATTAATGTCACCACAGGAAGTGATTACATTAATCATGAACAAGTGGAAAAAGTTACTAATTATGCATACCTTCACCAGAAAGTGTGTTTTTACACCGTGTATTTGTTACTGTGAACACTCAAGTGTTTGTGAGGGTGGACTTGTAATACAACACAGCAGCCACACTCACTGCTAGGTAGGAACAAAAGATCACGAAGTACAGCCCTGTTTCAACCTTTCTGAGAGTCAGTGGACATGAGCCTCTCCCTCCATTATTTCCTGCCCCCCCCCCATCCAAAATGTAATGTAAATGCAATGTAGCCCTTTTTCTCCCAGACTGCTCTCCAATGAAAACCTCAGTATTCTTGCAAGACAAAAAACCCACCAAAAAATAACAGTAGTGCAGGCAGCCATCTGCCTGTGGAATGACAGGCAAACAGACAGGCAGACATGCTGTCTGGATTAGACACAGTTCCAATGAACAGTGGCTGAGATTCTGGATGTGTGGCTTCCTTTTTAGTTGCATTGCTTGCATCCAACGTAACCGCCTCCAAAAACACCATCTGCCAGGTGAAGCATCTGTGTGAGCGCACAGCTTCCTGAACACTATATACAGCCAAATGCACACCTACACAAGTACAGAGTGACCCAATAAAACCTCCCACATTCCAAAGAGAAATGGGAAAAACAAACAAACAAAACAAAACCCCTTGTTAAACAATCAGATTTTTGTATGGATTGAAGAGGATGTTTTTGTACGAGAATGTATTTTCTCAGGTAATCCCTACTGCTAAAACATGTTTCCTCGCAGAACATCTCACACTGCACAACAGATTGCCATAAGGCTTCAGTCTTTTCAGGACAGCAAGCACTCGAGGTTGGCCAGGTGATTTCTTTTCAAAATGGAGCATGTTGCTCTGAAAGACTGAACCCACTGCAAGACGGCTTTGCGATATGGAACAATTTATATTACTGAAACATCTCTGAAATGTGGCAATGAAGTTTCATGTGTGCAAATAATAGTTTGATTAACATTTTGAAAAGTGCGAGTTGTTTATGGTCAGTCTGTATTAGACATGAGTAAAATATTAGTGAGATAGTATGAAGTACATTCATAATCAGCCTACATGCACATAGACCTGGGCACTAGGCAACCATATCAGCTCACCAAACTGTACTATGTGAAAAGAGGCTTTTTGTATTCTCCCATTTTAGAGCCAAATCACCCAAAGAGTTCACAAATGCAGGCTTCCAAAAAGGTCAGTTTAGTGCAAGAGAAAGTTTGGCTGAACTGTTACTTAAATTGAACTTTTCCCTTTTTCCATGTGTGCCTGAATATGAACAGGAGCATTTTTACCAGGCTTTTTCTCCAGGTTCTACCCCAATGCCTGGACCGTCCCAGCCTGGTCCGTGCTTCCCTTCCATGTTCACATAAAGCTCTCAGAACTACGGGCCAAAAATAATACAGGCGTCCTCACAACCCTGCCAAGAGCTGGAGCCAACATGATTTAAAAATATGCTTCGAAGGATAGCTGGACCAGGCCTGTTAAAGATAATTGAAAACACAGACCCTTTCAAATGTTTACAAGCCACGTCCAAAAGCTCAAGACCCAAGTTCCTAGCCCAAGAGGGAGAGGAAAGAGAGCTCAAAATTGAGTGGGAACAAAAAGTAGAAGAGAGAGAACGGATGGATATCAGACACCACAAATTTAATCAAAACATTTAACCTCCTTTAAAATAAAAATTATAAATGAGTCCTCTTATCACAGGGCTCTCTAAAGTTAGTAGTGTGACTGAACTAAAGAAGCACTGCAAAAGGCACATATGGCTTGACTCCAATTCAAAAGCATACCACGCAAGCCCAGGCTTAACAATTCGCAACCACTAGCGCAGTGGTGGAGGACAGAGCAGGAGGGGAAACGGAGAATAGTTGGGGCAAACACATTTGGGGGACTGCAAACATTTGGGTAATTTAAGGCACCAAACCCTACTTTTTAAAGTCTGACAATAAAAGAAAATCTAAAAGAGGAAGAGAAAGAAAAGAGAAACATCCAGCGTAAGTGATGCCTCAAAAAGGAGTCAGAAGATGGGAAAGTCTAGAATATGGCAATCAGATATTATCTTGTAGGTTTTTGTATTCTTAAGCAAAAATGTTTCATATTTATATTTTAAAACACTCTGACCAAAAATCATATGACTAAAGGTACAGGAAGAAGGGGAGAACAAAAGGGAGGAACCGAGGGAAAAACACTGATTCTCTCCCTTTTCTCCTGAACAGATAGTCCTTCATATCCCACTTCCTTTGTGTGTCCTCCAGGGGCCTGGCTATGAGTTCCCTATACAGTGAGGCCCTTCTCTTGCCTGGGCTTTGCTGCTGTAGCACAGGAAGTTGTCGATCACACACACCCCTTCCCCACCCTCTTCCCTCTTCAACAGGCAGCCAGAGTCAGAGACACAGCCTTTTTCTCAAACAGTCAAGTGTGTTTACCAACCCAACCTCAATCACTCCATGAGCAATGGAAATTACATATACACGGTGACCCAAAAGAAACCTCCCACTAAAGGTAAACTAAAAAAGGTTAAAATTACCAAATTATTACATGAACACATGAAAATTACTGAGGCAGAAAAAGCAGTGCTTAGGTTGCTAACACCGTCAGGTTGTAGAACTCGATGTGTGGTTTCAGTAAGATGGAGCTACGGCACACACAGCTTGAAGATAATTGAAAAGCTGAGGGAAATGTTTCCGGATCAGGTGATCTCGTTGCATTGGGTAGCCAGCCAGTTAAGTGCTTAAGATCGCTATTCATCAGTAGATAGCCGCTGCTCCATTGCTCCCCCCGTCCCACACACACATCAATTCAACACTCAATTGTTCGATCTTAAAGTGGGTGAAAACTTTTAAAAAGTTAATATACTTTTATTGTGGTTTGATGTTGTGCTGACTGTTTCTGTGGTATATAACCACTCTATACTGCCACACTACAAGTCTGAATCAGTGTTCAAAAAACATGGACTATACCTCAACACAATATAGCACCAATCAAACAAGCACCACCTTTGTGTGTGACAATGTTGATTGTACAGAACTGACCTGTTACATATTTTTTTGAAAGCGAGTAGTTGTAAACAGTGTGTGAGGTGGATTGGCTTGCTCGACTGCTGAGTGCATTATAGGTGACTCATGCAGTGCTGAACTTTTCTCTTTTCTCCTGCATGGCATGTTAATGTTATGGCCGATGCAACAGAGCTGTGCAAGGCACATGTAGACGCCCCTACCCAAGCTAAGCACACAGGTTACATGGGATAAGAGAATGAAGGATGTCTGTTCTGTTTTTATCTAGTTAATGTTCAAGGCCACTGTTACTTTAGTGTGAGCAGCAAGAACTTTGACAGTGTGTGTGTGTGTGTGTGTGTGTGTGTGTGTGTGTGTGTGTGTGTGTAAGTGACACACCCTGTTAACTGGAAGCAGTTCAAAACTCTTTGAATGACTCATCTGTCCTGTTCTGAATGAACTAAAATAGTCTGGGGTTAAGTATAGGTTAGTTCAGGAGAAGTAATTTGGGAGGAATTCACACTGAGAACCCAACCACCCATCCACAACTTTTGGAGATGTAAATCTGGAACAGCATTTCCGAACTGCAATATTTGGAAAGGTCATTAGCAGCCAAAAATGCACCAATGCAGCTCGTGCAGAGTTGCTTCAGACCATCATCTGCTCCCTGACTGAGGGGGGAAAAACATTCTCACAAATCTGATACAAAACTGCAAATGATTTGAAAATAATGTAATAACTGCCTACCCCTTTGCCCAAACACATGGTTCTAATTCATGAGAACTGTCCTCAGTGCATTAATTGATGGAAAAGGAAAGGACTGTGGATTCAGTTTCCCTTAATATTTGCGGTGGACAACTGAGATGTTGACCTGTCTTGGCTCAAAAGTGAGACAGGCAGCAAGGAAAAGAGGAGCTATGAAGTTTCCCTGGCACCCTCCACCTCCACCCTGGACTGCAATAAATCAGGATGGCAGTTAGCTAGAAATGGCTGCTAATGATAGTTTTACAGATGGGTCCAGGAAGTCACACCTTGACCCTGCATGCTGCTCCTTGACTACAATGACTGGCACCAAAAAATATTCAGAAAAGCAACTTTGGAAATACTATTACTACTAATCACAATAATTATTATTATTTTTATTATTATAATAGCAGCATTACTTATCCATCTATTTAAAATTAAAAAATAAATAAATAAATTATATATATATATATATATATATACACACATACACACACATATATATACACATACACATACACACACACACACATACACACACACACACACACATATATATATATATATATATATATACAGTGAGAGTAAAAAGTATTTGATCCCTTGCGGATTTTGTTGGTTTGCCCAC
>JAOUQZ010000039.1:7896549-7911991 GCA_028564935.1 Neosilurus hyrtlii
ACATCAACAAATCAAAAGTAAGTTTGAAATACTCTGGGCCACTGCTGATTGGTCATATGTTGTGAAAACTTTATCTGTATATGTAGGTAGTCTTCCGTGATTGGCTGGGAGAAATCTGCTGCCTTGCGGAGAGGCGGGAGAGGGTCGTTTTCAAATATGATCACTTGCCCCATAAAGGGTTAAAGTAAGAATCAGGTTATAAACTCAAAATGGCCAAAAGTTTTTTTTTTATTTCTTCTGAAATTCATCAGTCTTTATTTGTTCTGAGAAATAGACATGATTCCATACAAGAAACTGCCAAGAATCCTAAGATCTCATCCAACAGAACAGTGCAAACTGGTTCTAACCAGGATAGAAAGAGAAATCTGAGGACCTAAGCACAACTGCAGACATGGACAGATACAAAAAACAGGTCCTCAATTAGCAGCTTCATTATAGTAATAGTAAGCAATAGTACTGCTCAGCAAAACAAAGAGTTTAAGATGGAAAACAGAAGACAGACCTTGGACAGAGGAAGACTTGGGGTACAGATAGATGAATCTTTAAGATGTTTGGGTCACAAAGAAAAACATTTGTAAGGTATAGAATATAGGAAAATATGCTGGTGTGCCTGATATTTTCTGTCAAACATGGTGGGGAATAAAACAATTATATGATTCGGCTTTTGTATAAGCCAATAAAACCCCTTCAATCTGAATCGTTCTCATTGTCATACTTCGTCTCACTCAACAACTGATTATGAATATTAATTAAAAAAGCCAATAAACTCTAAAACTGTATGAATAAATGACCCGGCATGCTAGCCCAGTGTAGGACAGTGTAACACAGGTTGGTAGTGTTAGCTTGTATCATATTTTTTGTAAAACATGCAGATAATTGACACTCCTGAGGATTTACTGCTCTTTGCAGTGTAAACGTATGGGATTTATTTATATTCTGGCTGGGGTTGAACTTTTACAGTTTAACGTGCACCACTGTAAAGAAAGAAAGGGTGCACTGGTTTCATAATAAAAGACAAACCAAGAGCATCATTGCAAAACAGAATTCAAAATCATAAATCCGGATAAATAAAAAAAATTCCCAGTTTCTCATCAGAACTCTTAAAACCTAAATGAGGCACCAGGGTTTTTTTGGTTTTTTTTTGAATTGAGAAATGAGGTAACTGTTAAACTGTTAAAGCTAAATGTAGGTAAAGTGACTGAAGCTAGAAACTTGAGGTGACTTCCAGTAATTTGTTAAGGAGATTTTTGAATAAATAAACAAGAATAAACAACAAGAACCTTTTAGAAGTACTTGTTTATTTCTGCTTCACAAAGCATTTAAACTCAAACACTAAACAACTGTCTATAGAACAGAAGCCTTGTAGTTCCAAAAATCTTTACAACATATAACTATTTCAAACTAAAATAATCTCAGACACAGCATCTAAAACAGAATCACAGTTTTTATGTTGTTTACAGCATTTTCTTGAGGTTTTGAGTGTGTTTTTTCGGGAGAGAGAGGAAAAAAAAAAAAGATGTGGCACCAAATTTCGTGTGCAGGCACTGGTGAGAAACCAGGAAATTTTTTATCCAGCCTAAATGAAAATAAAATTTGATTCATCTTTTAACCCCAGTGTGCAGTAGTAGCAACAACCGTACAACAGTGGCAACAACTGCTGTCCTTGCATACTGCCGGTAAGAATGGCCAAATTGTGTTTTTACTCTCAACACGCTACCTTCTGTTATGTCCTCCAGGGCTTTCCGTATCCCTCGGTCAAAAGCACGGGCGTCAGCAGGACTCTGGAACGTGAGGCCACACTTTTTGTTGTCAACCTTCCAGTGATGAAATGTGGGTGTGGCCTTGGTGTAGATAAGATCTTTCCTCACAAAACATTCCAGGACTACCTGGCAAAAAAAACAGTAATAATGATACAGCAAATTGCATAAAGAACAATCTCACTAGAGAGGGGAATGGAAAAGATGCAGACCTGGAAGTAGCATGAGGCATGGTTCTGGAGTTATAAAACAAAAAAATGGAGTACAGGTTTCTACCTGCTTGTCTTTGAGCCGTTCTCCATGGATGAGGAAGTCACTGTGACTGCTCAGCTCAGCGGGTGACACCTTGCAGACACCGACTCGGCTGAGCCCTCCACCTTCCTGCGCTAACCAACCCCCACTCGAGTCATCCCGGGTCATTACCACAGCTTTGACGCGTACAATGTAGCTGTCACTTGGAGAAAAAGAGAAACAGGTCCTTAGCAAATAATTCCAGCAGTAACTCAAGGCTTCTGCTATATTAGTAATATAAACCACTGAAAAACATTACCAGCTTAGCATTCACTTTGGTTTAGTACTCAAGTCCTATAGCACGACACTTAAAGTACCATACTATAGGACTTGAGTAATAAACAAAAGAAAATGCTAAGCTGGTAATGTTTTTCAGTGGTTCCTGGAACTCACAATATTTACGGCTTAAACAGTAAAAAAAACATACAGTTTAACATTATTGCATTACAGATCTACCTACCACTTTTATATCCATACCATTAATAAGTAAAATTAAAAAGCCTGCAATGAAGCAACAACTTAATGAACAATTTTGAGGAAGATAAATAGCTAAATTCACAACCGGGGCTGAAAAGAAATTACAGGATTCCCACCTGAAAACCAGGAAGTTCAGATCAAATAATGAAAGCCAGAAGGATTTTAAAATGGATATGGAGTGAGCTAATTTTGTCCTAAACAGTGTGCACTTCAGCTAGCTTTAGCTAACCCTAATTCATTTTTCATAGCTACTAAAATGAAGGACATTCTAGTAATTCTGGCATTCACACTGGGTGTCTTCCAGCTGGGTTATTAAGGCAGCAAGAATTACATCCAGTACGAGAATATTTCACTTCTTGATATAAAAAAACACCATATCCTTGGTTTTACATACAGTAATGTGACAGTGTGAGAGATAAACTGTGTCTTTTGCCTTGTTAACAATTTCAGTCATCCATAAATAACCTTGGGCCAAAAAAAAAAAAAAATTTAAATTAGGTTCAATGAATTTATGGGCCATTCCACACAAAGTGGTCCTGAATCTCCAAAAAATGTATTTCCTTTGAAAATTTTCTTTCTTTTCTTTTTTTGTAATTTTTTTTTTTTAGCTTCAGAAAAAAAAATTGCACAGAACAGCTGCTGAAATTGAGCACCAAGATCATGAGTACCAGCTCTAAAAAAAACCCAATGTATTTTGTACACTATTAATTTATTTTATAACAATACTTCAGTTACTTTCATTTTAGTGGATACAAGTGTAAACTTTAAACAGAATATCCTTCTGGAGTCCTCATGACTCTGATGTACTATGAAAACCGAAAGCAAAAAAAAATTAAAATTCTTATGTGACACACATTTTCCTCACTGAAGAACACTGAAACCACTCAGACTTTTCATATTTACTATTTAAATTAAGAATACAGTTACAAAGCTTTAATAAAACTGAAAAAGCCAAGAGCCTCCAACTATTAAGGTATTTGGAAGTTGTGGCATGCGACTTTATGCGAGTCACATGTGGTTGTTACGTGTGCCACAGCAAATGGCCATGGCTGAACAAGCAGTAACTGCTTTTTATTGACACTGATTATAATTCCCATGGTTTAATTCTCATTATTGACTTGAAATGTAATACTTGATGCCAAACTTATAGAGGATGTTCTCTCTTCCTCCAACACCAAGCAGGTACACCAATACAGGTGGACTGACTTTCTGTATTATTCTTTCAAGTTTGTAATTAGTAGAATCTTCTACACCATTTCCTTTTCTTGCACTATGCATAACCGCCACTCTCCTATCACCACCTACAGTTTGGATGACCTCCCCGGGGAAATTCAAAGCATCATAGACCACAAGCACCCAGTCACCAGCTTTCAGGTTTAATCCTCTTTTGAGCTGTACATAATAATCTATGTCTGCATCCCAAAGTTCACAGGAACCATCCGAACACTTCGGACACACTAGAAAGGCTTTCTCTCTCCAGAAAACTAGTGAAATTTCAGCTTGTGGCACATGCAAAACATCCACCTCTTAAATGTACACTTGTGCAACCCTTGCAAAATTACTGGAACTTTTGGAACAGGAACTCATTATTCATTACCCATCGTCGAACATTCGACTTGGCAGCACCCCTGTTGCTCTCTGTTAAACTACTTTATATCCAAAAAACATGAAGGATTAGGATTTATCCAATATGTATGTGTTTGTTACATTAATTATCATTCAGAACAACTTCGTGCCAGCAAAGAATTTCATATGGCAGGCAAGTAACCTACACAAAAAGGTAGGAAATACTTGAAGCCTGTGTTTGCTGTCCTGACAGATAGCATGTGCTTCAAGTGTGGGGAGGAAAACCCGGGGAGCCAACTCTTTCCAATATTTAGAATTTAATTAGCATTATTTTTTTATTATTCTTCTTACATATTTTATGAGGCAAAACAAATTATAAGGCAAATCCATTTCTGACTGAGCTGAAATTGGATATTACTCTGCATGCTCTTGTCTTCATCAAGAACTTAAAACAAATCAAAATTGAGCAACTGTGTTATGTTGAGCAAAGCAATAAGGCAGTCAAGTATCAACACAAACAGCATCAACACGTACCTTTAAGTGCGAGTGAGCAAACTCAGTGAAGGAAAATGCCACTCGTGAGATAACACAGCCGGAAGAAAACATCTCCCTTTAACTTTGCACAGGAGCTAGTGAAAAAGCCTGGGTGCAGTTTTTTTTAGTTCACTTGACTTAACAGTGCAAACAGCTCAGCAAGTTTTCTCTCCTATTCTTCCTCTGCTTAGCAAGCCAAGACTTATATGGTAACCTAAGCCAATGTGTTCAATAATTAACTACAGCAAGACAGAGGACAGACAGTGAATAACAGAGACAGAGAAAGACAGAAAGTTGTAAAACTAGACTGAAAACAAATGGTTCACATAAGGACGACTCAAAATGACCAACTAATCAAGTCTGGAGGAGTGAACTAAAGCCAACCAGGTGGCACGGTGACTAGCACTTTGCCTCACAGAAAAAAGGTCCTTGGTTCGATTCCTGGCTCTTTCTGTGTGGAGGTTGCATGTTCTCCCTGTGCTTGCCTGGGTTTCCTTTGGGTTCTCCGAATTCCTCTCACAGTCTAAAGACAATACAAATATTACATTAAATATTAGGATAACTGGTTGTTCCAAACTGACCCTAGGTGTGAGTGTGAATGGTGAGGGTGAATGGTTGACTGTGATGGCCTGGCAACCTGTTCAGGGTGTACCCTGCCTTCACCCAGATTCAGCAGAGATAGGCTCCAGCCTCCCCATGACCCTAGTAGGATTAATGTCTGTAAAAAAGTGTCTTCTCCGGAAAACCACAGTGAATGTCACTGATGTTGTACCTGCAGTTAATAATATATACAACTAATGTTGCATGAATCCTGCTCAGATAATGTGTTTAGTGAGCTTTTATTTATTTAATTATTGCAATTTAATTTTCGTATGACTTATTCTGATACACCACAAGCAGAAGTACTTAGTCTAGAGAGCCTGTACCTGTTACACTTTCACACCTGTAGCTCTGATACTTTACAAAAAAAATATTCTAGTCTCATAAGGTGTTGATTGGTAACAAGAAACCTCAAAAACTAGGAGTTTATTTTTGAGCTACTGTGAACCCAAAACATATACCCTGATTGTGAAACAGCCCATATAATCTACATTGTTTTATATTAGCATTGCATTCTGGGTGTACACAAAAATTTGCATGATAAAATAGCCCAAAACCAAATGTAAAAATTGCCGGAGATATTTTCAGGCTGAAGGATGGGAAACTCGGATTAGTATAAAAGTATATGAGATTTAAATGAATCTGCACTGACTCTAGAACTCCGTTTGGCAAAGGGAAAGTAGGTGTGATGCATTAAATGCTTAACATTACAGCAAAAGAGAAAAGGAACTACCATGCGTCAGAAGCTCTGGATACCATATCCAGTGTCTTCGTGAAGGGCAGAGAACTGGTCAGAGAAAGTCTACACCAACACCCTATCAGTCTCCAAGGAACTTACTTCAGAACAAAAACTGGTCATAAATGAATCATACTTGGAGTACTGGGAAGCAGTACATTATAGAATCACTGTTCATGTAATCCTGCCTCTCTGATCCATCTGTGTGAGCAGTGTGACTATGCTGATACACGAAATTACAGACCTACAGAGTACCCTTGCTCAGAGAAAAACAATATATGACATTTTAATGAAGTTTTAATGAACATTCCACAAATGCAATAAAGTAATACTAAGGCAGACAACACAGGCAATTTAGAAAACCACACCCATTGAGAAAGCACAGTAAGAAAGTGCAGAAATGTACCATCCTCCATATTTCACAGTCTAATTAAACACATTCAATGCAATGATGCTGTAGCTACAAGAGACTGGTAAGGCTAATTCGTTTTCTTGATGATAAAATATCGAACATAGTTTGAGGACAGCTCATAGTTTTGTTTGTAGCCCATAGTAAAAGCAATCTACTAAATTAAACCTCACTGAAATAGACCCATAACAGAACATGGAGCAGTTGTCATTTATGAGGCCAACAGAGAAGAAAGTGTCAGTAATTTTATGATTTATTAATGAATATTAAAGTCACCAACAAATAAGGCTGCATCCAAATGACCAAACAGGTCTGAAATGAATTTAAAGAGGAATTCAGAGTACGGTCCTGGAGGTCTCTATATAATAATTAACGAGATCAACTGCATACACATATTTTTGGGGGGGTCTAAAAGGCCCCAATATGTATTTCTGTACACAATCTGTTTATTTCATAAAAATACTTCAGTTACTGTTATTTTGGTGGACAAAATACAAGTCTAGACGTAAAATAAATAAATCCTGCTGGAGTCCTCATGACCCTGATGTACTATGAAAACTGAAAGTAAAAAAATCTAATAATTCTCATGTGACACACACAATTACGGTTTTCTCGCTGAAAACCACTGAAACCACTCAAACTGTTCATATTTACTATTTAAAGTAAGTTTACAGTTACAAAGTTTCAATAAAACTGATGCCAAGAGCCTCCAACTATTAAGGTATTGGGAAGTTTTGTCATGCATAACGTTATGTGACATGTGGTTGTTACGTGTGTTAGATTTTTCCATAATTCCTAGACTATCAGTATAACTGTGATGCCTCCTCATCTGCCAGTTATATGAGGTTGATGTATATAACTGTACACAGGATTACCTCAATGTAATGTTACATACTCATTGGGTTTAATCCACGTTTCTGTTAAACAAATTACACTAAACTCCTAATCAGTAATGATTTCATTAACAATAAGCATTTTGGATATAAGCAATCTAACATTTAATCCTAAATGATCCTAACTTCAGATCAAAGGTGCTGGCTGTACATTCAATATGATTTAAATTCATGTCAAGCTTACTAAAGCAAACTCTGAGCATTTCTACATTTCTGTCAAGCTCAAAAAACAGACAGTCTATATAGATACCATTGAACTTGACCTTTATTGTCAGCTGTTGTATGAATAATAAAAATCAGTTTAGCAGCTCTCTGTTTAGCAGCAATTATAAAAAGTACACAAAAAGACAACTAAGGTAACTATACTAATATGTGCATACACCAACACATACATACATACATATATCCTGTATATGCAAACACATATACATCTACCCACATATTTACACATGCACAGACTATCCACATATTCACACGTTTAGAAACACAGAAGATACACAAAGGGTACATAATATGTCAAAGGTGCAGGTATACACAGGGTGAGAAGTGGAGCTTTTTACTCATAAGGTGCATGATGCTAAAATGTTATATGATCGAGACCTGCTCTAAACATGAGTATTGCACATAAAGAGTAATATTGCACTGTCCAGGAAGATGGTCTGAATGATGGTTATTCGGTCAGTGTATGTGGCAGTGGCGGGGTTGCACGTTTAACAGCTTGTGTGTAAAAGCTGTCCTTGACTCTGTTAGTTTTTGTTTTTAGTGTCCTGTACTTGTTTCCGGAGGTAGAGGGTGGAGAAAAGGCTGTGTCCAGGGTGTGTGAGGCCCTGATAATTCCACTGGCTCAACTCTGAAATCTGCCAGTGTAAATGTTACTATTTTGGGGGGGGGGCTTTTTCTGCCGTCCTCACTACCATACTTACGGCCATATGTATGATGGTTGTATTATACTCCTTTTTTGTTATGCAGCGTGATATGGCTTCAATTTGTCACTTTCCATGGCAAAGGAAGCCATGCCATTCCCAAGTACCTGTACCATACTGAGTGCTTATTCG
Source organism: Neosilurus hyrtlii (assembly GCA_028564935.1). NCBI lineage: Eukaryota > Metazoa > Chordata > Actinopteri > Siluriformes > Plotosidae > Neosilurus > Neosilurus hyrtlii. Next base: position 7,904,868 of record JAOUQZ010000039.1, read on the forward strand.
ACTTGCACAGGTACCATGTGAGCCAAACTGGGATATAAGAAGGGAGCTAATGTATGTCATCTCTTGTCCTAATGCATTCATTATAAAAACACTTTAATTAAAGGCCTGGAGTCTGGAGTCACTTCGCTGCTCTCACAAAAGTCTAGACTAGTGTTATTTCTCTGCATTTTATAACTCAAAAATGAGTTGGAATCATACTAACTTGGGATTTCTGGCATGTTGTTTATAAAGATTTGCGAAGGTCTCTGCCTTTGCATGGACATGAAATTGCAGTGTGTCACTCCTGTGACAGACACACACACACAGGCATGCATGCATGCACACACAGAGAGAGCAAGAACCATGAGATAGAATTGAACTGAGGAGTCATAGCTACAGATGCTTTTTTGCATTCTCCTACTCCTGTGTGTAGACATGCTTGTGACTGTGTGTATGTGTAATTTGCATTTGTTGGAGGTGTATAACACTTTTTTGATGTCACATGACAAATAGTTGCCATCAAATAATGTTAAATTTGATTGCAGAACATGGTTATAAGCTTTGGAAAGATTAACATTACAAAGGAATGAGAAACGTTGAACTTATGGATGGACATAATGAGGAACAGTGTGGGAGCTGGCCTTTTGTACAGCCTAATGTTCTACCCTGCATTGCAATTAGACATCTTGTGTGTAATTTAGGTTGATCTTTGATATGACCTAAAACATCAAAATTTTAAATATCTTCCCACGTTGATGTATATGGATAGATGCAACAGCTTTTTCAGATGACCAGATGGTCCAGATGGGTACGGGTTTTTACCACCATTTTAACCTCTCGCTACTGCAATGTAAGGTTCCCACCTGCCTTAAGACAGCCACCATCATTCCTGTGCCGGAGAAGCACACTGCCTGAATGACTATCGCCTAGTTGCCCTAACCCCCATTATCACCAAATGTTTTGAGAAACTTGTCTTGTCTCACATGAAGGCTGCCATCCCTGCTGATCTTGATTCACATTAGTTTGCATACAGTGCAAACAGGTCCACAGAGGATGCCATCAACAGCCTTCCACACAGCCCCACACACTTGGAGAGCAGTAACTCCTAGGTTAGGAAGCTGTTCATACATTTCAGCTCAGCTTTCAGTACAGTTCTGTACAGTTCACATAAACTGGTTCAGAAGTTGATTAACCTGAGCGTAGGGGGCTCACTGTGCACCTGGATACCAGACTTTCTTAGCAACAGACCTCAGAACGTCAGAATAGGAGACCACATCTCCCCAGCTCTCATCCTGAACACGGAACACCTCCAACACCATCGTCAAATTCACTGACGACACCACAGTCATACGTCTAATAACAGATAATGACGAGTCAGCCTACAGGAAGGAGGTCCAGCATCTGTGGTGATAGTGCGACAACAATAACCTGGACCGTAACACATCCAAGACAAAGGAGATGATAATGGACCCCAGGAGATCTAAACAAACTCAGCACTCTTCCTCTATATTGATGGAGAGGAGGTAGAGAGGGTGGAGTGTATCAAGTTCCTTGGAGTCCACATCTCTGCTGACTTCACCTGGATCACAAACATCTCTCACCAGGTGGAGAAGGCACCACAAAGCATGTACTTCCTCAGAAACTCCAACAAGCCTGCCTACCCCGACCCTACTGACAAACCTTTACCGCTCCACCATCAAGAGCCTCCTGACCTAATGCAGCTCTCATGCTTACATGTTTGCAGCCCTGATGCAGATATGCACCTACATACACAGCCAGCCGCAGTGTACTGTGTTCTGACATCTTTTTATCATAGCCAGCAGTAACACTTTCAGCAGTTCGTGCTTTAGTAGCACTGGTCTTTACTGGCCTTCATAAGCCCTTGGAACCCATGACCCTGTTGTTGGTTCACTGGGTTGACTGGAAGCAAATAAGAGCATGAGAAGAAAGATGGATGAAATGACAGCAAGCAAATTAAAGTCATCAATTTGATGCAGACTTTCCATATTTTCCACCTATGACTCGTCCTTTCTTCTTCCACAAGAAACAGACCAAGAGGTGATTATGCCAGAGCCCCCCCCCCAAAAAAAACCTGTTTTGAGGAACCCTAAACGTGGCTTCTTTTGCTCTTTGTATCTTTTGCTCTTTGACCAAAAACCGTATCATTCATAGAATGGTTTCATTTGTGTTCAGATATTGTTGGCTTTTTAAGAAAGGAACGAAGCCCTTGTAATGGTTTCTGCAGAATTTTTAATGAAAACAAGGGAGGGATAATTTGAGGGCTTATAAATCTGAACCCAGCAGCTGGTCTGTTGAAATGTTGAAAGTTTGATTCATAAAAATGAGATTCAGTAGACGGAAGAATTCAATTGACATAGACAGAGTTCTCTTAATTCATCAAACTGAAAAACAGTACTCTTCGACTTGTCATAAATACCAGCATCTGAACAAAAATGATAACTGTTGAAAGTAAGAATAAATATATGGTAAAACAAAGACACTTTCTAGACTGCCGTGATCAAGTTTCAACCAAGTCGTACTGTGATTTTTTTGAAATTTGTGGGCCATTTGTGTGTCCATATTGACTATAAATGCCTATTTTTCTGAATATAGGAGGAGTTAAAATGGTTGTAAACATCTTGTAAACTCTTCCATTGATTTCCTACATCACCAAATACCAAAAAATATGGAGAATGCATCTTTGAACCCTGTTATTCTTAGTATTCTGTACACAAAAGTTGGGTTTATAAGTAGTTCAACCATTAGATATAACAATAAATTCAGTTCAAACTTGGCACAGAAATCAATGCAACATGTGTATTTGAATGACCGTAAAACAAGCTTCACTAGGAAGCTTTCCTTGATGGCACTTTCCGGGCTATGTCTCAATCATCCTTAATATCTGCTTATTGCTGAAAGATGTAATTGCTTACTTAGTTTGACAAATAAAATTGTGTGTCAGTAATCAGATGTTCTGCCAAAAAATTCAGGTTACTTAAGTACATTTTTTCCATATGATATTCTCATTGATTAGTTGAGAACCCACGGTACTAAAAGTGATGGCAGCTCAAACTGAAGCCTGCTTGACATTGTGTGAACTGAGTGAAAAAAGTGTTCTAATGGGATCAAATCTTTAAATTAAAATTGTCATAAACCAGAGGTATTTTTATATACAAAATAACAGAGGCCACCTTAGTGCTTTAGTAAAAAAAAAAACTAATAATTTAAAAAAAAGTTAAATTTGCCCCTCAGTTACCAGGACAGTCTGAATAAAACCCACACTAAAGAAATAGAGTGACCCTACTCTGCAAGGTCGCACTCAGATGGAATTGCTGCAATTTTAAAGAAAAAACAAACCCCTCTTAACTTAGGAACTGCATGTTACCAATGTTTAAAAAGCATCGAAAGTTTAAATGATAAATTTTGCATTTTGCACATATTTATATTGCCTACCTAAGTTGTGTGGTTTTAATTCTGTGCAAGTCTGAGTGGTGATGTAAAAGACTCTATTATATTTTCTTTTCAAATTTATTTCCTTTTTTAATAACACTTGTTTTTAATTATTATTATTATTATTATCATCTTCATTATTGATGACCATCATCATGCAAGTCAGCAACACATAACAGTAAACAGCATGAACTCTGCAGCGTGGCGAATAATGACTGGGTTTGCTGTGGTGGGTACACACACAGACACTGGATGGACAAGAAACCATCCAAGTCATATTCACTAAGTATGGTTCTTTGCTCAGAAGCTTTGCTATTAATCTATTTTAATTAGAGTTGTGATGATACTGATACCAGTATCGGAAATGCTGCTAATACCGGCAATAAATGGCAGATTGCTATCTCAAAGTACCCCAGTCTATGTACCAATCCGATACCTCATGATACAAACAATGGCTTTACACAAATTAAGCCGCTGTTTAAATCAGTTCTTTCGCGGTGCAGAAAATGTTCGGATCTTGCCAGCTTCTGTTTAGGATTGTGAGAGTCCAGCAACAGTTACCACAATGTCTAAAAATTGTCTAAATTAGTCTAAAAATTACAATCGTTTTATTTATTTATTTATTTTACTTTGGAGAGACCCACCAATAAAACAGTGACATGTATTTAGCAGGATAACTGTTTTGAGGGATGGCACCAGTGTTGGCAAATTCAACACCAGCAATCTTACAAAGCATTTGAAAACCGAACAGGTTAAGAAAATGCGAGGCGGCAAGGGAGTGAGCAGCACACACTCCTTCCTTCACCTTCATGGTGGAAGTGCGCTTGAATAAGGTATTTCATGCCCAACTACTGGCCAGGTGTGTGTGTGTGTGTGTGTGTGTGTGTGTGTGTGCAGGATACAGTGTATCCTAAAAAAAGATGTGCCATGCAAATGAGTTTGAGTTCACTGAGGTAAAGGAGAGAAGAAAATAAACTGCAGCAAGGCATATTCACACAGCATGAAAAGTTTCACAAAGACAGTCTGAAAGCAAAGCAAATTACAGACAAATGAGTGGACTTTAAATAACTATATTTAGGAGACGATGCTAAACAGTTAAAGGAATTGTAATTGTACTTTGAAGATGTCTGAACTCAGGTCAGCGGTTCAAACCCCAATATCACCACTGTTGGGCCCTTGAGCAAGGCCCTTAACCCTTAATTGCTCAGTTGTATAAAAATGGTAAGTCGCTCTGGATAAGAGCGTCTGCCAAATGCTGGAAATGGAAATGCCAGTGTATATGTTTTAGTTTAACTTCAAGGCAACAACTTGTGTTGATGTACTGATAGTTTTGGTACCTAACCGTATTTAAATAGTGCAGATGATTATACACTGCACAGACCAAATGAAAGTCCTGCATGCTAATATGTTGTTGGACTTCCTTTAGACTTGATTACAGTGAGTAATCGCCAAGGCACTGTTGCTTCAGTTGGTCAGGTCCAGACTCAGCAACATTATGTGGCGATAAAATGAAGTCAGTCGACGACCTGAAAGTACTAAATGACCACGTTATTATATCACTGAGTTTGACTTCTCTGATGTAACAGATATAAAATGGGGACTCAAATAGTGAAAGGGTATTAGAATATGATCAAGGGACATCCAGCTTTTAAAACCACAAATGACTGAGCCCACTGTCATGGTCTTAAATACATTTTAAACATGTAGTGTTTACTGGGATTAATCAAGAATGAAGGTTTTACAAAATCTACAAATCTTGACATGTTACTAAGGGGTAATAGTGAAGACAGCCATTTTACACATCTATGAATATATGCTCCAGTGCCAAATGCCACCAGAAACACACAGATTCATACACTTTGGGTATTAGTCATTTATTTATAGATATTTTTAAAGATGGCAGGCAGTAATTAATGACTCTTTCTGGTCTGGCTAGGCTGAGGGTGTGTAGGCGTGTGCGGGGTTTGTGGATTAGGCAGAAGGTGGTAAATGTCTGCGTAGGAACACAGTAGGCTTGTTCTGAAGTGAAGCCAGTGGAGGAAGGGAACCTGAAGCACCTTTGAACCTACTCATTTCTTTGTAAGGAGGAGGTAAAAAAGAGAAGAATGATGTTTGGTGTTTAAAATGATTTACATATTTCAAACACCTCATCTTTCTTTTTCAATTTAGAGAAAGTCTAGACTGAATGCTTAAACCGGACACTCGTCCCTCTTTGTTTCACACTTGGATGATTCCTCTCTTAACAAGTGGTTGGACTGATGTACTGTCAGTACTGGCTTGTTTCTTTGATCATTTTTATAGTTATGTAATGTCCTGTGCAGCTCTGTGTGCACTGCATGTTCAACAATCCACACAAAAAACGTTTGAGTTAATCATGGCATTCTGGGTGTTTGTAGGAGACTTTGAGTGCAGCCCACAGTGCTTCATTCCTCAGCCTGCAAACCATGGAACTGATCACCCACACGTGTGCGCACACCCACACACACTCCCACATGCCAGAAACTTGCAATTCAGTACAGCATTCAACCATCCTGTCCACGCGAAAGAAAACAGACAGCCACAACTGCCGCAGTATGTGGAGGAGACAGAGAAAGAAACCAAGGTAGCAAGGAGGAGGGAGAAAAGTCACACAACAATCTGGAAAAACCAGACATGACAGGGCTTACCGGCTGCTCTCATTCATCTCTGTACATCCAGTGGTGTCGCTCAGGGCATCGGCAAAAAGAAGAATGAAGGATCAGCTCGGCCATGGGCACTGGAGCCTCAATCCTTGGCGTGCGCATCCAAACCTTCAGCTATTCTCACATAGAACAAATGATTCAGTCTCCTTGACAAACACGGCAAGCGGTGGAGGATGAGTCATCGGCAGGCTGCCATTCTGCCTTCAGCCACAGGCCTCCAGCCCAGTGCTGCCTTCACTGTCTATCCCTATATTCTCTTTTTCCTGTTCCTCTCTCGCTCCCTCCCTCTCTCACTTTATTCGTCTCTTGCAATCTCAAGATAACAGAGAAGGAGTACATCATCTCTACACTGCATAGGTCCAACACACCTACACATTAATCTAAGGCTACATCTATTGACACCCACACATACTGTGGGAGGTGCATGTGCATCTGTGCATGTGAGAGAGACAGGGATCAACCTAACATGAAACAGTGCAGTGACTGTGTACCTCCACATCACTCAACCTACAAGCACACCACTACATTTCTGAAGCCTACGTGTTTAATATTCCATACAGTCAGTCAGAGAGATTTACATGTACCTAAACAAAAAACTTGTAACAATGAAAAGGATTAGGTACTGACAAACATTATAATATATGATATCAGTCCATTTCATTCACATATTAAGTACATGTGTAATAAATGCATTACTATGTTTGTCTTTTAATGTCTTTAGATCAGGGGTCTCAAACTCAGTTTACCTGGGGGCCACTGGAGGGAGAGTCTGGGTGAGGCTGGGCCGCATCAGGCTTTTCACAAGAAAAGCTTTGTTTTTAAATTTTCAATCTTCTCAAATCTCTTCATTTTTTAACACAAAATAAGATGAAAAAATAAATAAACAAATTGAGAATTAATAAGAAAATAAACAAATCAATCAGTAATAAATAAATAAAATAATAATTAGATTTCTCTGGTCAGAGACTATATGAGGTTTCTTCAGTCTTCTATATCTGCTGTATTCAGATTCTA